>VZZY01004929.1:19343-42447 GCA_013400335.1 Eurystomus gularis | reverse complement strand
ACGGGGCCGGGGGCGGCTGTCAGCTGCCGCTTGCCGTCCGTGCCTCTGCCCGAGGGACTGCCGAAACCAGGCTCAGCTGCAGCGCCTTGGCCTAGGTTACGGCGGCTCCGTGGCCGCTCTCCCTCCAGGCGAGCGTTGCCCCGCTTCTGGGCTTCGGTGGCGATGCGGGCGCCGGCCGACGGAGCGGGCTTCTCCTGCCGGCGCTGCGCGCCCCCCAGAGCCCCCCCGGCATTTCTAGCGTGGTGATGCTTCTAGCCTGGGCAGTGCCTCGAGATTCCCGCTTCTGTGCCTCTGTTGGGCGGCTGCGGTGGCTCACACTCCCTCCTCTCCCATCCCGCCGCCGGGGTGGCCTGAGCCCGCAGCTGGGGCTGGGAGGTGAGGAGCCCAGCCCAGGTGGGCTGCGGTGCCCGGCCAGCCCTGCTCCGGTAAGGCACCCGTAGCCCTGAGCAACCAGCGCGGCAGGGGCTGAGGTCTTCTGGATTCCTGCTGGCAGGAGCATTTTTGAGGCTGACTCGGGGAACTTGCACTACTGGATGCCACCAGCCCATCAGTTTAGGTGAGGGAACGTGATCTGCAAGTGCTTGCTTATCTGTTACAATGCAAAAGCGGCCAGGTCAGGTAAAGCCTCCTTTGTCAGTGGCAAAAAGCTCCCTTGGTTGACTCTTGGTGCTGAGGTGGTTTAGGGAGCACTTGTCTGTCGTGTTCAAATGGCTTTGTGGGGGGTACATGGGGGAAAACGTTCCCTTCGTAGCAGGTTTTCTGTGTTGAGAGCTGCTGGGTTTAGGTCTGGCAATGGACCCAAGCCCCAGCTTAGCTGACTTCTGTTTCTGGCTTACCCAAGCCCCTCTCCACCCCACCCTGGGTGCTCATCTGTGCTGCATTAGCTGTGGGTTTTGCCTTAGAATTGCTTTTGAGGTCCTGTTGCTCTGGGCAGCAGGAGCTGGCAGTAACATTGAGGATGTGAGGCTAATGCTGAAGGAAAGGCTTAAACCCTGTGCCTCCAGCTCTCCCTTTCACCCTCCCTTTCCCCACAAGCTATAAGGGGTGGGAAATGACCACCACGCCATAAAGACCAGAGTTGTTGCTGAGGCTCCCTAGCCTGTATCAGCTCCTTACTCCTCCAGGAGAAAAGCTTGTCTTGCTTTCCTGGCAGTGCTGGTGGGTGGGTGTTCAGCTGGGCTTCAGGGGCTGAAAGGTGGCTGCTGTTGTGGGGGGAGGTGGCCAGCCCTGAAACGGTTTGGCAGACCATGGAGAAGGAGCTCTGCCAGCCCTGCAGTGCTCCTGAGGGATACCTTTGCTTCAGCTCCTTGAGCACATGTTGCTTATAGAAATTTTGACTAAGACTATGGTAAACTTCTATAAATTTCTACAAACTTCCAGGAGAACAACAATACAGACCTGACTCAAAGTGACAACTCCATGCTTGCTCAGACCAGGATTCTAGGACAAGTTTATCTCCCCTGCTTCACAGCTCTGTGCATTCTCCTATGTTGTCTCTGATGCCCTACACCTGTGGGAACAGCTGTAAGAGCAAGTCCTGACCCCTGACATACAGGAAACCGTGAAGGAACTTGGAGCAGGGGAAGGGAGTCGATTTGGTGTCTAGCTGTGGCCTGACTAAAGGCAAAGGGCACCAGCAGCATGGAGGCTCCTTGTGAAGTAGCCAGCATGTGGCCATGTGATTCTGTGGGACCTCGTTTCATTTGCTGTTTAGTCATGGCCAGGGACTGTCGATGCTACAGCAATAATAACCTTATTTGCAGCAAGGCCTTGTGAGAGATGAGGAGGAACATCTGCTTTACTGCAGAGCTGCTGCTTTTCCTGCCTGGTTCTGCTGTTTCCCTATCTCCCCACAGAGCCGCAAGTGCATAGCGATACCTGTGAAGTGTTGTTAGAAGGTGGGTCTCCAGCTGTGATGTGAATCAAGTAGACTACAGAGTGATGTCCTGCATGTTGGTGGTGGCGGCATGTGAATGAGCCTTAGGAGAAAATTGACCAGACTGGATTTCCTGGTTGAGACAAGCATAGTCCCTGGGAGAAGGCTGGTTCAAGAGGGGAAAGACTAGGCAGGCTGGTGGGAGGAAAAGGTGCTGAAGAGGGATGCACTGACAGAGCTTAATCATGGGGTATAGACTGCAGTTGTTGTGAAAGCTCCTGGTGTGGTGAGGGCAGAGCCATGGAGGCATCAGGACCAAAGCTGACAAAGTGCCAGGTGCAGGTTTGACACTTTGGATCACCTGAATGGGAATTGGCAGGCAGAGGGAGGGAAGGAAGGCTAGGACTGGGATGGGCTCTGGCAGGGAACAAGGCTCCATGCAGCCTCTGAGCTACCTACCCAATGCTCATGCTCCATCTGCACTTTTGAATTGCCTCCTCTCTGGTAGCTTGTGCAGAGAAGCCCTCCTTTCGTGTCTTCTCCCTGGCTGGTGGTGTATGTCTGCTGAGCAGCAAGTGACATCTAGTGTCAGCTCAGGCAGCAGTAACCATGGCTTGGGCTGGCTCTGGTCTTCCTCCCATCCCAGGCTCTGTGATAGCAGTTTTTGATGCATACAGTGGTTGCAGCTGCAGTGCCCTCCTTTGAGGGAGGGTGCAGGCTCCTTGCCCCTTCTTCTGTTGGGCTGAACACCGTGAGCTGGTCCCTCCATGTCCCTGTGTAGTGTTGCTCTCTCACAGGTTCCTTCAGAGATGATGTTTCCTCTGAGACTATCTTCTCTCTGGGTGCTGGCAGTGGAGTGGTAAAACGAAAGAGATGGAGCTACTGGTGGGAGAGCCAAATGTCGGGGTGAGGCTGGGTGCAAAGCCAGGCGTGCAGGGGTACGAGGTGACCTGACTTCCCACCTCGATGGATGCAGTCACTCTTTAGTTTCAGAGTGTCTCTGGAGGCTGTGTGCCTTGCGTGTTGCCCACAGGAGGTCACTGGAGAGCAAGCTGAGCCCTTGTCCCTGTCCCAGGTCTGTCTGTGAGATCCCAGACTTCCTCCTTTGTCCTTGGGAGTGTGTGTTTGTTGGGGGGGAGCAGTGGCCTTTCCTCTACCGTCTTCCCTCACCCTGTCCTTGGGGAAAGAGCTGGACCTGGAGGCCAGGGCCCTGTCAGTCTGGAGCGTGCACTATCTTAATCTCCAGTGACTTCTTTTTTTTTTTTGCCATCCTTCAGGATGATCCAGCGGCACCAGCTGGTGCAGTCTGTGCTGCAGGAGCTGCAGGAAGCCACTGAATGCTTTGGTCTGGAGGGTCTCACCAGTGCTGCACTGGAGGCAGAGAGAACCCTGTCATCTTTCTCCCTGCCTGGCTATTGTGGGAGGCAGTTCCAAGAGGAGCTGGAGGTTGACCGGGTAGCTAGGAGCCTCTATCCTGAAGATGCCCCAAGTAACATGCTGCCTCTGGTTTGCAAGGGTGAGGGGAACCACCTCTTTGAGGCTGCCAGTGTGCTGCTCTGGGGCAACCCCAGCCTCAGCTTGGAGCTACAGGTGCGTACGGTGGTGGAGATGCTGCTGCACAAGCAATACTACTTGAATGGCATGATCGACTCCAAGGTGATGCTGCAAGCTGCCCGCTACTCCCTCTGCACTGAGGAGACCCCGGAGATGACCAGCCTCCCAATGGCTATCCTGGAGGCCATCTTTGATGCTGATATCAAAGCTACCTGTTTTCCTGGCACCTTTGCCAACATGTGGCACGTCTATGCTCTTGCCTCAGTACTGCAGTGTAATATCTACTCCATCTATCCCATGAGCAACTTGAAGATCCGACCCTATTTCAACCGTCTCATCCGGCCCAGGAAGTGTGGCCCGCAAACCTCCACACTCCACATCATGTGGTCAGGGCAGCAGCTCTCCCGGCAGGTCTTCAAAGCACAATACTTTGTGGCTGTGGTTGGCCTGGAGGAACTAGAACCCACAATGCCTTCACCAGAGCCTCCTGTCCAGCCAATGAAAACTCTGGAGCTGCTGAACAGTGATCCCCAGCTGACTTACTCCAACCTGCGTGACCGGTACAGCATTACCAAGAGCACCTTCTACCGCTGGAAGCGCCAGTCTCGTGAGCATCGGCAGAAAGCAGCTGCCAGGTTTGCAGCTAAACACTTCCTCCAGTCCTGCTTTCAGGAAGGCAATATAATTCCCCTCCAGCACTTCCGACAAATGTTTCCAGAAATATCCCGATCAACCTACTATGCCTGGAAGCATGAGATGCAGAGCATGGTCAATGGTGATGCCTCTGCTCTGGTTGAGGCCCATGGGTTGCAGGAGCTTCACAGGGATGTCCCAAAAAAGGCTGATGTGGATGAACCAGCAAATTCAGGGCAGAGCTTAAGATCCCCAAGTCCTTCCCTAGACCCCATCCAAGCAGGAATCTTCATGCAAGGAGCCAAATCCTACCTAGAGAAATGCATTTCCATGAACACTCTGGTGCCTTACAGGTGCTTCAAGCGCAGCTTCCCTGGCATCTCCAGGTCCACTTACTACAACTGGCGAAGAAAAGCAATCAAGGAGAACCCCAACTTTAAACCCCCCCAGACTCCCTTGGATAACCAGAAACCTCTAGTGGTAGGAAAACAGTTCCTGCAGTTGAAGCCAAGCAGCATGCCTGTTAGGAAGAGGCTGAATGGAGACCGGCCAGCACCCAGGAGTCTCCTGCAGCTCAAGCCCTCTCTGTGCTGGAGAAAGCAGCTGCGAGATATGGCCAAGAGGCAGATCCAGCAATGGCGACTGCCATTCTGCAAGTACCGGCTGCGCTATCCATCTCTCTCCTCCACAGCCTACTGGTTTTGGAAGGGCAGTGGCCGGGCCCTTGGGCAGCATTGCCTGCCCTGGACCAGCTCCAACCAGCTGTTGAACCGGGCAGCTTCCCTGACAGCTCCAAGAGTGGAGCCAGGTCTTAAGCCCCAGTGCCACATGGAGGTAGCCACCAAGCAGCTGAACAAGCCAGTGCCAGCTACACCATACAATGCCACCATTTCAGGCTATGCCATGTCGGAGAGAGCCAACAGCCGGATGTTTGTGATGGATGTGATCGCCACTGCCCAGTTCAAGGCACAGGCCAAGCTGTTCCTGCAGCAGCGGTTTGAGTCGAAGACCTTCCCCACCTACAAGGAGTTCAGTGCCCGCTTCCCGCTCACGGCACGTTCCACTTATTACATGTGGAAGCGTGCCCTGCACGATGGGCTGACGCTTGTGGATGCCTGAGCACTGGTTGCCAGCCAGCTTGGCTGCAGCTTCTCTGCTGCCTGGCTCTCTGGTGGGGTGCCCGGGCCGGGGCCCTGCCCTAACTTTTGTTATGGTTTTGTTTTGTTCTTAGTCTCTGGTTTTCTTTTCTGTGTGGTTCAATCAGGTATGGGAGCATTTGCACAGTGCCTGTTGATGGGAACAGTGGAAGGAGAAGGCACTGAGCTGCCCTGGAGGGTGAGCAAGTGAGGGAGTAATGGGCTAGTGTCACAGGATGCTGCCAGGCCACTTGAGACATGTGAGGATTTGAAGGCCACTGCCCTGGGCAGTTGCTTGAATGAGTAGTGCAGATGTGCAGGACAGGATGAGTGTGGAGGTGCCCAGCATCCCCTCAGCAAGCAGATCAGCTGAAGGTGATGAGGGGCTTGAGGAGTGCCCAGCTTTACAGGAGGAGCATCTCTGATCAGGGTTCCTCCCAGCTAAGGAGAATAAAAGCTTCAACTGGGGTCAGCACCAAGGCTACCTTGGCTTTCTGGCTCTTAATACCTGTCTCTGGCTGCCCTGATCTCCCCTAGAGGGGAAGAGGAGGGGACTTGTTTGTGTCCCCACTATAGTTTGTCTGCTGGGAATACTAAGCTAGGAGCTGATGTCCTTTGCAGGCTCAGTAGAAACTGTCCCTGATTTTTCTGGTCTTGTAGCAATAACCTTTCACACAATCCTTTACTCCCTCACAGCTGGCAGCTGCCTTACTTTCCTAGGGTCTCTCTTCCCTGGTGCCCGGGAGAAGGCAGAGAGACCAAACCTTGTGTACCCAATGTCCATGTGTCCCTGTGCCGTGCTGCAAGCTGAATGCAATGTGGATGTCTCCTTGCAGCAAACCTAGATGCATGTATCTCACTTGTAATAAACCAAAGCAATAAAGACTCTTCCACTCCTAGTCCTGTGTAGTTTCTTATTCTTGCTTGTGTGACTTCTGGGCAAGGCTTTTCCTTCCATGTCTGCTTCTAAAACTGGCCTGTGGATAGGGAGAGCCTGTGAATACCTCAATCCCTGCCCCTGTGAAGGTTCTCTTTTTGCTTCCTGGAACCTGGTGGGGACAATCTGCTTGGTGGTGCTCTGGAGAGAAAGGGAGGGTCAAGGTCATCCTCTGGCATTGTCAGGCCTGAGTTATGTGGAGGGGCAGCCCTGGACAGGCAGTGCTGAGCTAGTGAGGCATCTCTTCAGCTATCGCTCAGCTCCATGTCCTTGATGCCAGTGGGTTCTTGCCACCACCCAGTGTACCCTGTGCAGCTGCAGAGGAGGCGATCCAAGGTACAGTGGGTGCCCTGGAAAGGAAGGCATGTGGGGAGCTGCTGAGCAGTGCTGTGTGTTGCTGCAGAGTCCTGGGCACTGGGGCTCCCTGTGTCATGAAGTAATTGGAGTAATTAGCTACCAGAGAACTCCTCCAAGGGAGTAAGCTGGTAATTACTTCAGAATGATTAGCTGTGTTTCCAAACTGCTCGAGGCTGGAGATAACTGCTTTCGGCAGCAGCAGTGGCTGTGAAGGTGGAAGCAAGACCCTCAGAAGTGTACTCTTCCTTGACTGAGCTGAAGGGAGGAGCAGAGAGGGGGGGATTTCTGACTGTGGGTGCTAAGGCAGACCCCATTTGGGTGGCCTTCAGGCTGGGGCAAATGATGCCTGGCAGCAGGGTAGTGGCTGGGGCATCTGTAGGCTTGTTGCAGCACGGTGGGTGGCTACTGGCTGCTTCTGGGGGCAGGTGGGCATCAGGAGAGACTGGGAGAGGCTCTGTGGTGGGAGGGACCTGGTGGTCTGCAGGGCAGAGGGATGGCTTCTCCTGCTTCCCATTACCCAGCTCTCCCTGAACTGGAAGTGTTGTGTGCCTCACACAGGGGTGCAATTGCATGATGAATCTCTGCTGGGTGCTGGCCTTGGACTATCTTCCCCCCATCCTCCACAAGCCCCTTGCAAGACATTTTTGAGGAGCCCTGGTGAGGAGATGTAGGTGTGATGATTTTTGTGCCCTCAGCTGGATGCCTGGTGGGGCATTCTGGGAAAAAAATCTCATCCCTCTGAGGGGTTTTACAAGTGCCCCTATGTTTCTCCATTCCTGTGCCTTGATGGCTGCAGGATCATGGTGGGTCTCTGCCGGCTGACACTGCCCAAATGGTGAGTGCTCATTATTTACTGGTGTAGTTTGTGGCTGAGCAGATTTTAAATGAGGGGGAAACTGTAATGCTCGATTCATACCTGTCATGCTGCTCTCATGTTGAGCTGGCAGCAGGAGGTGAATTTGAGGCAGCCTCAGCTGCTCTATGCCGAGCTGCTGGGCACTGGCCAATAAATCTCTCCTTTTGCACGTGTGGAGTGAGGTTTAGTGCGGGTGCCACCCAAACTCTCCCACAGGTGAGTACTTAAAAGCACCAAGCCCAGCAAAGATGGAAATTAAAAGGTAAGTGCAATGCAGAGGCTGGGCGGCTGCAAATCCCATGGGGAGCAGCCCCTCACTCACCTGCAATTTAGGGCTCCGCTCCGCCACTAATGCACCCCATTCGTGTCTGTGGGAGGTGGTTTGCAGGTGCAGGAGGTGGGCAATGCAGCACAGTGGAGCCTGCCTGGACACCATGCCATGGGAGCAGTTGATTATGCCCAAGCAAAGCTCTGGGGCGCTTAGATGGTATGTGTTAGCCCAAGCACTGCTTTGCCTCCAGATTTTGCAGAGGCAGCTGGTTTGTTGGTGCAAAGAGCAAGAGTGTTGATCTTAAAAGCATCTCAAGTTAGTGAAAGGGTTGGAGTTTGCAAGGCAGCTCCTGTGCTTTGCTGGGATCATCAGAGTTGAGATGTAGTAGTGGCAGGACAGAAAAGTCAGTGCCACCATTCAAAACTGCTTCTGAGCTGACAAGCGTAAAAGCAATTCATTATCAAGAATATCTACGTGGGAAGCAAAGTAAAGAAGATGAGGAGAAAAAGGAAAAAAGGGATATTTTGGATGAGTCCCCTGTGTGCAGACAGAGCTGTCCTACTGCGGCCGACACCAGCATATATGAAGGTGTAGGGCAGGTGAAGCACCCCTTGCCTGTGAATCACAAAGTCACCAGTCCAACTTCACAGGTGGGGTTGAGAGTTTGGTCACCAGAGGTGATGGTATTGCTGTAATGCACACTCACTTCTGCGAGACACTGGGCTTGGCCCTGCCTGACATTTTGATTAAGCAATGAGACTAGTTTAAAAATTAAGCCAGCAAACACTGAACATCGGATTAAAATCCAGTTAAGTGCCATGTCTCCAAAAGTGAAGAGTGAGCTTCTGCAGAGCTGAGGATTTCTGCTGGGATGCCTCTGAAAGTCTCCCAAGGATGGGAGTGAGCTGAGCACAGCCCTGCAGCCAGAAAAGCTCCAGAGCAGAAACGAGCACAAGAGGGTTGTGTTGTCTGTGTCCAGCACTAGAGCTGTCACTGCAGGACACTGTGGCATTTTTAGAAGTGAGCTTGGAAAAGCTTGGATGAACCAAGGGGCTTCAGAGAGGAGCAGCAGTGGGAAAGATGAGCTGTACAAGGAGAGAGCCCAGAAGCTCAGCCTCCTCAAGGCTGCATACATGACAGCACAGGGAAGGGGAGCTGTGCAGACCCTGGCAGCACCAGGGTCAACAGCTGGCAGCAGAAAGGAGCCCTGCACTTGTGGGACCACAGCAGTGCATTTTCAACATCCACGGAAATAATCCATGTGAAGTTCTTCCTGAAGGCCTGGGTGTCTGCTGGTTTTGTTTGCTGAGAAAAGGAGGTGGAAAAATGCTGCCTATGCAGACAGGGGTGGGGAGAGAAGAGAGGCTCTTCCACTGCTGTCCTCACCCCATCCTGCACCAGCTCCTCTGCTCAGGGGAGCTTGGCCTGAGGGGAGATCCTGCCCATTGCTGGTGGGGGGACACCAGGCCCTCTCTGGCCTAGGACCTCACAAGTCAGGCACTTCTGGCACTTCCTAGTCTTGAGTCTCCATCCTCCAGTGTGTCACCTTCACTAACCAACCCCTCCTCGGGTGTTGCAGCAAGCACCATGGCTCAGGGCATCTGCCTTGTCCCCAGCAAGGTGTCACCACCTGGCACTCTGTCCCCTCTCGGCACTACTTGTCCTCCTGCCCCATGGGGACACCTCGGTCCCACCAGTGTGTTCCTGCACATGTGGCTACCAAAGTCTGTGAAAGAGGGACCTGGTGCCTGTGTCTGTGGGGAGAGGAGAGGTAATGAGCCTCCTGATACCACAGCAACTGATGCCTGAGTGATGCCTCTTAATTGGCTTCTCTCTGCAAAAATCCTTTCTCACCAGCCCCAGGAGAGATGGCATTGCCACAGGCTGTGCCTCCCCGCACTCTCTCTGTTGCAGGCTGGTTTTGGGGAGCTAAGGGGAAAGGATAAGCTAGGCCAAGAGATGCACTGCTAAATGGTTGTAAATTTTTTTTTTGGACAGGAATAGAACATTCGCCTTGTCTGAGATAATTAGCTATTTCCTTACTGGACTGCTGTGAAGGGAAAACACTGACTGTGCCATTAAATGAGGTGAAGGCCTTACTGCGCTTTTATTTCACTGTGACTCTTTTCTCACCCAGCTCCAGAGAACACTGTGGGGGTAGTGAGACACTGGAACAGGTTGCCCAGAGAGGTTGCGAATGGCCCTTACCCTCCATCTGCCCCATCCTTAGCTGCTTCCAAAGAGAAATGCCTGTTGGGAAGTGCTCACCTTGACGTTGTGGAGGTTATGAAAGGAGCCCAAGCTGGAAGACAACATATTTTCCACTGCCGTGAAAAGAAACCAAAGCCCAGCACACCTCAAAGAGAACTCTCTTGACTCCTGGCTGAGCAGAGGACAGGGCAGAGGAGGGATGGAGGGGATGTTCAGCTAGCTGCAAGGAGTGGGGCTGGCTCCAACCTCAGGGTCTCCCCTTCACAGCAAGAAAGCATCTGGAATGGCTGGTGATGGCACTTCTCACAATCCAAAAATCACACAGCATGTGAAATGAGAGAGGGATACTCTGGCCTGGGAGTTAAACTTCTGGTTTTTTAAGCTCAATCAAATTCCTGGGGTTTGCATCTTCCCCAGCTGCTGTTGTCTTTTTGCTTCCTCCCCTTCTACTCAGGCAACTGCAGCAGACGCTGTGAGTCTATAATAAGTTATTCAGCAGCAGTCTCCATGCTGGTCCTCAGATTTCAATTTCCACATGTTTCCCTTCAGGCTGTTTCCAACTAATTTCTCCATTTGCATAATGACCCCCTTAGGGATGCTCCGGAACAGCCCCTTCTCCCTCCTTTGACAAGATCATTAGAGATTCAGGCTATTAGAGGAAAATGCTTTCATTCTGTTGGCCTGTTAGCCTGGTCCTTTCCAGTGCATCTCCAGCAGGCTGGGGTTTAGAGGGCCAGGGTGCCCACAGGGAGTGAGCTGAGGGCTGCTGGTCCCTGACTCAGGGCAGCCCCTGGAGGGAACCAGCTAGCACAATTTCAAATTCAAAGGTAAACACAGCTTCGCATTGCCAATTCTGGTCCAGCAGCCCTGATGGTTTTGTCTGGACCAGAATCAGCAGAGGTGCCCCCATCCCTGTCCCCCAGCAGCTGCCTGCACCCCCTGGCTAGGGGTGTTTGGGGGAGAGAGGCGGGGAGAATTTTAGCTGGGACGGCATTGAGCTTGGGAGGGTGGCGGGGCTGGTAGTCCTTGCTGCATGGGCACCAACAGACGTCCCTCCTCCTGAAATAGTGCTCCTCTCCTGCTTGGTTATTTGGAGGGATGGATGCCCAGGAAGGCTGAGCACATGCAGGAGAGGGGAATGAAAACCATCCCTCAGCTGCTGGGTGAGGGTGAACCTCATCTTTCCTTTCTAAGCCACCTCATCTCTTCTGGACACCCCAGTCCTTCCCTGCAAATATGGTCTCACTCCATCCGCCATCAGAAGCAAGATCTGCTTATTCCCTCCTGATGTTTGTATTCTTCTGCTGCTCTTTGAGCACATTTTATGTTTTTACTACACACAGAGTAGCCTGAACACACATGATGCTCCAGTCTCTCTCCCTAATTCTTGTCCCTCCACACGTGGCAAAAAGCCTACATCACCACCCTGCTATCAGCACTAGCTGCTTGCTGTGATCTACACTGCAGTACATCTCTCTCTAAGTTGCCCAGACACCAGCTGGATTGTAACTTCCTTAGGGAACTGCATAAACACCTCCAGTGAGCTCAGCACTCCTGCCTCTTTGCTAGGCAGCTCCCTGTCCTTACGAACAGAGTCTTTTTTTTCTGCTTTTTTTATTAGCTCTTCCACATTATAAAAAGTAAAGGGAACATTTAGACTAGCTTCTGAACAGGTCTCTGATGTGCTTCTCCCTTTCATGGCTCAAGTACAACAGCAATCGCAGACATTAACATGCTTCTCTAGGATGAAATGTACATTTGAATGGCACCCAGTTGGAGGAACATGCTGTGCCTCTTGCAGAGCCAGCTGCAGCCTGCCCAGAATCCCTGGTGAGGGGGTGATGGGCACCCAGAGTCTGCCTGCAGGCCCCTGCACACGGTGGAAGGAGGTGGCAGGGGAGCCATGGCCAAGGTGAGGGAGGATCAGGGTGGATGCTGGGGAGGGGAGTGAGGAAGGGCCTTTTAAAGCCAGCCCTTTGGGGCAGTCATTGCCTCCACGTCCACCTTTGAAGCACTTGATGTGTCGCTGCCAATATATGAATTAGCAAAAGTAAGATGTAAGCAGGGACGCATGGGATTTCCTTGTCAGCAGAGCCTTTGGATAGATGGAGATAGCCCTCTCCTAAGCATGGGAAGAAGTGTGTTGGGGCCAACCTTGTGTCTTGGGCTTCCTCCAAGTCTTCCCCTTCTCTGGATCTCATCCCCTCGCAAACAGCACTCTCATCCTGGGGTCCATGTGTCACGTCAGCCTGCTCTTCCAATCCCCCTTTGTGTGTAAGGCCCTGACCTAGTGCTGAGAGTGGAGTCCTTCAAACCTCACTCCTCCCAGGTTGTTTCTTGGGTAGAAATTACCATTACAAGTCTCTTCAGGGCCCTGCACTGTGGGACACCAACCTTACAGGGGCTTCGACTTGCCATTGTCATGACAGTCACTATAAATGCAGAGAAAACCTTGCTGTCTTTGTCAGCTTACTCCAATGATGGGAGTGACAGTGTGCAACCACTAGCCTGCCTTCCTTCTTGTTTCTCGCCTGGGATGGGCCAGTGACAGATGTCCCCTGGATGAGGGGGGCCTGTTAGCAGAGGGATGTGGAGAGCATGCTCTTTGGTCATGTCCATGCTGTGTCCTCTTGCTTTGCTGCAGCTGAGGGGCCAGGTACCACCCCATGCACTGAAATAAAAATGTTGTTCCCATCACAGGAGTCTGGAGACCCCACCAGGACCCCAGGCTTCTGAGGTCATTCCCCAGCACTGTATTCCCCCTCCTCCCTGTGTGCTTCCTTCATGGACCAAGTCTGGGCTACGGGGCTGGGAGGAGAAGCCATGGCCCTGGAGCAGGGTTGGTGACCAGCCCAGCAGCAGCATGCAACGTCTCTCCTGCACATCTTCCAGCCAGTAAACGTGCTCCTCCTGGTCCCAGCAGCCAGGCCAGTGCCCAATTCCCTGCTGTCAATGGTGACACCCCACAGCTTCAGAGAGAAGAAAGGTTTACTCTTTGTTTGAAAGGGGAAGGAGCCTCCACAGGGTATCCAAGCCAGGGTCCGGCTGTGCAAGCAGCCCTTGCAGGCACTGGTGCCCTGTGCTCCACAGGAAAGCTCCATCCCAGGAGGGCCAGCAGTCGGGCCACGCTGACATACGAGTGGCAGCTATATGTGGCCCCCTTTGGAGAGATAAGCGATCAGCGCTACCACCACCCCGACGTACACTCCTGTGCCGATGGTTATGGAGAGTGCAGCGAGGAAGAGAGCTCGGCGGGAAGCTGAACTTGCCAGATGGAAATCTCCTTTGGAGACAGCCTTGCTGGTCTGGAAGGAAAAGAAATGCTCATTGCTCACAGCAGTACCAACCCGGCCTTTTAGCCCATGTGAAGTCATTTCACTACTGAGCCAGCCCCCCTCCCCCAGCCACTGCGTCCCATGAAGGTGTCCATCAGTCCCAGAGGGCTCAGCACAGCAGTGCCACCTACACACATTTCCCTGGCAATTTTGCCTCCAAAGGAAGCGTGGGCTTTGGCTGTTTGTCTGAAAGCCCCATCCATCCGGGCACTCGGCCAGACTGGTGAACGGGTGGCTGGACCCTCGTAAGATGAAGCAAATGGTCAGTGCATGGGGTGGTGGCTGTGTGGTACCAACTAGATACCAAGATGCCCTATACAGACATATAACAAGTACTGCCTAGCCTCAGGGAGCTGACACCACAGAGCATGGCATGGCCTGTAGGCCTGGCTGTGCTGCCACTTGATTTTGCCTGCATGGGGTTTTTGTTGAAGCCTATTTGCCATAGAAGGGCAGACGGAGCCAGCGAAGGAGACAGCTGTGGGTGTTGGCCCTCTGGGCTGGCAACTTCCCGCTTCCCTGAGTGCTCGGGGCACATTCAGAGCTCCTCTTGATATTACCCACTATTCATTTGTGAGTTGTCATGTGGAGATCAGAGCACTTACTGTGCATGGACACTGAATAAAGAGATGGTCCTTGCCTCAGTGAGTGAACAGAAGTAGCAGTTTTAGCAAATGGAGCTAAGTGTAAATTGCACCAAGCATGTCATCATGTGAAAAGTGCACCATGCTACCCTGCACCATGTGGAAAAATGTGAAATCAGCCACTCCTCAGGGTCCTAATCAGTTACAGCTTCCCCTGCCTCTCACCTTCTCTCTGCCAGGTACTCATGTTATATACTTTTCCATTTCTACTTCTATCCTCTTGATTTAACTTCTTAATGCACTGCCCCTACCCTGTCCCCATCAATTCTTGATACAGCAGCATCTGTGCAAACATAGAGTAAATCCCCTGCTCTGTATGAATTATTCTGGGTCAATAGTAACATAAGTGAGCCCAGGCTCTGGGCTAAGCCCTCAAGAAAGTGGCAGCTCCTCTAAGCTGGTGCAGTCCAAGGGCCACCACCCTCTCCAGCCTGGTGTTGGCTCACAGAGCTTAGCTGATGTGTCAGAAACAAGGGCAATAGAGGAGCTGTAGTGTGATAAAGAGACTAGGCTTTCCTTTTTGTGCAGTCTCCAGAGCAGCCTGATTCCCAGGGCATGAGCTGCCTCAGAGTAGGTCATGGTGTAGGATTCTCCACAGTACTGGACAAGGGGAGGGCACGTGGGAAAATTCCACCTTCCTGAGCCTGACTGGAGAGTGAGAATGTGGGCAAGAGGCTAAGAGGAACCCCAGCTCCCCAAATAACACCCAAAAGACCCAAAGGAAAAGCCTGACCTCCAGTACTGCACACAAGAGCTGGAGGGCTTGCAACCCCATAGCAGTTGTGGAGATATTCAGGAGCCAGGAGCACCCTTTGCCTCAGCTCTCAGGGGTCTGAGCATGGCACAGAGATGAGCCTTAGAGCCAGAAAGGTGCCCAGTCCCCTCCAGGGCTGCTGGTGGCTTGCAGAGCCCTTGCTCCAGTCCTCAGTGCATGCAGGCAAGGAAATGGATCTCTTACCCCTTGGGAGAAGTAGAAGGCAGCAATCCCCAGGGGCCAGAAGCAGCACAGCATGGAGAAAAGGGCCAAGCCCAGGTGGTCCCGAGGGGGAAGCATCAGGAAATGATCCTCACTTTCGCTGTCGCTGGAGGAGTCGCTCTGCAAAACCAGATGGATTCAGCACATGCCCACCTCCATGTGCCACCTGCATCTCAGCCCCTCTCCTCCCACTCCTGCTCTCTCCTGGCCCCATCACATATTCTCATATGTTTCTGTCCTAGTTTCAGATGGGATAGAGTTAATTTTCTTCCTACTAGCCGGTACAGTTTTGTGAGAATAATATTGATAACACACTGATGTTTTAGTTGTTGCTAAGTAGCACTTATCCTAAGTTAAGGATTTTCCAGTTTCCCATGCTCTGCTAGTGAGCAGGTGCACAAGGAGCTGGGAGGGACTGTGGCCAGGACAGCTGACCTGAGCTAGCCAAAGGCATACTCCATACCATAGAACACCATGCCCGGTATATAAACTGGGGGGAGTTGGCCAGGAGGGGCAGATCAGTGCTTGGACATCAGTCAGCGGGTGGTGAGCAACTGCATTGTGCATCACTTGTCTTTTCTTGGGGTTTATTTCTCTCCCTTTTGGTTATATTCCTTTCCACTACTATTATTATTATTTATTGTTATTAATATTATTATATTTTAGTTCAGTTTAATTATTCAACTGTTCTTGTCTCAACCCATGGGTTTTACCTTTTTGTTGGATCCTCCTCCCCACCCCACCGGCAGGGGGGAGGAGTGAGTGAGCGGCTGCATGGTTCTTAGTTGCTGGTTGGGATTCAACCACAACAGTTTCCCACCTGCACATTCAAGGGCTGTTTCAAAATATTTTAGCCTCTTCAGCCCAGTTTGTTGAGAAAAAATAGAGCTCAGCAAATTCAGGAGCAGAATGGATTCTCGGCTCCCTGCCAGAGCAAATGCTGAGTTCGCTTGCTGGGGGTCTGGGATTTCCCTGGGAGATAGATAGTCTTAAACTGAAATATCTTCAGCTTTGGCAGAACTGGCTGTTTGTCAGCTTAAACAAACTTAAACAAAGTGCCTTATCCCCATTAGGGACTAGGAGATCAATACCCTGCTAAACTAATTTAGCAAGTGAGGGAAAGCAGTTGAATTGGAGCCTCCGTCACAGGGGCAACGTGTCCTGTCCCCTTAGCAAGCGCATTGCTCAGAGCGGCTGTGGTCAGCCCTCCTGGCTTTGGGCACTGCTCAGCCAGCCTCAGACCGGCCTGGAAGTGATGTGTCTTGTGGGAGAAAGCAGGCAGAGGTGGGGATACCCCTGCTGCCATCTGAAAAGACCACACCACCAGCACTGAAAGCAACAGAGCCGTGCTAGGTGATCAGGCATCAGCTCCAGCAGGCTCTGGGGACCTGCTCCGACCTCTCAAGGTCCTGGATGATGTTGCCAGCCTCTGCACTGCTGTTCTAGTTGTGGTGGGGCACAGAGTGCAGCATGGGGCTGCTTTGCAAGATTAATCTTTTATTTATATACAAAGCTTTCTCTCGGCTGCTGCCATCAGGCATGTGAATTTTGCTGTTATGCAAGGTTTGTTGATTCCTTTCAGCCCGAGCATCACAGCAGCAGCAAGCTGCCTTTGTCAAAGGATCCCTGTATCCCAAGGGTCCTGCCCAGATGGCCCCACCTCCCCTTTGCTCCCAGTGGATGTGCAGCCAGGCTGCCCTCAGGGAAGCTGACCTCCTTCTGAGGTCTGCAGTGAGGAAAGGGAGCAGAAATGATAAGGAGAAAAAGAAATATTGGGTGCATAGGGAGAGCTGGTGAAGCAGGAGATAGTAGGGTCCAGGGGGGAAGCTCTGGGGGAAGAACAGAGAATAAATGACCAAGAAGTTGGGCTGATGGCCAGAGTTACCAAAGAAGGAGTTCGGTGTCATCCCACCTGTCAAAGCTCACCTCATACTCCTGGAGCTCCTCCTCCTCCACCTCATAGGACACAGTTTGGATGCGGATGTCACTCTCTACTAGGCAGGACCCTTGTGCCTCATGCCCATCAGGACTTTGGGATGGAGCCTCTTTGCTTTCTGTAAAAGTAGTCTCGCAGCTTTCCGTCTTGCTGTCCTTGGCCTTGAGAGTGGTCTCATCCTTCACGAGGATGAAATTTGGGCCATACAAGGCTTCAACAGCCAGCTGCAGGGAACTGGCATCCAACAGCTGGTGAGTCCTGGCACCTCCAGTGTTTTGGAAGATGTAGGAATACAGTTTCCCTTGGCAGTGATGACTGGGGTAATCCTGGCTGTGATGCTGGTGGTAAGAATAGCTGCTGTGAAGGTGTGCGTTGGTCTTGGCCAAGAGCGGGTTTTGGAGCTCACGCATGCTCTCCATGCTGCTGCTGGCCGGAGGGAGCGATCCTGTGGGAGCAGAGAGAGTGGGAGGGAGGAGGCTGTTATTTCAACTAGGCAAGGAAGCAGAAAAGCCTCTCACCCGTGCAAAACTGATGTCAAGACGAGGCTGGTGGGAACAGAAAGATTTGGCAATGCTGGAGAAAACAAGAGCCCTCCCCACCTCTCCGCGGATTGAACGCTATCTCGGCAAACTGAGCATCTCTTTATCTCTCCCCAGCTGGTAGTAAGATAAGAATGCAGCCCTGAAACAAGATGATCTGATTCAGGCTGGATTAAGATGAGGATTTGCTGTATCTATAATGCATCTTGAGAAGGCCACGTGCAGCCTGACAGGAAAGGACCTACCACATCTTTTCTGCCAGTTCATAATGTGTGTTGCGACAAAGCCTAACAGACAGCACAGAAGTAGATAAGAGGCTGACAGTCACTTGAAGGGCCTCCCTGACTTCCCAAAATGGGGGGTCACATGACAAGTTACAGCCCTCCAGGTATTACACATGCAGGCTGAGTTGGGGCAAGAGCAGGGAGTCATCAGGGGAAGCCAGGAGACTGCTGTGAGGACACTGAGGTGGTGTTTAGGCTGGGGAGTGTTGGATACTCAGCCAGCTGTTCGGAGGAATGGAGGGATGTGGAGGTTAGAGGGGAGACCCCATGGGGTTTGGTCTGCATTGAAATTACAACAGTTTAAGTAAATGACTTGTCACATCATAGCCCTGTTTAAACCAGCTCCACCCCTGGGTACAGCAGCAGCCGTGCAGCCCTGACTCCAGGCTTTAGAAAATGCTGAGTCCGAACAGGATCCTCAGCTACAAATGTCAACATGGGTTTCTTCCTCAAGGAAATTCACTCCCCTCTCCCTTCCTCCATTTCAGAGTGTTGAAACCTTGCGCTGCCTTATTTTTATAATGAAAATTTCTGAGATTAAATATTTCAACCCCTTTTCTTCAGAGGAACATTTGCTATTTTGGCTTCCCAACCCACCTTGGTGCAAAGAAAATGTGTAGTGAAATATCAGCTTTCCCCAGGAGAGAGAAACAATTACTTTGCGCTCTTTCATTCCCAAGCCCCGTGTTTTACAGCCACTCTCTAGCATGTTCCCAGCTCCTAGACTGTGCCACCTTATTGCCTTGCAACCACAAATGTTCCTGCCCTCCTCAGAGACCTCCATCACTGCCTCCTCTGCAGGATGCTGTGTAGCAGACACACTTCCACCTGCTGTAGAGTTCCCCAAGGTGCACTAGGCTTTCTGATAGAAAGCACATCACCTTGGCTTTAAATCTGAGCTCAAGAAATAATTACAAACAAATAAGTTGGAATTGAAGACTCCAGAGAGTGAAAAGCCCAAGTGTACCCATCCCCTTGGCCAAACTCTGCTATACCGCACAGCCTTGAGTGGCCTACCGAGTTTTAAACGGCCCTGTTGAGGCTTTGTTCTGGCAGTGGTTGTCACATTTTGGAAAGCTGCTCAGGAAAATGGAGTGGTACAAAAAAACACTCTTGTGCTGCTAAAACTCTGCATGTTTTGGCAAATACCCTCTACTTCTCCCTCCCCAAAACCATTCTGTGCTTTCTGCAGTCTTCCCACCTTACTAATAAAGCCTGCAATGGCTCATGCAGCAGATGGCCGCTAAGTATTTTCAAAATATATAAGGGAGATGCATATTTGTAGCACAGACAGTTTTATTTCCCATACAGACCCAGAGAAGCTCAGAGCCCCATCCGGGTTTTCAGGCAAGGAAAGTATGAATCTCTTCTTTGCTTACCTCAACAGGCAACTTAGTTTTCCAATAAAATATCTTGCTTTTTAACGGAACAGTAAGGAGAGACCAGTTACTGAGTGTCATTTGAGGGCAGCAGCCGAAGCAGGAGTAGAAGCCCAGCACTAGCAAGAGAAAGTTGACAGTTTTGGTAGGGTGCCCACACCTCAAGAAACGTTTTTGGCAGCAAGCCAGTGTAGGGAGGGATGGGATCTTGCTGGGAGCTGCTAAAAGGAGCTGGTGCCAAATGCACTAAGAAACACTGCAGGCAGGCTGCTGGTCACCGGGCAGCGACTGCTGCCTGCAGGGACGTTGCTGCTCTGCTCACTTCAGGTCTTCAGCAGCAGGCTAGAGGAGGAGGAGAGCTGTGCCGCAAAGCCCTGTGTTCACTGCAGCGAGCGCTGGGAAATACTCAGAGCGTTGGCGGGGGGAAGAGAGGAAAGGAGCCAGGAGGAACTGGAAATCTAAAAGGAAGCTTGGGAGGTAGCAGGTATCACAGACCAGGGTGGGAAGAGGGCATCTCTGAACTGGACTGCCGCTGGACATGAACTCTGCTGACTTTGGGCATCCTGAAGAATGCTAAAGGGGCTGGCTGGTGGGACATGGCTGGCTGAGCTGGGCTGCGAGAAGAGGCAGGGAGGGCTTACAGGTAACAAATTTCCCAGGGTTAACACACCTTGGAAGAGTAACAGTGTCGGTAGCAAAAGAAACAGCAGGAAAACACTGCTGAAGCATGGGGAAGTCTCTGCAAATGTGGGCTGGGCGGGGCTGAAGGCTTAGCCCCAAGGGAGCAGGGAGAGTGCAAACCACTCTGGTACCTCACACTGCCCTGGAGCTGTCCCTAGAGCATGGCCAGGACCTCAGAGGCTGCTGCACTGCACAGAGTGAACAGGTTAGGGCTACAGCTAGAAGATTTTAGTCCATGCTAGTCTTGTACCCTCCGAGATTATAAAAGATTTACTTATACTAAACTCTCTTTTCCTTGCAGCCTTCCACTCTCAGGAGCTGGGGAGGATGCTCTCTCCCTGGGGGCAAGCTGAGGCAGTAACAGGGCTGCAAGAACAAGGGGGAAAGTGTAGAACGGCATCTCACTACACTTCTCATTAATAGACAAAGGGACTACCAAGTACAACCCTAGCACCCAGTCCCAGCATTTGCTGGCAGTGGGGAGGGGATGCTGAGGGCCAGCATCACAGCATGCCTACGGTGTGCTCAGCCCTGCTGGAAAGCAGCCAGGCTGAAACCTCCCTCCCTGAGAGCTGATGTGAAGAGCCCCCGTGTTGGAGGACGTGCTTCCCACTCCTTAGTCACCAAGATCACTGCATGGCATAGAGACTGCACCTGTGTGCAGAAGCATGTGTGCTTGCATGCGCCAGTCTGGGTTTGCAGGTAGGGACAAGGGCCATCAAAGCTCTAGAGATGATATTAGAAAAGGAATGGTGGGCAGGGCAAGGACCAGGCCCAAGTGCACATGCGCAGGGAAGGATGGAGCCAAACCAGCCCTGCCATTGTCCCCAAACCCCATTCAGATTACCTGGATCCTACAGTGAATTTAGCCACACAGGGACTTAATAAAGTAAGCCTGGTAACAAAGTAAGCTTGGTAATAACTTAGGAGAAAAGGAGTGAAGCCAGCAGGCGAAAGCAGGGAAGCTGTAAAAGACAAAATTGGCGAAGAGTGGCCATTCTCTGTCCTCATTAATGACATGACTGGAGAGTGTGCACATCCATCAGCTCCACAGGGCTAGTCCAGGCTGCACTGGCCGCAGGTAACGGCAGCGAGATGCTCTTAGGTGCACAGGGAGGCCGTGCACATAGAAGCGTGCATGTAAAACATGAGCCCAGGGGGAGGGCACACCTGAAGGAAGGCAGATTCTGGTGCCCTGATGAAGCTGGGCTATTGGTGCAGACCTACTGCTGAGACTAATGGCTGCTGGTTCCCTAATGAACACTTCCCCAGCTGCTCCTGTAACCACCCCGCAGGGCAGAGACCCCCATGCTCCCCAGGCCAGTTGCCGTGGTCCCCAGCAGAGTGGGAAATGCATAGCTGCGCTGTGTACTCTCAGCTTCTCAAGGCAAGTACTGGGTAAATAAGGCATGAAAACAAAGAGGTAGCAAATTCAGCTTTGTGCTTCGTGGATCTCACCTCCACACCACATCCCCTGGGGCAGTCCAGGTCCCCTCAGGACCATCCTAACTGTTTCCCCCCCAATACATGAGAAGTGCTCAGATCGCTGGCCGGCAGCAGCACAGTCCTCAGAGGGACCCTCAGCGCAGACGCTGGCTATGATAAGCCCAGTTAATGATGAATTAAGTAGCTGTTCCAGAAATCAATCATCATTTAATTGCCCTGTCAAGCAAACGCTCTGCCTTGCTTCCCGGGCTCATTAGCAGGTTGTGACTGCATTGCATGTCCCCAGACTCCCGAGTGAGAAGATTAGCCCATCCTGGCCAAAGGCTTTTAGAACAGCACCCAGGGAGACTGGTGCCCTTAGGGAGTGATGCCCTGCTGTGCTGCCCTGCCCTAGCTGGTCTGAGGGCAGGGGACAGTGTGGATGCCAGTCCCTGACCTGGCTGATGAGAAGCAGCATCACAGCCAGGTACAGCTGCCCTAGCCCCTCCTGATGGAGCAGAAAAGCACAGAAGATGTGGCTAGCACCCTTCCCAGAGGGAAGGACCTCCACAGGAAGCTCTCAGGAGGTGCTTTGGGGCTTCTAGGCAGCAGCCCAAGTCCTGCCAGGGCACAGTACCTCTGCTTCTGAGCATCCCAGCTTGCAATTTTACCCAAGAGAAAACCAGCTTGCAAAGGCTGCTAAGTAGCAAAGGCAGAGCATTGCAGGGAGAGAAGTTTGCATTTTGGAGAAAGAATATAGGGATGAAGGAAGGGCTATAAGGACTTATGGACAATGTGTCTGGCAGGGATGGACCAAGCCCTGTCTTAGCCCTAGGAGCCCACACAGCAGCATGGATACCTGCCATGCCCCAGCCCTGAGCCCCATAGGGTGAAGCACAGCTCAAGGGGAGAAGGAAGCGCTTTCATCAGCCCTGCTGACATGGCTGCAGAAAGCAGTTGTGCTCCAGCCAACATGCAAGCCCTTCTCGCCGGTGCTCATCTCCACACCACTGCTCCTGCCTTGGGCACAGCACCAGTGTGCAGCGTGGGGAGCAGTTCCTCCCTGGAGTGTAACCAGTCCTGGGAAAGGTTGCTGTGGGAGGAGCATCAGGTGAGGAGGTGGCCAGGGGGTGGAAGAGGCAGGAGGATGGTGTGGGGGAGGCAGCTCTCAGCATGGGGCAGGAGGGGAGGGCAGTGGGGCATGACAGCCCCAGTGGGGCTGGCACAGGTGGTACCAGAGAAGCAAAGGGGAATGGTAGGGGCAGCAGTGAGAAGGAAAATGGTGGGCATGAGGCACAGCGCAGGAGAAGCAAAGTGATGTCTGAGCCAGGCAGAGTGCTGGATTCTGGCCACCAGGATAGAGAAGAAAGGGAGCTGCTGGAGGCGGAAAAGTTGGTGAGGACCACGGGGGAAGGAAGAAAGTGACACACAGAGCCTGTGGACATGGATTAGAAGGAAGATAGCTGAGGTGTTTGTGATGTAGAGCACCTAATTCACAACTTTGCTGCAGCCAGTTTGAAAGCAATTGGAAAGGAGTGAATAAATCGCTTGTTCTGATCTCCGGACATGTAGAGAGCCAGTGGCTCCGCAATGGGCTCCTGGCTCCAACAGAGACTAAATTGCTCAGAGAATTGGGATGCAGTGGGCTGGTTTTCAAGGTTCACAAGTCAAATTGGGCAATTTCCAGGTGGAAATCGAGTCTTTATTCTCCCTGATAAAAATGTTTCTCTGCAGCAGTGTTTCAACCCAGCTGTGCTCAGAGCTAAGGCATCGCTCCTAACGATAAGAAACAGCAGATCCATGCCCGGGGCTGGCAGGGAAGAGCCGGGCTGCTTCTGGAGGAGCTGTGCCAAGGGCTTCGCAGGGCGGTAGGCTCCCCCACCGCCTTGTACTCAGCCCTGGGGCCAGCGAGCCGGCCACTGAGCGTCAGCAGGGGAGCGGCGTGACCTCCATCGCCTCCAAACACTGGAAAGCCCACGCTGGTACCACCCAACCTCAAAGCGGCAGCGCCTGCGGACAGGCTGCGGCACCGGGGGCTGCGGGGCCGGCTGGGCGCTCGGGGCCCGCTGCCACC
>VZZY01004929.1:0-15296 GCA_013400335.1 Eurystomus gularis | reverse complement strand
GGCGGCGGCGGGGCCCTCTAGCTGCGGCGGAGCCGCACTTCACGCCCGTGTCCAGGGACCCGGCGCCGCTCGCCCGCTGCCACACGCGGGCTGTGGCATCGCCGCCTCCTCGGGCTCGCTAAGGAAAGCCGAGCACCGCTGCCGCTCCTCTCCTCCTGCCGCGACGGCTTCTCTCGCTGGCTTAGGTAACCCGGCAGAAACTCCCGCCGGGCTCTTCTGGTCGCTGCATTTCCCAGGGCACAGCCCTTCCCACTCCCTCAGCAAGGGAGAGACCCAGTGCCAGCACGCAGAGTTTCGAGGAAAAGGATAAATGGGATTTGTCGCTGCTGGAACCGGTGCTGAGGGGTCAGGCAGCCCGGCAGCTCGTTTGCTGTCTCAGCCGGGTGTTGTTGTGCCCTGCTCCATAAGGACCCCGGTGGGTGCTGGTCTGCCTCACGCACACCTGGACATCACTCTGGCTAGTGGAGGTAATCCAGACTGGCACCACCACAGCGGGAGTCAACACCACAGCCCCCGCAGCCCATCCATCCTGCATCCCCCCTCCCAGCCCGGATAAAGCCCCGGGGAACCCGTGCTGCTCCCGCAGGCTCTGGCAGATCCCCGAGCCCTGAACTGTCTCCCCTGCTCCTAACGTCCCCGAATGCCCCCCCCCAGTGGCTCCCCCAGCCCAGGAGCATCCAGCACTGGGGCGACTGGTGCAGACCCAGGTGCAGACCATGCCAAGCAGACCCAGGTGTAAACCACAGCCACCTGCGCCCACCACCTGGTGGTCACCCTTGCAGCCGGCACTGTGGCCCCCTCAGGACCACAGTGTGGCTTCTCAGCACAACATGCCTTTCTGGAAGTCCAGGCTTGTGTCTAACACCTCCCAGCTTCTTCCTGGTACTTAACTGATGGGTGATGGGTGACTTGCCAGGGCAGGCGGGTTCTAAGGTCCCATTCCCAGAGGAGCTGGGGCACCGGCTAGGAGAGGAGATGGCAGGGCAGCCTCCCCTCTGCTTCAGCTCCCAGAAAGCTTCCTGTCTTTCCAGTAGCAGCAGCAAGATCCTGTCGCAAAACTAAAGGGGCTGGATTACGTGGGCTAATGACAGGACCGAAGTGCCTGCATTCCCCAAAGAACCAGCGACGGGAGGCCAGCTTTCCCTTCCTGGGGGCAGTCTGCGTGTCCTGCCGTTGGCATCCCCCATCAGGTCTGGGAAGGATGTGAACCCAAGATGCCAGCCCCAGCCTGGGGGCCTCAGCTGGGAGATTGTCTTTCAGGATGTCAGCCAGAGTGCAGAGCTGCTGCAGTGAACAGAGCGATCCCCAGGGAAAAGGTGTCCCTGTTAGCCAGACCCAAACAGCATCACTTGAGGGGTGGTCTGAGAAAGGAAGAGTCCATCCCCATGTCCCTAGGGAGTGGGACAGGCATGGGATGCAGTGAAAGAGATTTGGCATCTCCATCATCTGACGTCTGTTAGTCCAGGTTAGAGGCATCATTTGGAAATGGCCTTGACACGTGACACTTGCCTGGAGGCAGAGAGACAGAGCAGACGACCTGTAGTGGCCCCTCTAGCTCTGGTGACTCCAACTCATCTGAACTCCTGTCAGGTGTGAAGCAAAGCCCCAGCTGTGTAGACCCCAGGATGTCGGAGTGTTTGCAAGCAGAGCCTAGGTGCCCCCCAGTCCTGGGTGGGTGTGGGGTGAGCTGCAGCCCTATGAAGATGCAGGAGAGGCAGGGGGACTTGCTGTGGCATGGCTGGGAACAAGGACTTTTGGTGGCAATTGCCTTCCCTAAGTGAAAGTCCCCATAAGGGTCCTGCTCACAACCCTGGGAGCCCGTGGGGATGTGATCAGCTAGGGGGCAGCCCAGCACCAGCTGCCCGCTTTCCTGGTCCTCTTGTTTGCTTCAGTTATCAGACCCCGTGCAGCCCTGTCCAGCCAGCATGCACTAATTAAAGGCAAAGATGGCCTCATCACACATGGACAGCCTTTTGGAAAGGCTGGAGGAGCTGTAGAGTGAAGGGAAGTGAGATGTGGGCCCAAAAGCCCTTCTCTCCGGGCCATGGGGGAGCCTGAAAGAAAAACTGGGTCACTGGTTGAAGCATCTTCATCCACGGCTTGGTAAGACCCGCAGAGCTGCCTTGCCTTTATGCCATGCCAAGGTGCAAAGGCACCTGGCAGAAGGTGGGCAGGGAGGACAGCTGACAGGCAGCACTGCCAACTGCAGTGTGCATGGTCATCTCCATCACAGCTGCCCCTACACAGGCCCTGCCTGCTGCTTTCATCAGCCTGGGGTGGCTGCTCCATCCTTCACCCCAGCTGCACACATCACTGGATTAGCACACAGGAGCTGCTGCAACTGCCCAGTGAGGCAGGGGATTAGCCCTTGCCAACTTTTATAGACGCACTGCTTAGCAGCAGAGCCACAGCACTGTTTCTCCTGCTTTAACGATGATAAGGCAACATTAGCATCCCAAATCAAAGTCTCTCCAACTTCAGGCAGCTCTGAGAGAAATATATGCATGCATATGCATGCACAAATATTATATGTGCGTGCTAGTGCTTATGAAGGTATGGCGAAAACCAGCCTGAGTGTTGTGGTTTGGGACTTCGCTTTTATAACCGCAGCCGTTCTGTCCAGATTAGAAAGGGGCAGTGTCCCTTGGAGGTGACATGGGGCAAAAGGTTGTGTGAGCCAGAAGAGCTGGTCAGAACCATCTCTGGGGCACTGGGGATAAACTGCCGGTCAGAAACATTCCTGGCCAGAGAAGGAAAAGGGACAGACTCCGAAAGGAGTGCAGCAAAATACATGGTGCCTCCCGCTCTACTGAAACTTGTTGTATTTATGCAGCCACTGGGATGGATGAAAGGAAAATGGGTATCAAAATGGCCCTTTGCTCTGGGCTGCAAGGAAGACCTCTGGCATGAGCCCATCCAGCAGAAGGAAATGGTATCTCATTACGTTATATATTAGCTGACGCACTATCACTTTGGACTTGTTATACAAGCTAAATGATGCCCCTCTTCAAAAAATAATTAGAAAAGATGTTGCGATAGACATGAAATATGTGAGGAAAAGGTTGTGCTTGTGTTTCAGGGCTGCCTTGCACTGGAAGGTGGGGTTTTGTTTTTTATTATATTCTCTAAAACATTAAAACCTCCCTGCCAATACGTCCTGAACTTCACATGCTTCATCTAACCATAGACATAGCAACAGATAAATACGCTACGACAAATTTGGTAACATTACTTTACTGATGGCCAAAAAACACCCCAGATCACTCAAGACTGAAAGCCTGAACTCCAGCCAGAAAGTCGCAAGCAGAGATCTGAGATGAAAGATTTCACTCCAGAAAGGGACAGAAACTACTAAAAACCCCAATAACTGGAAGGCCTCTGCAAAGGTGAGGACTCTGCTGCAGAGCATCCTCAAAGAAGCAGAAACAGGGAGTGGAGACACGATGAAAGGGAAACAAATCACACTTGAGATGACTGGATATTGTCACTCGGTCAATATCAGGCAGGACCCACTTGTCAGAGCCACTTGGTGCCCGTTGCACTGGCAAAATAAGTGGGGGGATTTGAAGTATCTATTTATGATGACTGGGGGGAGCATCGAGCAGATTAAAGTTACATTTGCAGCTAATAAAAATGATCAGATTCGTGAAATCTTGAGAGGAGAGAGAGAAGCTTCAGAGGGATCAGCCAAAGCTAATTAATGGGGTAACGTGATGGGAGAAGAAATTAAGCATGGACAAGGAGAAAGCAAAGCATATTGGAAGGAACAACTTCAATGCTTCATAATCACTAGTGATTTCTAAATTAACTGGAAGCATGAAGGCAAAAAAAAGATGTGGGTGTATCCGTGGACAATAGAGTGAAAACCATCTGGTTACTGTACAGTGGTGAGGAAAAAAAAATTATACTGTCTGATCGCTTTCATAGAGGGATACAGAAAATAACAAAAATATTGCAGTACTGTATTGGTACTATACTGAGTCACTACTCAGCTGTTATGGATAAATTGAGGTTTTTCAATTAGAAGACAGATTCAGATCATTAGTTGTGAAAAATACAGTTAAAAAAAAAAATTCTATGAAAGTGAAGTGCCGAGCTCTGGAGTGCAGAATGAAGTTTTAAAGCATTTACAAGGAAATTTGGCCATTTAGGAGGCAGCTTAAAGCAAGGCACAAGCTGCAGGTCCTTTATGAAACACAGCACCCAGCATCAAATTTTGTCAGGCCTCTGATATCATTAGCACCTGATAACACAGATGTTTCCAACTTCCCATGTAGCTAAAGCTCCTGAGAAGCCTGTGTCTGTGATACATTTGAATAATATCCTTCTGGGATTAGTGTAATTTTCCTTCCTTTCAGTAAAATCAGCTTCTGAGGAAGCTGAAGGCTAAAACTCTTCAATGTGGAAAAATCCACAGGGAAGTCCCTTCTTACCTCCCCCTTGCCCGCCATTGCCCATGGCCCTGACTATCTCATGGGGCCATGTCAAGCAGGAATCGCTTCTTCCTACCTCTTACCAGCAGTGCTGGAGCAGTATTCAGGGTGCTTCCTGCTGGGCACTTTTCATCAGCAGATGATGGACTGGGGAAGGCAGGGACCTTTGGAAAGCTATTCAGAGCACCTGAATTCTGTGGTAATTAAGTTCTCAGTTGACATACTGTGAAGAGCCATTCAGTAGGACCTTTCCTCCAGGGCTAGGGAGCCTTGCTGGATGCCTAAAGATGTGGCAGCATCTCCAGCTCCTCACAGCATAGGAAACTCCCATCCTCCAGGACAGTGACTTGAATGCCTGTCCCACTTGGGATGACAGGATATAGAGGTCATTATGGAAAAGGGTGAGTCGTCATGAGGGCAAGAGATCTCCATGAATTCCAAATATCCCCTTTAGAGCCAATGCTCCTGGACCAGAGCCAGGCGAGGTGTAAGCTGGGAGAGGGGGGAAGCAGCGTGGGATGTACAAGGATGTGAAGTGGGACAAGCAGGGAGAAGGAGGTGGTGTGTATGGGTGTGCACACTATACAGCGGATGTGTTCAGGCAAATAGCAGACATCTGGAGGATGAGCAGAATAGGGAAGGGAACCCTATGTGCTGTCTAGCTGCTTTGCATTGATCTGGCAAAGCAAAGCAGCTCTAAACCCAGAATAGCTGGTCCATATGCTTTGGCTGCTTTCGCCCGCAACCAGAGCCTTGCGGTAGATCTGGCCATGAAAGAGAACAGTCTCTTAGAAAACCAAAGCTGGGCTGGTGGGACTACCTGTATGCCACAAACGACCTTGGCACAGTCCTTTCAGCCTAATGCACTATGATTGTACAACCATGTAGTGTATGGATGGTGTCTCTGAATGGCAGAGCTGTGATTACTGTTGAAGGCGAAATTCTGAGTTATGAAGAAAATCAAGGGGAGGAAACCACACAACCTCAAACCTGTACTCCCGTGTAGCCTGTACCAAAAAAGCTCAGAGAGCTTCAGCTGTAAAAAATGTAGATGTGTTTGGGCCAGGCCAGAGTGTTTGAGACCTCTCTATGCACTTCTACATCCTTTTATGTTAAATTTAGGGCATAAACTGAAGACTTCACTCTGACATAATTCTTCCCAAGAATAGAAGTCTGTGACACGTGCTTTCCTGGCAAACCTTGCCCAGCTTTGAATAAGGTGGAAGTGAGGTCAATGGCTGACAGACATGATTAAGCCTTCCTGCTACCAGGGCTGTTTCTGCTGTTGGTACAGACTGCAGCCACTAGTCCCCAGGGCCATGGAGAGCAAAAAGAAAATAGCAGGATTGAGCTGTTTTGAAAGGAGATGATAGAGAGTGAAATCCCTATATCCCATAACTGGCTTTGAGCCAACAGGGTTAGAGCTGAACTCACAAGGGCCTCAACTGTGATACTTCACTTCTTCAGGGGTTCATCTACTTATTTTTTCTGTTTCTGCTCATTTTTCAGAGTTGTTCTGCTCTGCCCAAAAAGGCCATTTTGAGTGAGGATGTGTCCCAGCCTGTGCACATGGGGACACAGGCAGCCACAGCAGCTGTGGGCTCTCAGGCTACCTCTGTGCTGCAATGTGGCTGCAGAGGGTTTAAGTCCAACCCCAGCAAAGACAGTAACTACCTGTGATGGCAGTCACCTGCTTAAAAGCAGGTCCCCCACAGACCGATTGCTGAATAAAATATCTTTAGAGGCTGGCAGACTGAGCCCTGTGGACCTCCTCACTGAGCTATTGGCAGGAGGCAATGTCTCTGCAAATGAAGCTTTACAAGGCAGCTGAAACCTGAGATGAAAGGCAGGTGGCAGGGTTACGAAGAAGATATGAAGGTGTAGCTGTGTGAGCACCACAGGGACCTTCTCCATTTGTGCTCAGTCCCTTGCCGGTTCAAAGGTGGGACAGCAGTGAGGCTGCATCTCTGTCTGTGGGACTCTAAAACCACCTGCAGATCTTCTAGCACCCTCTGCCCTCTCCTGAGGGCTGTGCTCCGCTCATAGGCAGCTGGGCACACAGGACAACCTCCACTTCATAGCTGGGGTGGGAGTAAACATGTGCTGGGGGAGCCTCCCATTGCAAACCCCCATGCACACACACCTGTAGACATAAGGGCTTCTCCTTTTTTCCTCCTTCCTGGTATCAAGCCTCTGGGAAACTGATTGTGAACACTTTAACGAAATTCAACTTGGAAAACAGGAATAGAAGGGTTTTGCCCCCCGAACACTTGAAAAATATTGAAATTCACTTGAATAAGCAAAAAAATGGCTGAACTGTCATGCATGAGGCACATGAATCATCTTCAGGGAGGAAAGTGATCCTGGTGATGTCTGGGCTTGAAGTAACAGTAGTTAACATTCTAATGACTCATACCACATATGCGTCACATCATTTTTCATTAAGAGCAGCATTCTGGTGTCCTGTGACTAACTGTAAATTGGAATCATGGTCCTAAAGCCTTGGGCTGGGGACTTGTCTTGCCCATAGGCTCTGGCTGAGTTCCAAAGGCATTATCAGACGTGAAATATTAAATAATAATAATTCTCAGATCAAAAACTTCATTCAAATGATAAAATGAGATGGGCTTTGGAGCTGCCAGCCCTAGGGAGTGCCACGGTTTTAATAAGGACAAAATGGATAAATTGAGGGCAGTCACCTCCAGAGAGGCCCTTGTTCTGCTCTCAGCTCATTAATGTCAAACCAGGCTCTGCAGCCCATTTCTGATCTTCAGACAAGGTCAAAATTTCCATTTTTGTCTCTCCACAGAAAGACCTTGGATTCCTTTTTAATAACCCTATGACACCCCCCCCCACCCCCCCTCCCCCCCAGCATCCTCCCAACAAATATTTTGATTTGTGTAAATCCCTACTAGCAAGCCACGGACATCAGCTCCTACAGCCCAAGCCAATCAATCTGCATCACCCAGATGACCCCATGTCCAGCCAAGTCTCTTGGTTTGCCTATATTTGCCAGGTGCTGGAACTAGCACAGACCCTTCACCCTGTGAAACAGGGCTCTGGTAGCTGCAGGAGTTTGGGGTGACAGAGGTGGAGGGGTAATGGTGGGCAAGAGATGCAATACAAGGTTGGCTGTGTTAGGGAGGGAGAAAGGCAGAGTTAGTCAGGGAATGAATTAGTGGCAACTAATTGAGGACAACTCAAATTTTTGAGGGTGGTAGCTGCAGCTTTTGTGGGCTCATACCATTGCACCTGACCAGGGCAGGTCGTAAGGCTCTGGTATGATGCCATCTCCCCTGGCCAGGCCAGCCTTCTCCAGCATCCAAGCTTTGCTGCTGCCCTGTGATCTTGGTCAAGCTATTTTGGGGTTTGCTTTCAGTCTGCTGGCATGGGGCTGGAGTGCAGCGAGACCACCCAAGTCAGTGCTCACAAACTATTGCCTCTGCTCTGATGGCAAAATGCTCAGATTATAGTGAAAATTGGTGAGTGGCAGGAGGAAATTGTCAGGAAACTGGAGGTGAAGGCAAGGAGACCCCAGGAACAACCTGCCATAGGGAAAAATGACCCACCTTGTGATAGGGCTCTGAAAAGCTTGGAAAATGAGATGGGTCAGAAGCCCTGGTGTAGAGCATCAGGAGATGTGCGGATAACAAGAGTGACTTCCTATGGACATCCATGAAATCTCATGTTCTCAGAGCAATGGCTCCTTCAGGCTCTGGGCCCTGCTAATGCTTGTGCCATCAGTTTAAAACCACTCTTTCTAACCAAATTGTCCTCCAGCATGACAGCGTTAAACCCAGCTTAGAGCAAAGTAGTCAAGGGATATGCTGGAGTCACTGTATCAGACTGCAGGAAGAGAAAAAACCCCACAATCTGGAAGATAATTGTGGTGCAAAGACCACTTTACCCCCCTCCTATCTGCATAATACAGACCAGCCAAACAGATTTTTATTAACTTTTACAAAATATGCCACCTATGAGCTGAAGAAAGCAAGAGAAAATGCATCTCAAAAGGTAGTATTTGTATGGAAAGTGATGAACTATGGAAAATAAGTGCTTAAAATTGAAGCTCCCTCTCGATCATTGCAGCAGGACAAGGACAGTGCTCTCCCTGCTGAAGAGCAAGTGCTATCATGGGTGGCACTGATGCACCATCTGAAATCCATAGCAGGCCAATAATCACTCACGTCAGCTGCTGAAATACCTTGTAGGGGCTAGATTAACAGGAGGAAGAATCTTACAAACCTTGGGAGGCAAGATTGCCTGGAGATAGAGACAAAAATGCAATAGCAGTGGGGTTCAGAGGGAAACAGCGGTCTGTAAATTGCATATTCAGCTTTGCCTCTCTAACCCCAGGACGACCCCAGAGCTGGACCTGTGACAAGGACAGCACCTGCAACCATTTAGGTACCACAGTGACTTAGACTCGCTCCAAGGTACTTTCACAAGCAGGCAGGCCATGGTGGGGAGCTTTAACCTAAGGAGAAGTAGCCAATATATTTGTTTTCTTGTGGATGTTCAGCTGTAATAGCCAACCGTGCACGAAGTCTGTGCAGCTGCTTGGTTTTTATTTGGGTCCCTTCTCAGGGTTATAGATTCAGCTGTACCAATAACTGCCTCAACCTCAGACTAGAAACCATGTATAAATAGGAGAGTATTGCAAGGGTTGAGTGTGCCAGGCTATGACATAAATGGTAATAGTTTGGAGGAACTGTGCTGTATTCAATTGACTTAAGATACTCTTATCTGTGAGACAAAGATGCGGACTCAAAAGCACATTTCTAAAAGGTGAGAATACAAACCAAAAATGTTTTACAAGCCCCTCTGGCTCTCTGAGAGCCATTGATGCGTTTCTAACACAGCATGTCAAGCCCATCAGCACAAATAGCATCACAGTTGTCCTGAAGGGACCTGCCTGCTTGCCCTTTTCCTCCACCTCCCTGCACCAGCCAGGAGGAATCCACGCATGGAGCCCTGTGGGCTCAGGGCCACAGGACCTGAGCAGGTAAGGCCTGAAGACCAAACTGACCATATAGCTTCTGGACTGAGGTGTTCCAGCCTGGGTCTCCTCATAGCAGCACATCTAGGACATGTGGCTGGACATTGTTCCCAGTTGCAGCATCTCTCTGCTGTTCAAAACTCCTGTATTTTTAAAAATAATCTTCTGCTCCAGAGTGATGTGCCAACTTTGCAAAGTTGCTCTGACCAGCTTCTTCACAGCCAGGTATCACTCCCTTTCACTGCATGCTGCATCAGCATGATATTTCAAAGCATGGGGGTCCTGCAGCAGCTCTGCTGGCCCTGAAAAGCAGGGAGGTGGGTTACAAAGAGCATTCTGTGGTTTTTTCCACAATTGTGCAATCTGCACAGGCTTTATCCTGATTTACTGTACCCCCTGATGGCCTTAGGAGAGCAGTAAACACCCACATGGCCATTTGGTTCAATTATTGTAATTCCCTCTCCACAGAGCTTCTCCATTGTGCCTTGCAGGTTGTTCTGGAAGCTGGCTTGCTGGTTGGAGCTGCATTGATCATATCATCGTCACTTCTGCTGCCTTTAAAGCACTTGATTGACTGACTTGGCCTCACCAGTCCTTAAAGCCTTCACCAAAGTTTATTGTGGATGTCCTAATGTCCTGTTCTCCATCCGCACAGGAACTGCCTGCCAAATCCTGTCAAATCTCTGTCCTCACCTTAAGCCTACTCTGTTCCTTCAGCAGTGCTACTACAGAACAAGAAGGTCTGGGCCTGGAAGGTGCTGCACCATTGGTGCATGAGGAGGAACTTCTTGACTGTGAGGGTTATAGAGCACTGGAACGGGCTCCCCACAGGGGTTGTGGAGTCTCCTTCTCTGGAGACTTTCAAGACCCATCTAGATGCATTCCTGTGTAACCTGCCCTAGATTCTATGGTCCTGCTTGGCAGGGAGGTTGGACTTGATGATCTCCAGAGGTCCGTTCCAACCCCTAACATTCTATGATTCTATGATTCTTGTTTCTCACCTGTTGTCAATGAGGACTTCAATAAATACCATTTTCTAACATATGGAGATATCAGTGACAGGCACTACCATGGCAGCAGGTATTGCATGGACACAAAAGAGGGAAATGTGGGGTGCATATCTGGGATGTTGCACATAAAGGCACAAAGCCAGCTACAGAATTGTCTTTCTTCAGGACAGCTAGGAGCTAAAGTGGTTGGAAGATCAGGAAGGGCAATCAAAGGCTAAATAGAAAAGAGAGGAAGGACAAAGTTAGGGATGTGAGGATGAGAAGTTTAAAACTGATTCAAGAAGAAGCCAACAGAGAGAAAGCCATCAATGCCACATCATGGTGACAGAAGTGGGTGCCATTGGACATGGGCTGAGGGAGGCAGAAGTAGATCATGGCTGGGGCGTGCAGATCAGGGACTGTCAAGACATGACTTTGACCAGCACCTGGGTTAGAGCTAGACTTGTCCATGCAGTGGAGCAAGCCAGACTCTAAGGAAGCCAGGCACAACAGATTGGTAAGACTTGGATATGGGCTGGGTGTGCAGAGTGAGAAATGGAAGCTGGATGAAGGTGCCCACACTGGCTTCAAGCTTGGGTTGCAGGGAGAGGAGCATCACAGGAAGAATGTCACCCCACTAGTATGGCAGGTTTTCAGCATTCTCCTTGACATTCCATTTTTCCCTCCTGCTCTGCACCAACTTCCTTTAATCATTAAAGGGAGCTAGATCATTACAACAAATTGTGTCATTTTCTCTTTAAACCTATGAAAAAGTTAGAGCCCTGAAACTGCCCTGAACACTAATGGGTACAATCCTGGCTCAAGCAAGTTCCTGGCAAGTTCTCACTGACTGCTGTGGAGCCAAGATTTCACCTCAGATGGAAGCTATATTTCAATTAAAGGTATTACTCTTAATATTCATTAAAATTCTGTTTAATCCAGGCTCTACAAAGGGCAAACCCTGAAATTCATTAGTTGCATAAAAAGCCAGTGTGAAGGACCACAGTCAGGAAAAGTGCCTTATTGCAGAGGCTGAGGAATGCCACCAATTAAAGGCCAGGTCCAAGGAGTGGAACAACCTGGTGTTGGAGCCCACTGGGAACATGAGCTCCCAGGATGTGTGGAGCTGGTGGGCGCCCCTCCAGCTCCCCATGGCTTCACTCCTGTAGCTCCTTGCCTTTTCCAAGGTCCCAGTACTGGGACAGAGGAGGGCAGGTGAATGAGACATCACGGAGCTGCAGCTGCTGCAAAGTGCCCAGCTAATGCCCTTGCTTCACCCTCTCTCCTTCTTTCAGCCTCCTTCATGTACCCACCCAGACACAGGCTCGCTCCTGTCTGCAGGTTCTTCTCCTGCCTACTGTCCCCAGCAGTTCTGCCCACAGACATGCTGTGGTGGCAGGTCAGTCTGGTTCCCATGACCACACAGAGCCTTACTATGGCCTGTTTTGTACCCATCTGTCACCGCTCAAAGCCTCTCCCTAGAAAAGCCTTGGAAGAGCAGAGCCATCAACTGCTGCCTGTCCTGCATGGGAGAAGCCAAGAGGTGCACTCTGCCAGCGGCCCGGTGGTGATCATCATCCTGCTTTCGGATGCTGGGGGTACAAAGGAGAAAACACTCCGTGCATGTAAGCGAGACACCTCAGCTCCTTACCAGCTGTGGGGCTGTCACAGATGTCCCTCCCAAGGACCCCAGCTGCATCCTTGACACCGGGATACCGCAGCATCTGCCTGGGAAGCTGGGCTGCTGCTCAGCTTCCTGAGACTCTTCTGACCTGGAAGCATCTCAGAGATGGAATCCAGCTCGTGGGCTGCTGGTAGACCTCACTGCCTGCGTTAAAGGAGTATGAGAGCATCAGGCAAACATGGGAGCCGTCCTGGACAGTTGCTGCCCACTCTCCTCCAACACGCTGCCTGGCTTCGGACAGTGTTCTAAGCAGCCATGTGCCACTTCTTCCCCTTTGTGGCACCTTGGCCTCTGCTCATGTGGCAGGAGGGCACACAGCATCCCCCAGGTCACCCAGAGGCCACCATATTACTGAAGAAAACTAGCCCCCATTCTGTGCTGCACCCAATTAGATCCTCTATCCTCGCTACAGCCTGTGCTTCATTGCACGCAGCCGCTGAGAGAACACCCTGAGAGGTTGCCCAAGGGTTTGCAGTTACCTGCCTGGAGATGCAGCCCTTTCTGGCAGCGAGCAGACAGCTGGCAGGCAGAGCCAGTGCTCGCAGCCCTGATGTTAGTGGCTGGGATAAATAACCTGTCGATTGCTGAAAGGAAAGAATGGCTCGAAAGCTGGAAGATGGAAAGCTGTAATGGAACAAGCTGGCCAAGTGAACTCTGAGAGGAACTGCACCATGCTGCAGCAGATGAGCTGGGTGCTTCTGCAGGCCAAGGGCTAGGATCAAGTCACAAGATTAGAGACACTTGGCCAGAAAGCTAATGAATTGCCTCAATCAGGGAGCTGAACCCCAGATAACATAGTATTTTTCTGACCCTCAAATGTGAACCAAAGTGCCTTGGGTCTGTCCTACAGGTCACTTTAATTTCAGTGCAGGCATCTTAGATTCTCTGCCTGTATTTGTAGTTGCTGTGATTTTTTATGTATTTTCATGAGGCTTACATAAATAAAAGGTATTTCTTCATCAAATAAGTGTCAGTGCATTTTTCACAGGCTGCAGCTTTAGGTGGTTGTTCAACCTCTGTGAGCAGGCCTGCTCTGCCATGTTAGACAAATGATTTTTCTCTGTCCCTTGTGTTTCTCTGCATCTGTTAATTCTTTATTTTTACTTTAGAAGCTGTCCCATCAGGCTGGATGACTCCTAAATCTCTATCCTCTCTCTCTCCATGTTCTGCAACCCAGATTTAACCCTGTGAGCATCACTGCCTCCTAAAGCCAGAAGGCAGGCTGCCAACAGCCCCCTCCCTCTCCTCACAAACATCAGCTGCATTTCCCAGCCATGAAATATTGCTGGATGAAATGTGTTAGGTTCCCTCGATCAATAATCCATCAGTACTCCTGAGCACCAAGGAAGCAGCCAGCTTCCACCTCTTCCAGCTAATTCCCAGAGAACTGCTCTCCTGTCTCCCCAGCTGCCCTGCCAGATCCTGTTTTTCTCCATCCGTCCCTTGTCCCACTGTTGTTTCCAAAGACTGGCACTGTTCTTCCTTGTGCTTGCTTTAGTTCCCTAAACTGCACCCATATCTCTCTTACTTCTTGCTGTCTACCGCTTCTCATTTTCTTCTTCCAGCCTCTCCCCTCTGCTTCCTCCTTACTTCCATCTCTCGGTAAATTGCATACTGTCATTTACAACCATAATGATGATGAAAGACCCAAGATGTGGAAATAGCAGGCGCCAGTTCCCTCTCTGCCCCTTTCCTCCTCCTCTCACACCCCAGGCATATTTCATTTTTCCAGCTCTCTTGCAGCCAGAGCAACAGAGCTCCAGCCTGCTCAGGGAGCACCCACATTGTGTCAGCAGATGCAAAAGTGACGAAGGATGGCAGAAAGGGCCAGCTCCCCAGTTAAGCTCCTTTGGGGAACCATGATGTTACAGCTGGAGCAAGGTGAGTGCTGGCTCTCAGAGTGCTTTCCATGCAGCCATCGCCAAGTGCTCTGCAGTGATAGGCAAATCACTTTATCTCCGTGACACAGATGGAGAAGCTGAAACAAATCACTGGGCTCTGTAATGAGTGAGAGGGACACAAGCCATGTGCCTCTCTTTTACCCTTTGAAGGAAAATATCACTGAAGGGGCCTGGCCCCAGGGACCAACCATAGTTGAGCTTGACTCTCCCAGTGGGAACAGTAACAAACCTTTTCACTGCAGATCTGGAGTCTGTGATGTAAAGCTCATCCTAGAGTTTGTCACTTCTTTTGCCTCCAGCCTGCTGCTGAGGTGGCAGAGGACTGACTCACAGGGAGCATCTGCAGGCCCTGGACCTTGGCTGCAGCACGCAGCATGCCAGGAAGGCTGAGGAGAGCAGCCCTTCAGTGGGGAAGCCAATGGACTAGATGAACACAGTGATGGGTATGACCATTGCATGGCAAAGGCCACGTAAGACAGGCATAGCCCACATAGCCCCACCCAGAAACTCCCATCTTATCATGAGCCCAGAAAGCAGATATGTTTATTGGAAGTTGATGCAAGCAGCTCCTGGACAAACCTAGCCCAGCATCTCACCTTGGCTATGGCTACAGGTCAGGCCGCATTGAGCAACCAGCCCTGCTCCTGCTCATTCTGTTTGTCTTTGCTTCAAAGGAAGGTTTTTACCTGTCTCTTCGCTTGAAATACCTGTGCCTATTGTTACATTGCATGTGTCGTTCTTGATGATCTCAGTAAATCAAAGCAGGTAGCCAACTGTTGGCTGAACATTAGCTGTGCTGGAGATGCTTTTCCAGTGGTAGAAGCTGTTTCGGTAAGATAATGAGAAATTAGTCAAGCATTCATGAACAGATGCTCTTTCTACTGAAGAACACAAGGCTCGCTTCATTGTTTGAACAAATCTTTCTGCTAAGCCACTGCTAGCTGCTAAGGTGCTGATTTGATGTGACATGTACCATTTGTCTTCGTAACAGTTTCCAAGTTGAGTGCTACAGAGGTCTGCTGTCACCCATGGGCCGCTTTTGGCTGAGTCAGATGCGCTTCCCAGCAAGTGCCTTCAGTGCATGGAAAGGAAATTTCTTGAGCTGGTCCAGGAGGCTACCACACACTTCTTGTTTCAATGTCGCCCCATCACAGAATCACAGAATTACAGAATCACAGAATCATTATGGTTGGAAAGGACCTCCAGGGTCATCAAGTCCAACCTTTGTCCTAGCATCTCTCTAACCACTATACCACATCCTCAAGCGCACATCTATTTGTTCTTTAAACA
>VZZY01004928.1:0-14296 GCA_013400335.1 Eurystomus gularis | reverse complement strand
TAGATGTCCTAATTCCTGTTCTTACACTCCCAAGTTAGCTGAAAATATTTTACAGATTATTAGTCAGTTGTTAGACAAAGCAGCAACTGTCTCCAAAGCAATTGTCACATTTCTCCAGACTTTGCTTTCGTCTTTGTGCAGAGCCCAAGGAAGGAAAGAAGAAAAGAAAAAAGGATTCAAAGGATTAAGACTGAGAGTGGAGAGACAGGTAGGCTATTTTTTTCATGCTTGTGCATGAATGCAATTCTTTTAAATCCTAGCACTTTCCAACTGTTTCAAGGACATCTGTTGCTGATGTATTGCACCCTTCAATGGAGTTAAAGGTTGGCAGCGTTATTCAGAAGCCAGTTTGCTATGACTGTGCTCACTGGGGATCTGGTGGGAATTAGTGTATGCATAGCCTCTCTAAATGAATGGGAACTTTCCCATCTCCTGACTACTCACATCCTATAGTCCCAGATTTATTTTAAATGGCAATTGACCTGTTGAACTGGCATGATATGCACCTCAAGGAACTTTTATAATTTAATGCCTATCCCTTTTTAAAAGAAAATTCTGCTTGGTAGCATACTTATGGGAAAATTTTGTAGGAATCTTCCTAAAAGTCTCAAAATGTCAGAAGCATTATTGCAAAATATATATTTCAATTTAAGCAAACAAGGGACAGGTATACTGACTGTCTAAACAATTTGGCATTGAACAGTGTGAGAAAAAATGTAGAAATACCATCTAGATAAAACATTAACAAATTAAAGAATGCCCATGACTCCAGTGATGTGCATGACATCAATAGTATCTATTTATGAGTTCCACACACCAGTGCTATGAAATCGTAACTCCAATATTTTTGTTTGAATATAGATTTTAAGGTGAATATCCTTTCTCAATGCCTGCCCCCTTTTATGACCATTCACAAGAAATGCCCAAAGCTACATTCCCTGTATTTTCCCCCTTTGACACTGTTCCACAGAGTTCTTCGCTGATCTTCTAAAATTTTTTTTTTAAATTATTTAATAAATTTATCTAAATTTATCTATATTGGCTTTTCTTATGTCTTTGCTTTCCTTACACTTTTTACTGTATCTCAAATTATAGAGATTTCCGAGTTTTTTTTTCAAATACAGTAGAATAAAGGGGTTTGAGAAAGGAAGAATGCTGCAGCTGGGAGAGAGTGTGAGTAGAAAGGAAAGGTGAGACAGGAAGGAATGAGTGTACCGACTGACCCTTCACAGCCTCTTGCCCCCTGACTGAACCAGGCTGCCTCTCCTCCTCCTCCTCTTGACTCTTCCAGAAATCACTCAGCTATCATAAGATAATCAAATTTTGCTGACCTAAGAATGAGAATAAAGTCATTCTGCCTTTATCCATGAAAGAGGGGGAGGAGGGGCGAGAAGATAGGGTTTTGCTTTCACTGCTGAGAAGTCTGGAGCTGGGTCTGGAAATAGTCATAAAATTTATAAAACACCAGTACAATGCACGCATTCCTGCATATTTGAAAGAGAGGGAAAATGTGAAAAGCAAGGAGTTTAACTCACCAGGCCCTCCATATGTGGAATTTCCATCCACATCAGTTGAAGTTCAGTATATGAAAGTCTCATAGAAGCAAATCCAAAAGGATATGTAAAACCAGTAACTTTTCTTTTTTTTTTTTTTTTAATTTGAAACCTGAAGCATTTAGCTTACTTCACAGAACAGGGAGAACTACCCTGAAGGCTTCTGTAAGTGTGATTCAAATTTAGTCAAAATAGTGGCTAGAAACTTGGAAAGCAGAAATGTCATTTAATTTAAATACTGCACCCTCCCATCCAACACTCATTTTTCCTACCCCCACCACATAACAATTCCTCCCAAGGAAGAATGTTAAGTACTTTCTTGAAGATGGTAGAGATTTCCATTATACCACAGTGCAGTCATTTATTAAGCAAGGAAAACAAAGTTTTTGCAAAAAGTAATACAATATGTGGTGGAAGCTGCAAAAGACATTAAGACAAATTTAGAAAGTCTAAACTTGTGAATTCCAAGCACAGTTGTGTAATATTGCCCAAAATAGTTCCGGCACCCTAACAGGAATGGACACAAAATTTATTTATTTATATCCAATTACAATTTCTTTCAGTAAACTTCTATGAAATTTTACAAGATCAGAACTCAATGTGCAGCATATCCCAGGGAAAAAATATTTACAAACCACCAAAACCAGTACACTGCTTTTGATTTATTGAGACAGAGTTTTAAGAATCAAAGAAATGCATATTACAGAGCTAACAGAGAAAAGTAGTGGCTGAACTACAAATTCTTTGAACTAACGTAGTTATGTTTTCAGTTTTATTTGGAGGACTAACAGCAGGGGCAGTAAGATTTCATATATTATAGTGCAACTACTAAGTTCAAGAGAACAAATCTAAATATAACATAAAATAACATGCTGTTATGAAGGACCCTACAATGCTGGAGTGCGGAGAAATGTATATACTGATATATGAAAATATATCAGTAAGAAAATACAGGAATATACCAATGAAACATATCTTCATCAGAAATGTGCACAGTCATTTCAATAATACCCAGCTGAAACTTTGGTTCTGCCAGCTTATCTCATGGACTTCTCAGGAGCTTGGACTCCTAAAATTTTGCCTTAGAGAGAGTTCTGCCATCCAGACCTGAACACTGAAGACTTTAGATTTGTTAAAAACTGATGTCCCAGGTCAGCCCTACCATGCATGCTGCCCCCAGATGAGAACTTCTTACCTGCCTGGAGTGACCTCCAGGCTTCTATTAGTTTCCTGAGGATGTTCAGTTTACCTCATCATGTAATTCTGAAGAGCAGTGAATGCAGACATTGTGCTGAGAAAGAAGACCTGATAATTTTGACAAATTATTCTCCCTTGATGGACAATTTTGTGGATGCCGCTTACTTCATTGTGATACATCATCTCTAATATGGAGGTTACATTCAAGATACATCGTAACATTTGGGAAATTCATCTCCTACTTTCAATAAGTAAATCCCTTCCTGCATTTTTTGTCCACACATGGTGCTGTGAAATCATAAATAGAAAACAGGACTAATTCTGCTCTTCCTGAAAGCTTTAAAAGATTATGACAGATTAAGTGTCATGAGTATTTTTTAGTTTATGTCTTCCTTTTATCGCTTGAGATATAGAAGTGCTTGTCCTTTGAGGGAAATTAGCATGGTTTCTTTGACATAGTAAGGCCAAATTGTATTTGCCATAGAGGAAACTGCTTTATTAACGTCTCCAAGTAATCCATTCACATTCATAGGTCTAAAGTCCTCCAAGGAGTGTCACAAATCTAGCTAATGTTTCTGCATGCTGTGTTTTCTGTTTGGGCCCATCATTCAGTTCACACATGTGAAAAGACAGATGACTGTCTCTTATACACTCATATGCTGATTATTCAGGTTATTTTTTCACATTTATGTTAGTTCAGCCATTAATTAGAGATCATATTTTCTCTTGTAAATGCTATAACGGAGTTTGATGTGCTTCCATCTATATTAGTTCCATCTACTTTCATAATCCTTGTCTATCCTGATCTGAAGCTCCACGAATATGAACAACAAAAACCATTGAGATGCAGGATAGTAGGAAAAGACATAAGAACATGATGTTGTGTATCAAAACATCTATAGGGAGAAAAAGAAGCAAATATTGTCCTGATAAAAGACTGTTACCCACTTCTTTTTGAAGAAATTGAATTTAAGGTCTCTGCATTCAAATGTTAGTGTTCTTTTGTTTGTTTGTTTCCCTGAAGTCATAAATGCCTACCTGATTCTGTAACAGTTATGTTTACTTTAAAATACCGATCTTATGTAGCCAAATATTTTTTTTTAAATATATGTTCATTCACTGCATGTTTAAAAATAATTCAGCTGCACAGGTAAAACAATTTTTAAATGAGCATTCTGTACCTGAAAAGCACAGTAGGTTTCTGCTCATACATTATAGATGTGTACCGTTTCCACAGCTCCAAATGCTAAAAAGCAGCTCACAGAGAAGTATTGTGTGATTCTGAACTTTACTTGTCATCAGTTAAACATGATCTTACTGAAAACTTCTGAATGGGGCCCAAAATTTCTAGAACAGCCAGGCTGGTGTAGATTCTTGTTACCCTCTATTTCTCACCAATTCTAGATTAAAAAGTCAGAAAACAAAAAATCGTATACTCAGAGAACACTGAAGTGCTACATGCAGTAAAAGAAAGACAATAAAAAAGGGCAACAAGGATTAGTCCTTGACAGCCAGGGGATCCACAAGTTTTAGTAAAATTACAATGTTTTAACTAAACATTTACCTGTAAGAGAAGAGAATCCTAGAACCAGTTAGATTGGAAAAGACCCTTCAGATATCAGGTCCAACTATTAAACTACCACTGCCAAGTCCATCACNACCCTTCCAGTGAAGACATTTTTCCTATTATGTAATCTCAACCTGCCCTGGTGCAACTTGAGGCCATTTGCTCTTGTCCTATCTCTTGTTACTTGGGAGAAGAGACCAACCCCACCTAACTACAACCTTCTTTCAGGTAGTTGGAGAAAGCAGTAAGGTCTCCCCTGAGCCTCCTTTTCTCCAGGCTAAACAACCCCGGTTCCCACAGCCACTCCTCATAGGACTTTGTCTCTATACCCTCTGCCAGCTTTGTTGCTCTTTGGACACCCTCCAACAACTCAATGTCTTTCTTGCAGCAGAGGACCTAAAACTGAACACAGTATTCAAGGTGCGGCCTCACGAGTGCCGAGTACAGGTGCATGATCACTTCCCTAGTCCTGCTGATCACACTGTTTCTGATAGAAGCCAGGATGCTGTTGGCCTTTTTGGCCACCTGGGCATGCTGCTGGCTCATGTTCAGCTGGTTGTCAACCAACACCCCCAGGTCCTTTTCTTTTGGGTACCTTTCCAGCCACTCTTACCCAGGAAGAGGCTACCGGAGAGTCCTAAACCCTGAGTTACCACAATTCTATTAAAGTACTAGGTAGCAGCAAACTATGGAAAGATGAAAGTCATAAATCATATGATGACTGTACAGGTATGTAATATTTACACAGAACAATCCAGTGGTGCACTGAGTTCCTTCAGAGATCCCAAATATTGTCCCTTTTACAGGCTGTGAAGCCTTTTCCTGTGAAGCTGGCCTTTCCCCAGCAAAGCCTACTAGTAAGTTGCAGGCTAAGGTAATGCTTTGCCACCTCTCTTCTGTAGTTTTTCCCCATATCTCCACCCTGTGCACTGCATTTTGCCATTGTAGTTCTGTCATGAGTTTTCTGCTAAGCCAGGCTGGTCTCCTGATACATCTGCACGTACTGCAACAGAGTGTTCTTGTGCTTGCAGGAGGCTGCCCATAAATCCCTGCCATCTTTCCTGATCTCCCCTGCCCTTCAGAGCTGCTTTCCATGGGAACTCACCTTGCTTTCAGAACTGCTTCCCTCAAATGTAGGATCCATATAGTTTTATTCACCTTCCTTGTCTGTCATAAGATCCACTCCTTCAAGTCTGCTGCAACAAAAGTCACATCACACCCCTGCACATCTTCATCTGTGTTCCTGGGCAGCAATTTCTAGTCACTCTGGTGGGCTCACTTTTCCCACAGTAAGTGACCTGCGGAGTTCCTCAGGTTATTTCAAGATTTTGCCAACTTCCTCACCTTGACCAGGAGGTCCATAGAATATCCCCACTACTAAGTCACCCTTACTGTGCCTGGGGACCCTGTGGAGTTATAGTCAGGCTGTCTGTAAAGAGGATGGTTTTCTTCTGGAAGTTGGGTATGCACACATAGTGTTTTGGTGGGTTTTTTTACCTTATTTTTAATTTTTTTTTTTGTCTGTGACTTCTTTTGGAACTGCTTTCTGCTCTTAATAAATGCTATTTTAAGGAAGCTCTTCAGTTGTGGATTATCACTATCATTAAGAGGGAGGCAGTAGAAATGAAGGGCTCTTGACACTAACACAGAAGAAATAACATGATACTGGTTATACAGGGAGACTGCGATCCACATTTTACTGGTAAAATCATTCTCATATTCAGAGAGGTGGCTAAAAGCAGGACAGTTAATAGGGTTAGGCAGAGAAAAAAGTGATGGAGAGAGAGCTGGAAGGAGGAAGCAAAGCACTGCATTTTCCTGACAGCACACCAACATGTCTCATTAAATGACAGATTAGCATGTGAAGAAAGATGAATCTAAATTATGCCCAAAGGGTCAAGATGGTCTAAGTTGAAAACTTCTTGAATTTTTGCCTTGTTTGTAATCTTGCCTTGATATCCTGATTGCTCTTCAGGAAAGGGGATGAAGAGCATCCCCAGGCTTGGGGGATGCTAAAGAAAAGGCTCAGACTAAAAGCGAGTATAAGACCAGAGAAGCATGTCATTGACTCCAGTTTGGTTGTTATTTAAAAGCTTTTGTTTCTTATTCATCTTTCTTCTCCAGAACCAAAGCAGAAATGTGAATTCCTGTTTAAATTGTCCAGAAAGTAATTTCTTTATATGAAGAAATAAAAACATCATGAGAATTTGGCATGTGGCCAAATTTGTTCCACAACATGAAACCCCTGTGGGTCTTCAGGATACCAATGAAACACCCTAGAAAAATTGGTAGAAGTGGATTCCTGGAAGAACTTAAGAGCTGATAAACTTAGCCACTATCAAATAAGAGATATGGTTCACATATAAGGATCTTAAAAGCATGACATGCTAGAGCCTGGCATGGAGGCAGGATAGTTCATTAACCTCTATACCATAGAAATGGTAGTGTAATGAGATGACAGCTAGTGTAACTTCTACATATCCTTCAGTACAATTTTCTTCTGCTAAAATGCTTTCTGTCGTTTCTCAAAGGATATATTATAATTACTTCAATGACAATTTAAAGATGGAGCCACTCAGATTGGCAAATCACTGTATTTTCTGTGAGTCAGATTGTATTAAGAAACTACTTAATAGTACTGGCTTCTGCTAGACCTTCTTTCCCCTTTTGTACGGGAAGCTTTCAAGATATTTATGGTGAAAATATTTCTCCAATACAAAGGATACTTATTTTAAACTGGTTTTTATATGTACATGTTATCTACAGCAATATTCTATAATGATACCACTTATTTCCTGTAACTGTTTATTTTATGTAAACAATAGTTTTACTCTAGATACTGAAATGTGAGAGTAGCAGTGGGTAAGGAGATTAAATGCTTATAATCAATACTGATGTCAATTTTTTATCAATAATTTAATTTTCCTTATTGTCTTCAGTGTCATAAACTTAAAACACACTAAAAGCGTGTTTAAGCAGTCACTTTTCCAGACCAGATCTGATCTAGAGAACAGACACAGAGCTTGGTGGAAGACTCAAATTTGGGACTTTTTGAAAACACAACAAAAACTAGAACATTTTCCAGTTTGAACGATACATCTGCTATAGACATGACCAACTCATTTAGCTTGATTTTGCGCCAGAATTTCCTGACATTTTGCTCTAATATTTTGCTCTCTGCTTCTCTATATTTTTAATTTATTCCTTCAGATGTTACAGCCCAGAAGACTTCTAAAAGTGCCTGTGCAAATGCTGGTAATAATTTACAAAGGCAAAAGTGGAAATAAACACACAAAAAACCCCCTTGCATATTCTAAAATTAGATGTTTGACAATGTTGTCCCATTTTAATATAGCTCCTTTGGATGTCATTTATGAAACAATGCAGATTTTATTTCTCAGCATAAAGCAAAGAGGTCAAAGCTTCTAATCACCATATATCTTTACTCATAAGAGAAAGCAATTCCTAAATGGCAGCTGCAAACCTCCGTATGGAAGGGCTGAGCTGTAACTACGTTTTAGGGGAAAACTAGTTTTAAGTGGCCTGGGGCTCAAACAATGTAAACATAAAAGAACACCTCAAGGCCCAGCTCTCAGCTGATGTACATAAGTCTGGTTGCTCTACAAACAGATGCAGGATTACAGCAGCTGGACATTGGCCCTCATTCTTGCTCCTTAATTACCGTCTGTTCCAAAAGACAAAGTTACATGTGAAGCAGGCTTGGTAGGAGACAACGTACAGCATTTTTATTAACTGGAAGAGTACATAGATCAACTGGTTTTTGCTTGCACTGACCTGAACGCAGCATTACACAATGCAAGTTCAACACTTAACCAAGTCACAGCATAATATTAACACTAATATTAAATCCACCTTGCTCCAACACATAAATCTTCCTTTCAAAACACAATTAATTAATTTCCATCAGCTCTGAGTGAGATAAGCTGTGAAGCATCAAGTGACTTGAGACTTTTGGGTAGCCCAGGGTATGCAGCATCATTATTCAATTTACAGTGGCAACAATTTCATGCTCCCTTTTCTGAAGACTTTTTTGCTTTTATAGGACATGCTAATCTACAATGTGCTTCAATATAGCTTGGTGACCAATGGATCCTACCTACCAATGAAATGCCTGAGTATGCAGTCTGTTGAGATGCTCATACCAATGCCAATTTGCCTGCCAAAAACAAATACCTCCAAAATTCAGAGGGCAAGCAGAAAGTCTCACATTTTCAGGTCCAAGGTGCATATTTCAAACATGAAACACAGTGTTTATAAAATGAGTAGCAACCAGTTTCAAATACAGAGAGAAGGCAGAAGGGTTACTGTTAGTTTTTTTAATTAAAAGTTTATTAGCAATTACAAACATAGAATGGTTTAGGTTGGAAGGAACCTTCAAGGTCATCTAGTTCCAACTCCCCAGCCATGGGCAGGGACAGCTGAAACTAGATTGGGTTGCTCAAAGCCCCATCCAACCTGGGCTTGAACACTCCCAGGGAGGGGGCATTCTCAGCCTCTCTGGGCAACCTGTTGTAGTAGCTCAGCACTCTCATTGTAAAAAGTTCTTCCTTATATCTAGTTGGAATCTGCCCTCTTTCAGTTTAAAACTGTTACCCTTCCTCCTATCACTACACTCCCTGATGAAGAATCCCTCCCCATCTTTCTGGAGGCCTCCTTTTAGTACTGGAAGGCTGCTATGAGGTCTCCCTGGAGTCTTCTGCAGGCTGAACAACACCAACTTTCTCAGTCTGTCATAATGAGATGTGCTCCAGTCCCCAGTCTGGGCTGAATACTCCCCTGGACCCACTCAAGCGGGTCCCTGTCTTTCTTACAGTGGAGGCCCCAGAGCTGGACACAGTACTCCAGGTGAGGTTGCACAAGAGCAGAGTAGAACTGGAGAATCACCTCCTTTGGCCTGCTGCCCACACTTCTTTTGATGCAGCCTAGGCTATGGGTGGCTTTCTGGCCTGCAAATGCATATTGCTGGATCATATTGAGTTTTTAATTCAGCAGTACCCCCAAGTCCTTCTCTGCAGGCCTGCTCTCAATCCTTTTATCCCCCAGTCTGTGCTTGTGCTTGGGATTGCCCCGACCCAGGTGCAGGATCTTGCACTTGGCCTTGTTGAACTTCATGAGGTTGGCATGGGTCCACCTCTCAAGGCTGTCAAGGTCCCTCTGGGTGGCATCTATTCTCTCCACAGTGTCAGCCACACTGTAGAGCTTGGTGTTTTCGGCAAATCTACTGAGGGTGCACTTGATCCTGCTGTCTATGTTACCAACAAAGATGTTAAACAGCTCCAGTCCTGGTACTAACCCCTGAGGAACACCACTCCTCACTGGTCTCCACTCAGACATCAAGGCATTGACTGCAATGTACTTCTCAATAATTAGATTTGTTATTTCTTGAAGTATCATTGCTTGTCTCTCAAAATCTGTGTATTACAGAGTCTCTGTCCCATTTTTAAAGAGAATTTAGTGTTATTGAACAGTAACATATTCACAACCCAGGGCACCAAAGTTCTCTGAATATATAACAAATGTGTCACAAGTATAAAGATACTCTTCTCTACCGTATAGCTTTCACCTGAAGAGAGGATGGATCAAGTCTTGCTGCCTTAGTTCCAAACAAGGTGACTACTACTGACTATTGTCTGTAGGAGTTCATTGCATGTTGGGCTGCAGTGAAACCTGTTCATTGTTGGCCTCTGTGTGTAGACTGTCTTCAAGGATGCTGACTGATTTAAAATCTCATTTTAACTTCACTAAGAACTGCATGCTTATGTGGAAAAAAATCCGTATGTCATAGAATTCTTTTTTTCCTATTATTCAAAAAATGTTTCTATTCTATATTTAAGGATGAATTGTACGTGAAGCTCAGTCAAATTACAGACTGAATTAATTAGTCATTGAATAATTCAGATGTTTAATATAAATTCTGTTGAAACCCAGTAGTGTAATGCCTGTCATTTTTTCAATTTTTCATTTTCATCTTTGCATTTTATAGTGGAAGGTCATCATCAGCTTTTTTCTCATGAGCTACCGAGCTATTAGAGATGATAATGTCTTTTAATCACTATCAGTCAATAATCAGTTGTGTAAACCTTTATTCTTCTGTAAATTATTGCTCTTAATTATGCAGGAACATTGTACCATACACACTCTATTGAGTCCAGGGTTCCATGATCAGTTTTCACCCTGTGTCTCAGAGGTAAAGTACTCCACCCAGTAATACAGGAATAAGCCTCACATTTCCTTACTAATTCCGTATTTAGAATGAAGGGAACACCAGGATTTTGGGGAACATATGTAAGGTGTAGATAGCCAACTAACCAAACGAATACATAATAACATAATGTCATTTTCAGATTTTTCTGTCATTTTCAGTCGATGTATAAGATGCTAGATGCCCTTGAAAGGCTTTAGCATGCATCACATTGAGTTTGTTTTATTAGTTAAGAATATGTCAATTTTGGAATATATTTAAAGTGAATTCTGTGTGTAGGGAGAGTAACATACGATTCTCTGGTTTCATTTATATAAGATCTGAACAACTGTGGCCATTGTCTATATCTGGGGAAAATGAAGGAAAATTAGGTAAAAGTAAGAGTAGCTTCTGGATATTAACATGACCAAAAAAGGCCACCATTGAAAGAAATCAAGACGATTCTACCTTGTCCAAAGTTACATAGAAGTTGCCAGCCAAAGGGAATACAAATGCATCCTTCAGTCTCAGGAACAGGGAACAAGAGCTCTTACATAAAATGAAGAGAGTTTATAAGAAACAGAGATGTGCCAACAGCTTTTGGATTATAACATTGAAGAATGTAATCAAAGTCAGTGGTAATTCTCCATTGGAAGGCCAGGAGGCTCATGCTGGCAGAAATTTGATGATGTGTGATGTTGCTAGTAGTTAATCTGTAATGATACTTTTGGCCATCAGCAAGGCTAAGGGCTGAACAAATTTACACACATAATTATCCTCTTAAATCTCAGAAATGGAACATGAGTGCTCTTGTTTGCCTTGTTATGTTCTTTGAGTTTTCTTCAACTATAACAAGGCATTTTCCTCAAGGATCATCAGAAACATTGGTTGAGTTTAATATTACATAAAATACCATACACAGACTAGTATTAGCACTGTGAAAGGCACTAAGCCTCTAGTCTGAAGAAAACAGTAGCATTCCCAGCTTTTCAGATCCTGTATTACATCAGACTATATAATCTCTTCATCAAATAATCTTTCTTCTTTTTCTCTCTTTACAAATAGTAATAAAGTTACCCATCTTCTTTTGTGAGAAGTTGAAATGTTTGCCTATCAAGTGTTCTGAGTAGCAAATACAGATACACCTGAATTCTCATACAGAGTACAGAGAATGTATTAGAAGAATGACATGAGGTAAGATGAAACAGTGGGCTGTTTTTGCCTAATGTTTTCTAGCACACAGCTGTTCTGTGAGTCTTTTTTCACTAGTTCTCTTCTGTTCAGTTGCCTACAATTACATGGGTTGAGAGTGAAGACTCCAGTGGTTATTCTAGACCAGGGGTCCTCAAACTTTTTAAACAGGGGGCTGGTTCACTGTCCCTCAGACACTGTCAGGGGCCGGACTATAGTTTGGAAAAAAAAGAACGAATTCCTATGCACACTGCACACATTTTATTTGTAGTAGTACACAAAAAACAGGAAAAAGAATGCCGTATCCGGCCCGCAGGCCGTAGTTTGAGGACCCCTGTTCTAGACCCTTGTTCCAAATGTGCACTAATGCTACATTTTTAATATCCAAGATCAGGAAAAAAAAAATTTAGCCAGCATCCACACTGCCTGGACTTAAGGAAAGTATTCAGCCATAACATGTATACAGTAAGAACTGGAAAGATTATTTCTGTTGAATCAGATAATGTTTAACAGACATTGCTTTGCTTAAGACTTTTCAGCTATTTCTGACTTCCTTTTTTTTTTTTTTGCCACTCATTTAAAATATATGGATGCTGGTTACTGGTTTTAGGGACAGGAATAATCAAGAAAGAAAAGAAAAACCTGTTTTAACAACAATTCAGGAGTAGCTCTTTACATGTCCTTGAGTGTTTGATTTGAAGTGTGATTGCTTTCTTCTGTAACGTGAAAAAAGTCACATTATGACCAGGATCTTTTAAGAGCTTTCCAAAAACAATTTGTGCGTGTGTGTTCTGCATATATAAATAGGGGCATACATGAGTTTGGGTACTTTATAGCACATTTACATGTAAATCTATGGACACTATGCACAGTTTGAACAAGCTATTGCTGAACAAGAATTTTCTGGTTTTTGGCAAATACCCTTTCCTTCTATGTCAAGATCTCTACCTTACTAGGTATAAATAGTAACTGCTTTTTTAAAATGTAAAATGCTACTTCCTCTGCTTGCTTTGTTCCTTTCTCAATGGCCAAACCAAATCAATCCTCTTATATGCTAAGCACCACACTGTCATGAACTCCCAGCGAGCAGAGACACTTATTCAGTGTAACGAGGACTGAGATCTGTACATGTTCACTAGCTTACCACACCATCTCTGAAATGACTGGAAAACTGTACCTCTCAAATGTGACAACAATGTGATTAATTTTATGCTGGTAAAGGTGTGCCCACAGAGTACTCATAAATATACTAGTAGCTTGCATATGTGAGGAATAATATTCGTTTCTTTAATTCCTGTGGGAAAGGGAGGGAAAGATTGTATTTTACACCTGCAGACTATTGCTGTACGATTTCCTTTGGTGCCAGATGCTAATATGTTGTGCTTACAGAATGCCTAAAAGGTAACACCTGAAATTTATAAACATTAAAAACATACATATTCAAAAAGTTAGACGTAAATACTACAGATATGTTTCTTTTACCTATACTCAAAAGATGTACTATCACTGCTTCAGCAAAACCAATTTATTTTGCTATTTAAAAGTTTGTATTTAAGGTTCCTCTCACCTCTGTTACAGCATGCCTTCCTAACATGATCATACACTCTCTGATCTATGTAGAAGCATTGAACATTTTAGCAAATTCACTTAAAATTCTTGTGCATTTCTACTCCAAGGCTGCAATAAACTTCACAGATGTTTTTAAGGAGATTGTTCTCCTCTTAAAAGATGACATAAAATGGAGAGAGACTAGGTGTTTTCCAACCTTAATGATTTTATGATTCTATGCAAAGAAACGTATGCCACATAAGTCAGAAAGTTAGTCTTCACAGCTTTAGCTATTTGGTTTTGATGGCATATTGGTCCAGACCTCTCATGGCCTAAATGTTTCCTCTTTAGTGCATAAAGTCTCTAGCAGGATGCCAAAGGTCAGATCCTCAGCTAGGTTAAATCAGCACCACTACCTTTTCAGAACTATGCGAGTTAAAACTGCATTTTCTCATTTTCCATGATATAATTTATTTTGGATGAAATAATAGTAAACCTGGAAAAAGCTCAGAAAAAGGGTAAGCGAGAAAGACGACACAAAATCGTTGAGGGAATTGCTTGAGCTGTTTACAAAATCTGAAACTCAGACCTCGCAGAACACATAACTTTAGAGAACCCTAGATTTTCTAATAATAACATTCAGTCAGCTCTTTGTACCTTAAACTAGCATACAGAAAAACCATAGAGAGTATATTCAGCATTACAACACTTCCGCTTCCCTTTATGTTTTCTTCTTATTGTACTTTTTATAACAAGTATAGTGGGAAGCTTTCTTTTGGCAAAGAATTTGATTAAGTGTTCCATTTAATAATATGATGCAAAGAATGCTCTCTTCAAACAAGGCACCTGTTTCTTTTCTGACCAAATGGAGTTCTGTCTACTCTTTTGTTTATACATGTACAACCTGTATTGAATCAAATTGAATAATGTAATTACACTATACCAAGATAAGCCTTTCAGTTATTAATATTGTAAGAGCCAAACGTATTACATGCTGTCTTCTTCAAGCTTTACCATCCCCTATTTCTCAGAAACCAC
>VZZY01004919.1:0-20786 GCA_013400335.1 Eurystomus gularis | reverse complement strand
ATAGTATAATTTCTTCTGTTCACCATTAATTTTACTGACCTCAGGGTATGGTCCAAGGAATGAAAGAAGAACAGGAAGCAGCACCAATCCATTGAGCACTCCCAGAATGGTTAAGATTGCCAAAACAGCAAAGAAATACCTGAAGGAGGGTTTAAGAGGTTTGGGGGAGAGAATAGCCACAAATATTGTTAAATCTAAGGGATTACAAAGTGCTCACACATACGTTAAAACGATGCATATACTAAATTTAAACTAAAATATTACTAACATACTAAATGATTATATCACTTTCCATATATAGATACAGGGATTTTTACCTTTTGAATTAGAGATGCTACATTCCACAACCCAAAGTGTTAGTTGATAAAGGAAAGAAAAAAATTACATTTGTTAATTTCCCAGAATCTGGAAGCATGTAGTGTTATTTATGAATGTGTTACACAAACACAAAAATATGGAATGTGCAGTGAATAGCTGAATGGATTGAAAGCACAAATACAATGAACAGAGGCCCCCATTAGTGAAAACCCAGCAGAAGCAAACAAATGAAGTGAAGGGTGTAGAATTTAAACAATTTAGCCTAGAAGGAAAAGAAGCCCTCTTCTCCTGGCAGCTAATCCACTGTGAAATGCTTCTGCATCTTACAGCAGAATCTCTAATTAAATCTCCAGTGCATCAGGTAAGGATTTCCCTTGCTGTTCATTAATCACAACTTTCCGCCTAGAATTCTGTGAGTTCCAGTTTTACCAAATAGCTCAAACTGCAACCTTTTTATAACACAGGAACCCACTTTCTGCAAAGAAAATGCTGCCCATTCTATAATAAGCTTCAGCATTGTACTGAGTAAGAGCACTCCACAATGGCAGAGCTGCATTGCAGGCTAATCTTTTGTTGAACAATTTAGCATCTCTGAATACTCTTGTTTTGCGTCAGCCAATTCAAACATAAAGGCTGAAGTACTATGGAAGAAGAGGAAAGTGCACAAGTGGTTGTCCTTTCCCACCACTGAGGGCTAAGGTCTGGGATCCTTCATGAATACCAAGGTAAACCTGTCAGTAAAAGGAAAGCCTTGCTAGTTGGTATTCGGCACAGCTGGGGCTCAGACTAAACTTAAGGCTGTGTTGTAACTAATGATTTCAAGGACTCAGTCTTGGCAAATTCCTGGAGGAGAAGGCAAAGGAGAAGAATGGAGGGCAAGTTTTCTACTAATGGGTCTGCTGATTACATTGTCTAGCTGGCAATGAACTTTACTGCCTCCCTGTTTCCACATCTGATCAAATATATCAGACTCCTGTAAAATTACAAATATCTTGCTATTGTAAACATCTGGGAATTTCTGATCTACATTAGCAAAAATCAGCAAGCCAATCTACTCAACTAACATAAACCACCAGAACTTTATACTGGGACAGAGATCAACAACAGGCATTAAAAACATTTGCATCTCATCCATCTAATGCTAGGATAAACAGGAGGATTACAGCTCTGACCACTTGGTGTATACAATGTCTGTTAATTTACTTAATCTTCCACATTGTTGGACTAATCTATTGCTTTCCGGAAGTTTGGGATCTTCCTCGCCTTCTATAACAATGCTCGGGCTCTCATAGTTTATTTTATTTTATTTTTTAAACAAGGCAAACTGAAGTCAGATTGTGCTAGGGAATGAGAAACTGATGGCCAAAAAAAGTAAAATAACCTAAGTTGAAAAGTTGAAAGGCTCATTTTATAAACTGAGAGAACATCCAATCCAAGTTTGGTGTGAAGGGCTGCTACAATCTTCCATTTGCTACGACACAAAAATATGCTTGCCAGAATGTCATCTGTAAGTAGGAAAGTAGCACTGCACACCAAATGTCATCCTGTAAATTTAGGTTACATCTGCAAGTAACCTCTATGTCACAGTGTTCCAACCCGTACAAGATCAGGTCCTAAAAGAGTGATTCTACCTTATTTCTTCGATACCAATAAAATAAAGTAAAAAAATACTGACTTGGGAAAAAAACCCCAACAAATTCTACTTCAGAACATGCAGTATCTGTATAGTAATAATCCTCATGTAGGTTTCATGAGGTCTAACTGCAAACTGACTGCTTTCTTCAAATCCCTTACACACATAAACAAAAAATCTTGATGAGATTTAGCAGCCATTCTCTCACTTCCTGCCTCTGACATTTTGTTGTTCTTGTTGTCAAATGGATGTCAGTTAAGCCTAGTCATCTATCCGGCTTATGTCTACCTAAGTAGTTAAGTAATCTTTCAGAGCACTTTTATTTGGCCCAGTTCTGCCTCAGTTCCATTTTAGGGCTTGGATTCTACTTTTTTTCATGCTGTAGTTTGCCACAAAGAACCTGTGTTACTTCTAAGATTAGCCATTTTGCAGAGCTCCACAGGTTGTTTGGAATAGAATAGGATCTGTTTCACTGCACTTCTCAAATTCCCCTCAGTGAAAAACTTGCTTTCCTCTCATACTTGATGAATTCACATTCTTAATTAAATTCACAAGAAACAGTCTGCCTGTAGTTCTAAACAGAAGGGCCTTCAGGCTTTGCTTTACAAAAGTTTAATATGAAGTTCTGTGTTCATACTTATGGTTCCCCAGCTCCCAAACAGGGCTTTTTTTCCTCTCCCTATTATACACACTGCTGTAACGGTAGAAGGAGAAGGCCCAGAGAGAGTCACTTGCAGCACAGTTGAAGCATGTTTGTAGGTTCACATGTCCTTGGCATGCAAATCATTATGCATACAAGAAATCTGGAGGACCTAAAGGTTAAAGGTCAAACCCAGCTAATACTGGACAATATTAGATGCTTCGAACTGACTCAAACCCACAGTCAGCAAACTTTGCTAAAGAGTACCATTTTCGTGTTCTTTCATGCTGGGTGTCAGATTTTCCTGGAACAGATTTTAATACCAGCAATGGAAACACTACTGCGTCTAACATGTAACAAGGAGTTAATAAAACAGAGGGAAAGCAGGACCATGATGTAAGCATGCTTGACAGACCATGCATAGTAATAAAATGACAGATATGCTGAAGTGACTAAAAATTAAAAGCATACTTATTTTTATTTTAAAAAGAAAGTCAAGACACACATAAATGCTTTACCTGACAATAAAATCAAACTCTGATCCTGCAAGCATTAACACTCCAAGCAGAGTGGACACAGCCCCATCCAGCACTGGTGCAAACATATGTTCCAAGGCAAGGACAGCCCTATGGTTCCTGTCTCCTATTGCAGTTAAAAATGCCTGTAAAACAATGAAATGCATTTCAACAGACAGATGCATACAAGCTTCGCACCAGCCTCTCCCATAGCATGCACAGTTTTTCACCAGTTGATTACTTCAAACTACAGTTTATGAAAACATCTCCACAGCTGTATAACCTTCAAGAGAAGGCCTGATTCTGCAGTCATACCAGACTTCAGCTGCTGCTGAAGTCACATGGCCAGAGTAAGCACTGATTATGGAGTCAGACCATAGCAATAATTTTGGAAACAATGCCTGCTGGCATCAGTAGGCTTTTGTCTCCAGCTTTACTTATTTCCATCTGCAAAGAATTAATTTCATGGTGAAAGCACTTCAGGTGTCAAAATTACAGGGCAACGCCTCTCATCCTCATGGGGCCAGGGCTTCCATGACTTTTTTTAACACTTCTATTTCACTCAAAATAAATGTTTTTGCAACTTCAAAGCTAGCAGGCCTATACATATAAAACAGCTTAACGAATAGTGCTGAACATGGTATAGGGCCTGAGCAACAGTATGACTGGTGAACTATATTTCTCCCTTCAACTCCTTAGTGAACAAACTGTATCAAAAACACTCAAACGCAATTGTTTCGAATGAATTTGTCATCTCTGTATATGACTTAATGGTTTAAAAACCTGGTTCATCTTCTTCCTGTGATTTACAAGGGCTCTCTTTTCAGTGAATTCTCTACTGCCTATTAAGATACGAGCTCAAGCAGCTATCCTCCTCTTGGTCCTGGAATTTAAGTCTCTCTTCTCTTGCTGCTTATTTTCACTTATCTGACAAATTTCAGGTGAAACCGGCTAACACATTAAACAGTTACTTGGTGGGACAAGCTGACCACAAACAGGTACATGTATAGTGAGATTCCCAACCCTCCCTTCCATAGGTAGTCAAACCACATACTATTAGTCTTTAGTATTGGAATAAAAGTGGTCTGTGAAAAATTAATGCGTCCAGGACATTCTACATTCCCATATACATAAATGGATACAGAATTTCTTTTAGGATAAAGACAGCTGTCAGTGAGATGACTGACATGAATGGGAGCTATGGGATCTGATCCACAAACATATTAACAAGTTATATAAGCATATGTATGTGTGTGTAATCAAAGGATTCATAATCCACAAGTCTACTATCGATTCAGAATTTATTTGCAGAATTTAAAAAATGAGGTCACAATTCACAAGTGATAGCAGAGAACTGAGCTGCAAGTAGATTGTGAATCACTCTCACACATTTATGTTAAGTTCTGTGTCAACATTTCCAGCATTGCCTTTTTCGTTTATGTAACACTAGTCTGATTTTTATATACAGGAAGTTCTGTGAAGGTCATCCTGCTGCTATCATCTGAGGACTACTAGGCATTCTTTTATTTAAAGCCTACATTTGAAAGTTTTAGACTCCAGAGTCAATGTGGAAAAAACAGCAACTTTCAGTTTGCTTGACATTTTACCTTCAGCCACAGGTGACTTACTTTTAAATGAAGTCCTGGAAATTAGATTAGTTTCTTCCCATTTAGAAAAACTTAAGTGTTTTGTTCTTTCTTATTCCAGTTTTCCTGTTTTAAATCTTGAATTTTAAGAAACTGTCATTTCTTTCTTCCTCTTGTACACCATTAGCTTCTGACACTTCCCAAACTACTCCAAGTCCTAGCAAACATGTTCACCTCCAAAAGCCTAACTATCTATAGCAGTAGGGGAAAAAAAAGATGTCACCACTTCAGGGAAGCAGTTACTCCTCTCTAACTTTATCCTACTTCCCCTATGATTTTTCTCAAAATTAGTCTTTCCATCCTGCCACTTTATATGCCACAACTCTGTACATCACCTACAACATGTTCCCACTATTTGGCCATCTCCAGTGTGCTAAGATCCTCATTAGTTCTCTTTTTCACTGTCACCAGATCCTCTCAACAGTCTACCAGTCCCCCTTCTGAGTCTAAAAGGCTCACTGCATTCCCAGCCAATGTCACCACCACTTTCCAGTCCCCTCCCTTCAATTCTCTTTGGATTGCTTCAGTATTAACATAATAGAGATTATAGTAGACTATAAGCACTTCTTCCCTGAAATTTTATTCTGCTGACCACTCATACTTTCTTACTTTTTAATACAGTAAAATTCAAATCCATTAAGACAATGATATTCTTAAAGTACTCTGAAATATCAATTAGAATAGCCTTATAGGAAAATGGCTTATGCTGACTGTGAAAAGTGTTGGAAAGATCACTACTGACATTGTCCAATGTGAACATATGAAAAAAAGCCCTTTATTCTTTGTCACCAAATAAAGCAAGATTAGTTTTGCGTATCTTGAACACCCAAAACTGCCCCCTTGCAAGCACACTGTCATTTCTATTCATTTTTGCACATCAAGTTGATTAACCTGAGTGAGCAGGTGCTCTCTAGATTTGGATACTTAACCTTGAAAATGTTCAAAATCTTTACATAAAACATACTTCTTTCCCCTCTCTGCTCCTCCTTCTCAAATTGGAAAACTTTTCCTACAGACTGCATGTTTGTGCCCACTATTAATAGCTGATGGGTTCTGAAAAGAAGGTGTAGATTTTTCAAGTGGAAAATAAATACATTCAAATTTTAGTGGTCCAGAGAGACCAAACGACACTATACGTGATTTTGAAAATCTCCTTCAAAGGTTTCTCTTCCATAAGATACAGAATCTACATGCAAGAGGGAACAAACAGCTACATAACACTGAGGCAACAACCATGAGGCTGCAGACAAGGACCAGGAGAGTATGGACTGAAGTAAGGTGCATTAAGACCTCTGCTTCATCTCTATTTGCATGACTAAGACAACCGGATATTACAGGCAATGTATCCTCCTCTTACCTCCTAGGAGACTGAATAGTTAGGAACTACCTCATCAAGATCAATTCCACTCTATCAAGAAAAACCATTGGCACTCAAAACTGTGACCAAATTCCTTCAGAGAATCATGTCATGAACTTAGGAGACCAAGTAAAGCCTTATGATCCTAACATTGCCACCACTTTATTTTAAAATGTTTTGAAAATGCATCCTGATTTTACGTACCAAAGCAACATGAACAGTGAATTCCACACCAATGCCAACAGAAGCAATCAGGATAACCACAGGCACTGCACTCAGCTTTATTCCAATTAGACCCATCATGCCAAACAGCTCCACAGTCATCAGAGCCAGTACCACCACCTAGATGATTTCAAACAGCTGTTAGTAACTCCAGACAAATGAAGAGAAAGGTATTTCAAAACAACATGGTGACTATGAAACATACTCCTCAAGTCATTCTATATTTTGAAAGACAAGCTGTTTTTCCTTGTTTCATTGTGCTCAGTGGCAATGACTCGCTGAAGTGACAGTTTAAATTATACTCCTAAGAACCAGTTAACAGGCCAAGTATCAATTTTGTGTTAGTTACAATTTATCAGTGATCTGAAAAACAATTTCTTCTTCCTTATCATGAATACTCCCAAAACATACATTTTATCTTCTTCACCCATTTCTCAGCCTGTCCTTCCAGAAAAAGTGACTTTCAACTATCTGTACTGGAATTACTTTTGTAGAACCACAAGTATAAGTGAGGATGACTTCTGAGTAGGTTTAAAGCCCAGAAGAAAGGGAATGCCATAATCATCTGATGAGTCTCACGTTACAGAAGGGCTCTGAGCTTTTAAGATACTTGGAGGGATTGACATGGACAAAAGTGAACAGTTAAATCTAAGTGAAAGCTTTTATTTTTCTTTCATCTACCTTGTAAAAAAAAATTGAGGAAAAAAGGAGGGGAGGAAATCTATAGAACTGACTTTTAAAAGTTGCTAAAGCCAAGCAGGAAAAAAAGATAGACATACTTATAAAAGCAATGGTGGACTCTGAAAATAAACGCCTTTTCCAAGAGAAAAAAGTATGCACTACAATAAATGATTTTATAAGCTAATGAATCAGGAGTAATAACATAAATTGCTTGATTAAGTGCTATGAAAAATATTCTAGACTAAACATTTACCTTTTAACATACCTGCCGTATAAACGTACATTACAAAAACTAGTAACTGTTTTATGCTTTTCTACTTCTGGCGTTTTATAAACCATATGATAGTTTATGGAATTTAAACACAGGAACATCATCATTCAATTTAACTTGAATGTTTACTGAGAGGCTTATGGTGCCTTGCAGAAAGCACGGAGGAGTGTTCTCTTCAGTTTATAATTTTATGGCTCTTTCTCCTTGATATCTCAGTTACACCCTTTCCACAGTGTGTACCATACAACCTAAACATTTCAGTTTTTCCAGAAAGACTGCATTCAGAAATCAGTGGGAAAATTTACAGGCAAGTTAGTCACAAGCAAGTGCCTTGAAAAATAACTATGTCTGATAAAAAGGGAAGACGGAATAAATAATTTGAAATAACTTTAATATTTAATAAAGCTCTTAATTTTCCTCTGTGCCTTTATTTCTCGTGTTAGTGTGCATCTAAGCAAGGGCAAAAGTTTGTGTACCTTTCTAAGAAACCTTTAAAGCTGCAAAAAAGGTGGCCAAACGATTAAGGTTATTAAGGCTTGTACCTTTAGCGTGAACCCTACCCCCTCAAGTTGAATAAATATATAATGAGTGATGCAATATACCTACTCCACCAGAGGCCCAGACATAAACAAAACCTTCCCGACTACAGCAAGAGCTATGCTGAAAGGAATTTGACTTCAACAAAGACCCCTATAATAAACTTACAATGATCCCGGCCGTCCAGGGGTTTAGGAGGAAGAGGGCACACACGAGAAACGTGCAAGCCAAAACCACGCTAATGGATAAGAGGAGCCAGTGACGAAGCCCAATGTACTGCTCCCAAAACAAAAACGGGTAGCCGTTCGGGTAGCTGGCGATCCCCAGGCTGGTGTAGTTACTACAGATCGCTCTCACTTTTTCGATAGCCTCCACAAAGTCAGAAGTTTCACGCAATCCATTGAGGTAGAAAGGAAACTGAGCATATTCTATGGGCTCAGCTGCTGGAACTAGGAAAAAGATACCAGTGTTAAAATCTGTGCTTGGAAAGAAGATGACGCACAGAGAGCACAATTAACAAAACACTTCGTTCTCCACAGCAAAATATTTAAAGGTGTTGAATTTAAATTCTACTTCTTTGGAACTAGTGACATGTTAAAAACTCCCCAATAAACTGAAAGCTGAAGCAGTACAGGAGATTTAATATATTTTATCATGCAGCCCAGTGGGAAGAACACAGTCTACATCAAGTCCCCAAACAATTCTATAAAATTTAACAGATGTATTTCCATACATGTATTTAATCTTCATCAGTGTTATGGTAGTTTTTATTGAATACCTAGCCAAAAATCCCTAACTGCAATATGAAGAAGAAGATCTCATAATCTCAAACTTTTTGTCCAAATGCTCCTCTCCTATGCATGTGCAGTTCCTTTGAAATCAAAGGTCATTTCCCTGAGATTAACTGAGGTCCACTGCCACACAACTAGAGAAAAATTATGTTCTATTATGCTGGTTGGTTTTCAATATTTCCACTGAGCATTTTGAAAGTGAGATTCAGAAATCCATGTTCTGTTACTGATGCAAATGACTGGGGAAAAAAAAATCTAATATAGAAGTCATACTGTGAAAATACATAACTTTTTATCCTTTAATAATTTGACAAACCAACACACTCTATACTTCTTGCTGAGTGTAACGCTAAGTCTACATACTGTATGACAAGAAAAAAAGACTTCCACACAAGCATTTTGTTACTGCTGTTGTGTGTTCCAGACCCTGCAGGGTCATTCAGTTGACTTGCTAAACATGATTTGCCCTATTATAATCTCAACGATAAATTTTCATTAAGACAAGACTTGGCTGACTGCCACAAAGCTCTAGGGTTCGGATACGTTGAAGCACGGCAAGCTTGTTACCCAATCACATTTCCAAGAGCACCAGTCGTCCCCTATATGCCCTCTCCCCTTCCACCACTGGTGTCCAACTAGCAATCCTTCCAATAAATTGAAATCCAAAGCAAAGCAATGCAAACTAGCACTGGTGCTCGGGAAAACAGTGAATGGCACAGAATGGGACTGCTCCCCTACCTAAGTAGCTCTTACACCGTATCAGTGCTGGTAGCTTAGCACATGAGCTAACTTGATAAAAATCCCTTAAGTACTATAAAATGAGGATAAGCATGATACAAGCTCACTGATGAAGCTTCAGAATGACACCATCAGGAATTTCATGCAATCTCCAGGTTTCTCTCACAGACAGAACTATGAGGTGACACGAAAAAGCAATGCTTACTCTTGGCTTGTAGAGCTTTCAACTGTTACAACTCATTTTTCAACATGATGAAACCATGCAGTGGTGCCACATTTGCAACGGTGCACGGGCTTCCTAAGACTACACAGTAACACAATATATTGTCCTGTTGACTCTTCTGAGCCCTCTGCAAGCTCAGCCAACTACAGAGTTATTGGTTCTTGAAGGAAGTAGTTGGGGCTCTTATATAAACTGCAAGGCATTAAGATGAAATGCCACTTACTTCTCAGCCTTGTTTCTGGCATATAGTCTGCTTTGTCATGGACCCACTCTGGGCGATGAGGCCGGATGTTGGCTTGTGAGGCAGCATAGGCCACAGGGTCATTGCTAACCCAGGCTGTCAGGTAGATGTAGAAAGCATTTGGGTTAATGATTCCATCTGCATCCACCAGACGCTGTTTAGTCAACTGCAAAATGGAAAAAATTAGAAGCCTTTCAGAATGAGTTTTGCTTTCGGGGCTCTTGCTGTAAAACTTTCAACAAATGGCCTGGAGATGCAACACACAAAGGAGGGGAAAAGCAAGAGTATGAATCTTCACTTGAAGTAACTTATCAGTAAACTATTGTTTGACAGTGGAAAAAAAAAATCTAAAAACCTTCAGTGACAGTAGAAAGTGGTTATTTATGAATTAGTACTCATATAATATTTACAATAACCACTAAATCAGCAGACAGTTCCAGAATGACTGAACCAATTAAATCCAAATTTCGAAAGCCTGCAGCCAAGACTGAAAAACAACCAAGTTGGAGAAACATATTTAAAGACAGGGAAAGAAAACCTGGCAAGAGTCCCTATACACGTCTGTGTGCAGTTAACCTCTGTTGTTAACACTGAAGGAAATGCCACCCAGTAAATGGAGGAGAGCTATAAAAATAAAACAACATCTGTATAAATTTTGCTAACACTTGCCTCCTATGACCTATGTATTCAGAAAATGCCCAGCGTCAAGAAAGCAGACGAGCGCCCTGTGTTATTTGGGTCACTGTGGGCAAATGCATCTGTGGGGTAAACAGCAGTGGTACACTTCTAGGGTTCTGTAGCCAAATCCTGCACAGCTAGAGCTCTGACAGAGGACTCTGTGGGTGAAAAGTATTACTGGGGTTTTTTGTTTTGTTTATTTAAAATTCTGGCTTGGCTCCAGTTTCAGGTCTTTTTAATGAAATGAAAAACAACAGTGACAGCAGTTAAAAAAAAAAAGCTGGATTCCAAGGATCTGGATTCAATTAGTGCACAGGATATGCAACAACTGTATGTCTTCAAGCTGTCTCTGGAACTGCACAGTACAGCGCTCAGCCCCTGTGGGTGCACCGCACTTTTCTCCCTCCCAGGCACAGGAAATTATATCAGCAGCTGCAGTCCAATTGCATTTGTTCCACAGCGTACCTGGTACACTCTGCTAAACAAAATCTCACTGAATGTTTTCTCTTCAACTCCCTTTCTTTGCTTAATTCATAGCTGAAGCTTCATTCAGACCTGACAGCATGTTGTGTGTTGCTATACAGCAGTGTGTTTTACACACCATAGTAACTTTGAACAATGTACTCTGTAAATCTGTCAACTTTAACGCCAGGAAAAAAAAGAAAGACAATAAGCAGATCTGCCAAGAAGCTCATTTGAAAGACTATTTTTCTGCCTGGAAGCACAGGGAGTCAATTATGACCCTAGGAGAGGAGAAGTTAGATTATTGCAGAATTTCTTCTCAGAGGTTTGAAACCTAATTTTAGTATAAGAAGTCAAACCTAATGTGTTTCCAGCTACAGCAAATGCAGTGATTTGCTGTGATAACCCTGAAAAAGAACCTCAGACACATTTTATTTAGGTAGCTCAAACAACTACCATTCTTAGCTCTACAGCAGTATAGCTGTATTTAGGGATGATGGTACAAGAATATGGTACAGGTGTGCAACAATCAGTTAATGAGTAACATTCAGTCTCCTTCCACTATCATTCACCAACATATTTTTTAAAATGTTGTTTTGCATAAATTGGTAGGAACTAACAAAATAATTGCAAATGCTAGAGTCAAAGCCACAGCAGAAAGCTGAGCAAAGGTTCACCCTACAAGGCAATCTAATTCAAATCTGAAACAATACCACTTAGGGCAAAAAGGCGAACGCTGGCTCTGTCTGGCATAGGACCAGACTCCATCTACCAATGGATGCAGCAAAGCATTTTTCACAACAATTTCAGTGGAAACTGAGTGTGTCTAACACAGGAGCGGCACCAAACACAGGCCAACCAGTAATAATCAAGGGCAAGCATTCCTGGTGTTGATTTTGAACACTTCACAACACAGGCCAGACAGGTGGCTTCAGCAATGTCAGTGAGGCCATGCAGGAGCTGTAACTCGGGCATTCAGTTCATCAAGACGAAAGAAGAGACTGGGACGTGCTCTTTGCATCACCCCCTGCTCCTGGTGACTTGTGTATTCCTGTATAAACCAGTATGGACTCTGATACAGTACCTGGCTGATATCAATGGGCTTTGCTCGGTTGCCTGTTTGTACCAAGAGTTTGTAAGCCAAAACAGCATCATCAGATCCATTTTTATAATTGTTGTAAGTGATCTTCCCAGTTTCCCAGTCGCTGTCAAATGCATCCTGAAGTCCTGAACAGTTAAGGGAAGCAAGAGGAAGACAGACAAGCAGGTAAGCAATCACTTGTAGAAACAAATTTCAGTACGAAGAAAGAATAATGACTGTTTTTCATAGCTGAATCGGGAAGAAAATTATCTACGTGCTGACTCTTAAATTTGCGGCTCCTCATTCACTGTGAGCACAGGGGAGGGTAAATGTACCAGCTGCATGTCCAGTATTTCGGCCAAAGAAAGGCAGAAAAAGCAAGCAAGTGCAAGGGAGAAGCCTCAAGAGCACCTCCCTTGTTGTGCAGACCAGAAAAGCTGAGTTAGCAAGCTGCAGATGCAATGTGCACTAGTGTAAACCAGTCTCCTCTCCAGGCAAGCAATCTTGGATGGGATTAGGACACTCTGGTCCCACGTTCTTCTCAGAGCTTTTGAGAACAGCCTAGTGCTCGGCTCAGAGAAGTGTATCAGGAAGAGTTAACCTTGTCTAGAATAAGAAGCGGGTTACCTCTTGAATCATAGTTCCAGAACTATCACACTCAAAAGTCCATGAGCATATCTGCATTTATCACCTCTTTCATATGCACTCTTCTCAAAACAAAGCTAAAGTCTTGTCCTGACCTAGATGGTGCCTGAATATAAAAGAGCTGAGTTCAGCCTTGATCCAGCTTCACCACCTAACTTAGACCTAAAACCAGAAGAGGCATTTAGTCCATTATCTAGAAGGGAAACATTCTCCATACTCCCCTCTGCCTCACAAAAACCTTGGCCGAGTGCATTGAGCCATACAGGAGGACACACACTACTCTCATTAACTGTTTTGGGCTACTGCAGAGCACTGAGGCAAGAGCTTCTACGATATAACCCGAAATTCCACTACAAGTGGAAAAAAAAACACACTCAAAATTTCAACTTCAAACAGCAACTCAGCTGCTCCTTGAGCACAGCGTGAGTGAACACGATTTTGTCAATTTGTTCCATCTGTTCAACTTGTGCAGCTAATACAAGTCGTGGGATCTGCTGCCAGCACATGTAAAGATCACAGCCAACACCTATTCACTCTCAACTGTTATTTTCCTCCTTGCCACCCTTCAAGGGGGAGGGAATACCTCACAGCACAAATTTGGATCAGATTTAGTACAGGAAGCCACAGCCCAGTACAAGGAGAGTCTGTGCAAGCAGATGACAAACCGCATGTCCAGGGAAGGGAAGGAAAAGGCCAGGAGAGTGCCAGTGCAGGAAATAGCCAGCCCACCTCGCAGCTGAGGAGCCATAAGGAAAATCGTCGTTACAGATCAGATAGGTTAGCTACAGCTGTACAGAGATAAGAATGCTGGAAGAGAAAACACACCCACTGACATCACCTCCTGGCTGGAGTACATACTCTCAGTTACAAACTCATTCTCTCTCTCTCAGAAAACTGCCTCCCCACGTTGTCCTGCCAAATTGTACCTACTCGTGAGAATCAAGCAATGAAAGAAGCCTGCCACATCTCCACGTGCAGCCCTTCAGCACCTGCCCAGGAGGAGGACAATTTGCCATCAGGTTTTCTGGCATCATGAAAGGACTTCGAGGCCCCCTTTAAAAAAGTGTTGTTTGCTGGTGCCCTTGGACAGGGGAAAATATTGCTCAGGACATGCAAAAATACTAATCCATCCCTCCTATGTCAAGTTCAGCTCTATGTCAGTCTCTCAGAAAGTGGCCAGCTGACATCATTGTGCTACCATGCAAAAGATGATTTTCAGAGGTTAAGAGAAGGCTATCAAAAAAGCGCATGGGAAAGAAGGAACCACCAAAACCCAGTTTAATTTACAGTAAAAATGGCTCCCTTCAGCAGGAGGAGCAACTCACATTGCTATGACAGACAGCACATGAGGGCAGAGCTTTCAGACCAACATCCAACCGCTGTCAGGGGGCTCCAGAGACACACAATAACAAACACATCCATTGGTATGTGACATTACTAATTCCTGGCTGCAACGTATGTCAAAAAAGGGCATGCACATTTAACATTACTGCAGCAGATAAAAACTCATCTCTCTCGCATCTCCTCCCCTGCCCTGTTCTAATAAGTTTGGTTATCCTCAAACCCTGCTCTGTTTTAGATTTTTACTCCTCAGCTGGCTTCACCACTTCACACTCTGGGTTATTTTATTACTAACCTTGCTGAAATGGAAAGTCTATGGAAAGAATACCAAGAAACCACTACCAGTTGTGCGTTATTTCTAAGAAATTTCTGAACTTCAATAATCAAAATTTCCCATAAACCTTTGAAATTAATAGAAGAGTTTCTACTCTCAAAGCAAACAGTACTTCAATTATAAACTGTTCATACCAATGATTTAAAAGACATTTCATCTTTTATAAATGGGATTAATGAAGTGTTTCTGGGCAGAAGGATAAAATTAACTTGTTGACCTCTTCCTGCAGAAAAAGTTATTAAAATTACAGGAATTTAAAAAATCTTAGATATGGATTTTTTTCATATCACCAGTCACTTTTGCTTAATGCCTCAGAAGAAAGTGAAATCCTCCAAAATTATGGGGGGTGCAGGAATGGGGGTGAGGATGGAATTCCTACTGACTCATGTGAACAGCTGGCACCATGAAACACCAGATAAGATTACCCTTTGCAAAAACAAGCCTAATTACAAGCCACCAGGGAATTCAAGCTACCTCACTTGCATTCAGTCACTTGAAAAAAATAATGTTAACATTTCCAGTTTAAATTAATCATTAGTGTTAACTCTTCTGTTGCATTTTCAGTAACAGAAAATATGCTAACATGGTATGAGACCAGAAAGCAAAGTACAAGGGAACCTCTGGAAAAAAGAAGTGTGTTAGGCTGAAGGCAATCCACTACTGGTGTATGGATGGCTAAGACCAAAGATGCCTTCTTGATAAAAAATGCTTTTGTTCACAAGCTGTTGCTTCCTTCATCCTGCCAGACAAATGTGTGTGTGTCAGAAGGCCATCTTCAGCCATTAATCTCTAGCACTGAATCCCCTGTCAAGCCATCAGGAATTAGCCATAAAGTTCAAAGTTGTCCCTACCTTGATTATCCTGCTCCCCCAGTGTGTAAAAATGCACTAGTAGAACTGTTCCCACCTTACAGAGGATCCTCCCTGAATCCAGCCTAAAACTGTACCCTGTTTGTAAATCCTGTTTTCAGCTTCCCTTCCCTTTACTCCCTCAACATCAACCCCAGTTGGTAACAATCAGGTATTTTTCTATCTGTTAGTGTCTGCAGCTTGAGATAACTCCCTAACTGTAACAAGTTCAGCAGCATTTAGTGTAACAGTTTCGTTCTCTCCTGTTAAATGCTCTGTACCATTTTAAAACACAACTTTCTATTGATACATTTCAATATCCTTCCTCTTTATAGCATTGTGAATGCGGTTTCACACTCTGCGAAGACAGCCGTGCATCTTTACAAAGCAGTTGGTTTAACTGTGCCCCTCCTGGGGAAGGGAGGGTCAAGGGGTATGGACACAGATCTAAATCCTAATTAGCAATCATAATAGTTAATTCCAAAGCTGTAGTTGATCAACAGAGCAAGCAAAGCACCTTCCATCACAGGGATGGCACATCCACTTGAACCACTGCAGTCACTGCTTCCTGGTCTCCCCCATTCTAGTATAACATTTTAGCTCCAACCATCCCGTCACTATATCCAAGGTACCAGCTCCTCTAGTGGAAAAAAAGTGGAGGACAAGGCAGAAGGACAATCAGGCTAATGTGGGCTGGAAAGGGAAACATAACTATGGGCAATAAGAAGAGGACAGGAACACCCTTAAAAGAAGAGCAGATCTGGAAAGGTCACACATGAGCATGGACATCCAGCACAGAGGAGATATGCAAGCTCTTAGCACAGGGCCACACAAACAGTCCTTAGCACACAGAGGTGACTACAAAAAGGATTGGAAGGTATCCAAAGTGGAAGAGGTTTGGCAAAGTATGTGGAGGGCCTCAGGGAGGGGCAATGGGAATGTGAGCACCCCTGGAAGCAACACCTCATGGGCTAGCCTCCAGTGTTTCACTCTGAGAAGGCAGCAAGGGAGCAGATCCAAGGGCACCTCTCCCTGACTTCATTGTTGGCAGACTGTGCTGAAGTTCAGCACTAGTATGTGAAGCTCCTGAACAAGAGTCTCAGGTTTCCATCTCCCTTACAGGTTTAGGGGCGGGGGGAAGGTGGGAGGGGACACATCAGACATTTTTTCCTGCTATTTTGGAAAAACAAAAAAAAAATACCCACAAAAGAAATGAAATAAATAACAGCGGTACAAGAGAATTTGGAAAAGCATGTAGAAAGATGCTTGCTCAGAAATCTAGGAAGTATAGTAGGATTCCAATCCACCAAAACATCTAAGCTATGTTGAATTTTCTTCCTGCCAGTAATACCTTCCCTTACAGCTCAGTATGCTTACGCAAGCAAAATATTTTAAGTAAAACTTCCAGTAAGCAGACTGTAATGAATGGACCCAATATTTTAAAAACATTAAAAAAAACAAAGCTAACAGCTGAAACATTGCTTTGAGTGATTTATCAGTACATTAAACACAGAGGAAACTTAATGATTTTGTTTAGATGCATTTCCTTTCCTAATATTGCTTGACGTATTTTCAGAAGGAATAAAATACCCAAAACACTGGCAGTTACCTACATGCTGCAAGAATCATTGGCTGCACTGGTTGTTCAAACAGTTACAGTTAAAATTCACAGTCTCATTAAGTCAGCAATATTAATTTTTCTGTTGGCAAAAGCTTCCTGGGGATTCTCCCAACAGAAAGACAGAGGCAGGACAGAAGTACCCCTGGACAGAATAAGTTTGCTGTTAAATTTGCGGAGATGTAATAGTGCGATTTATTTTAAATTCAAAATAGTTATTAGTCTCAACATGTGTAATTATAGTATCTTTAACATCTTTAATACGCTGACTTAAATATAATTATCATCACAGTAACCTAAAGACTATGCCTTCTCTTGTCTTCCCCCCACCCTATTACATTTAGGCACGGAAAAAGCAGCACCATAAAAAGAGTGATGATTCTTGACTGGAAATCTACAATGTGTAATAAGTTCCCAATCCAATAAAACACATAAACCACACTGAATTTTCTTCATGCCAGCAGTCCCAGATGAAGCCAACAGGATCACTCATGTAATGAAAGTTAAGCATGTGCCAAAATACATCACCGGACGGGGACTTCTCATTTACTGTTCTCAAAACACTCAGCAAACATTTATTTTCCCAAGAGAGTGTGCCATATTTGACCATTCATTATAAAGCAGAATTCCTCATTAGCTGCTTAGAAATTAATGGTGTGAGGTGGCCTCTCAAGGATATAATCTCTTAAAGCTTCCAATCTGTCTTACTGGGGAGTAAACTTAGCCACAAAGAATTTAAGTGACCTGTTGGAGAAAGAGTGAGTCAACCTGAGAGTTCAGGTGTTCTCCCTCCTCCTCAGTCTTTAACCACATGACATGGTTTTGAAAAGGAGACCATTACTAGCGTGAACAAGTGGTTACTACTGTAGAATTAAGAGAATTAAGAAAAGCTCATGCAACTCTTACCTTGCAGCCAGTCTCGAAAGTAGTGCAACCACATTTTGGGGAGCTGCCTATCCTCTTCCAACAAAACGTATGTCACATTGCTGAAACTTCTGTGAAGTTCATAAAGTAAGCGCTGGACATTTGGATAGTCTGCTTTCTGTGTCACAATATACATGTTGTAGAACGAAAAGTACTTGAACTGTGCAGCAATAAAGTCGTATTCCCGCGTTTCCCGTGGTACAATGTCTGTGAGATCTAGTCCATCTCTCACTCGGGTGGTTCCGTAAAGGCTGAGCCCAAGTAAACCCAGAAAAAGAAAAATAACCACAATCTGCAACAGAAAATGGAAACATTTTTGGCTTTAGGTTTCTAAAGAAGCTGACAAATCATAATGGCACACTGCAAATCCAGGTTCAAAATTAACACCTATCAGTCTACTTTAAAGCTTTTATTTTATTTTATCCACATACCCACTGCAAGGCTTTATTGAAGGGGCTTTGCATCATTGTATGAGAAATTTACATTGTAACAAGGTTTGAAAATGGCTTTAGTTTCACTGTACTCAGCTTGAGTTACTGAAAGTCATCAAATCCTCACTCATATTTGAGAGTATGTCTCTAAGCATGACATTAGCTGTAAAATTATTAAGAATTGTTATTTCAAAAGAATTCTGTTTATTTCTTACATTTAATACCACTGCCAGGATAATTTTATTACTGGGCAAGGAAGAAGTCTATTTTTGAAAAGCAGATAAATAGTTTCCCTTACCTTAGCTTTTGGTTTTAGGAGGAACGGAGCATAATGCTTTTCTGCAAAAGATGAGAGTGTCCACTTCGTACAGGGTGGCTCAAGGCAATGCATACTGGAGTCTGAGAACTGGGAAAGCAAATCCCTCGTTGAGCTTGTGCTTTCTGGGCTCTGGCAGCTAAGAGTATCTTGCATCACTGTCACTGGCTGCACAGATATTTCTGAGCGAGGCTCTGCTGTGGTGTAGTACACCTGCGTATGAGGATCATATTCTGTGCGCAACTGCACTGTAGACTGCATTGTAATCTGAGTTTCATGTGCAAAACTGTGACTGCTGTACGGTGGTGGAGGACTGTAGCACGTATTGTCATTTTCTGCATATGCTTGAGGCTCAATCTGAATCACTCTAGTGACACATGGACTGTAAGAGAGGAGAAATCAACATCTGTTCGCATTTACATCTTTACGTTGATCAGACTAGATAGGATCACCTGCTTCCATCTGAGACTGGTTCTACTACTATTAGATGGCTTATATTAATTCAGTATAAGGCTTTGATGCGAATTTTACTCTGTACCTTTAGGAAACATTTCTCAGACATGGGTCAAAGTGTAGGCCTCTGAGAATATATGCACATTTCTTGTGCTCGGGAAACAAGGAGCCAGCATCCGTCTGAAGACATTGACATCTACCCACACCACTTCATTAATTACACATGCTAATCAGCTCAATACCCAGGCAGTTGCACACAGTATGAATGCACAATACGTGTGTGAGTTTGCATCTACGTGCCCATGCTGAGAATTAAGCTACTGAGATCAACATGTAAACACATGACATACTTTAATAGTCCTATACAGAATAATCCAGTAACTGTTAAACAATATTTGGGCCTTCTGGATAAGATCTCAGACTTTTGGGAGGCACATTGAAAAAACATGCGACACATTGACTGAGCATTTGAAAAATTAAGTAAATATATGCAAAGATGAATTCCTAGGAAGGATGGGTGGCATGAAGAGACAAAAACTACAGAAGTAACTGAAGTGTTCCCTTTAGCCTATGCAGGACCTTAACAGCTGCTTAATTTATTAAAAAAAAACAAACAACCATCAGAGACAAACCTCTTCCTGTAAATGAGAAATGACAAATTCATTATAGAAAATCAGAGATTTTTCACCAAGTGGACAAACCCTACAAAAACAAGAGGAATTCAGAATGTTGCCTACCTAAACAAAGCAAGCTCTCATTAACTGCATTTCTTCATATGTAAATGGGCTCAAGTCCTGATACACTTTTGGTGCAACTTTAGATGAGGGAATAAATGGGAGGTCTGATTGCCCTGTATTTCTGAGAATCAGGGCTCCAACATTCTAGGATATTAGGCCATCCACTAAAACTATGACTGAATCCGAAATAAGCAGTAGGAAACCTGGCTTGGGATCAACTCTCTGTTCTAACTTCTCCCTCAAAAACATAATTAGCAAAGTCCTTTCTCTCTTCAACATTAAAATTAAAATGTCAAACTATGTCAGCACCAAGGCGGGTGTTAAAGGTTAAGACAGCACAAGGTGGATTCTCCACATCCTGGTAATGACAGGAAGAGTACAAGTGTAGAAGTGTAGCTGATCCTCTTCACTGCAGGCAAAAGCAAAAGCTAAGTTTGAAAACATGCTTTATGTTTTAATATTCTAGAAATACTTGAAGATTAAAGCATTGGTCTTTTCTCTGCTTCCAAAAAGCTGTCCTCCAACAGTCAAATGAGCATACATATGAATGAAGGGAACAGTGAGAGAGACAGAAAGACGTATTTTAACTTTTGCCCTCAGTCAGGTAAAAACCAAGGTAGAAAATGATAAGCCAGTCACTAGGAACACTGACTCTGCTGCAGTGAAGATCTCCCACTCCTGGCAAGGAAAGTAGCACTGCCTGGTGACCACAAAAAGGATGCAACTCATACATCAATCTATCACATATTCTCACCTCGTAAAACAGCAGAATATATCTAGTCTCCTGTCTTCCCGACGATAAAGGTCCATGCTCAGGATAGCAGGAAAAATCAGCAGAACCATAGCAAAGTTGAATACCACCACAACTGCTGCCTAGAGATCAATCATAGGAGAAGTGATGTCGTTAATAAGCTTCAGGCAGAGCATCAGCTTTACAAATCATAAAACTTCCTTTCAGTTCTCATCCGTTCACCCATATACCATGTCAACCTACCAGATGCTTTCAAGCTTTGCCCTGAGGAAACTGGGAGCTACACTTTTATGTTCCCAATTAATTATGGTGGGCCTATTTAGTTAATAATTTTAATAATAAATTTTATATTAT
>VZZY01004914.1:31674-58387 GCA_013400335.1 Eurystomus gularis | reverse complement strand
TTCTATGATTGTATGATTCTAAGCCTAGTTAGCTGCTTGTCACCTGAAAGCAAGCAGCCTCCATTCCAGGAATTCCCATCATCAACCTACCCACTGGATTCACACTTACTGTATTTTAACTATAGCCAGCAGTCTGCTTGGGAGTTGTGGGGTTTTTTTCTGTCTTTACCATTAACAGAAAGATAAGACTGCATCAGGCATGTCACATGCTATTAGCAAGGGAACACAATCTCAGCACTAATACCATTACCAACGAACCACAATGGGCACCATTCCCCACTGGGGCACTGAGTTTTGGACACTGCATTTTGCACAATGCAAATTCCAAAGTCCAAGGCTGGAGGTTCCCCAGGATGCCCTGCTGCAAGGTCCAGTGCTGCATTTGTGAGAGATGGCTCTGCCTTCTTTCATGCCTCAGCTTGGCACTTTCTTCCCTCTTCTCAGCAAAGTACCGTTTTCACAGGGTGTGATGTTGCAGCGCTGCCAGTTTGCTGGCCGTGGCCTCCAAGAGCAGTGATGATCCAGCACAAGCTTGTTGGTGCGGATGTGCACACAGTCCACACGCCGGGACTGGAAACCATAGTTTCCGCATGTAGCTGTGCAGACAGTCCACAGGCTGACCCTCCAGTGCACACCGCAGATGTCGGTCCGGCAGTTCTGGGTACTCAATGGCCTGCAGACAGGAGGGAGGGAGGGAGACATGACCCATAACCATGCTGCCCAGGGAGCAAGCACATGCCACTCTGAGTGTCATGTAAACTCTGGGGACAGCAAGCCTTGCATATCCCAAATGTAATTAGCTCAGAGCACCATATGGATCAGGTCTTCAATACGTGCAAGGGAAGGTAACTGAAAGTGCACTGAAAGGCAGTTTGTAACTGCGTTCAAGGACCAGACCTGCTGTCGCGATCCGCCCACAAGGGGTCACGGGTCCGCCTACACAGCGCACACACTAGTATATCACTACTGGAGCTAAATGACCATTTGAAATCTGAGGATTTGGCCAAAATGCCCTCTCCATGAAGTGTCAAACTAGAGGTCCACTGAAAAGATGCAGTGAGTGAAGAGGTGACCAGTAAGACCCAGCAGGGCTTTGTAACTTTTTTATGGCTTTACACCCAGTGGGAACAAAACTGATTCTCTGATACTCTCATTTTCCTTTCAACATACTCTTGCAGAAGATACAGAGGCACACTTGATTCCCACCTACCACTTATCTGTCCCATAGATAATGAAAAACTGTGAGTGGGAGCCAATTGTATTAATTTTCAGTCATGATCAGGAATTATTTACATACATAAGTCTCATGTAAAGTGAATATATCTTTACAATGTTGACTGTGGAATTTGTCTGCAGGAAAACAAAAGTTATGGAATCCCTTTTTTTCCCAAGTTAGATCTTGTGTTTAAATAAGAGAGAAGGAGACTGACAGCTTAAGAAGAGATAGCACAGACTTTTAGCCAGAATTCAGTGTGCCTAGAAGACTTTCCAGTTGTTGGCCAACTAGTATTTCTTTCTGAGGCTCATAGGAACAAATAGTGAAGCCTGGGCTTATGCCTGGTGAGATTTGTACCATGTAACTGTAGGGGTTGCAGCATGAACTCTTTGCTACATAGGGGAAATCCAAATATTGTCAGTTAAGTCAGTAGGCCATTCAACCTCTCTGATAAGGGTAGTGGTTTCAGACATAACAGATTCTTGCCATACCTTGGTAAAGTACTGCATTGATCAGATGACACAGAAGTTCCATCTTTGGTCTGGCAAAGTATCTGTCTGTGCTGTACAGCCAGTCGTGGTCCAATGCAAGGCCCATTACACTGCGAACGCAGAAAAATCACTTAAGGGACGTAAAACACAGGACACGTTCCCCTTGTGTAAGACTGCTGGTGAAATAAAGTGCATACTGCCATGCAGTGACTGTTGAGCTTTTGAGCACTTCCTACAGCTCTACAGGCTTTAAAAGCTAAGCATGCAATCATCTTCTGCCCTACCTCACTCTGCTCCAGCAGCACTAAAACTGCATTTCTATATCTGCTCTATAGATTCATGATATCTTTTCTTCAATAATTTAATCTTAAATATATCTGTTAGGGCAAATAAAATGCTCTCATGTCATTAGCCAAGAGGGAGTTTTGGGAGAAGTTTCCAAAATACACAGGCACAAGTTAAATGAAGTTGTTTTCAAGTAGCAAACAACAATTCTAGTAGCTGAAGACACTTTCTACTACCAACATTGTAAAAAAAAAACCGGATGCAATGCAACATCAAGACTGCAACTCTGGGCAAATATTTGCTTAGCCTTTTCTTGGATGGTAAGTAGCCTTGCTTCTATAGCTTTACCTAACTCATTGTTTCAATGAGATGCATGACTACCTTGCTTTTGTCAAACTGCTCTTCTCTTTTTCCTTTGAAAATGTTAATTTCACCAAAAGTGATGTTAAAGTATTATTGGTATTTGGCTTTAACTTCTAGCACAATTGGCTTCTCTGGTTTTCACACTGGAATGCCGTATCCCCATGTGAATCACCACTCTGGAAATCTTTGGGTTAAAATCTGTGAGTCTCTACCCCTAAGTCTGGACTGTAGTGGACTCATCAATCTTCACACATGGCACAGTCAAACTGGAGCGGAGAGAAAAGGGAGGAAGGCACATAGTAATGCCCAGCCTCAGCTTGTAATTGACTACATATGGACAAGCACCTTTTCAGGAATTCTCAGGGAGACAAAGAAAAAACTCTTCTGTGGATTTCCACAATAAAGTGATTTAACTCTAAATACTTGAAACACTTGGTGTTTGTGGAGTGCAGCTTTTTAACATCTGATCATTGTATGAAGCTGCCAGGACAGAATTTGAAGACGTGCAAACCAGCAAGAAGTATTCTGAAGATGATTTTAGCAATCCATCATGAAGCAAAACAAGCAAGCTCCCTGTTCTTGGCAACAGCAGCAACTTTGTAATACTGGTTATTGTACAACCCCCCTCCCCTAAACCTATCCCAGTCATCAGTCCTGACTCCTATCAGCCAAAACTGAAACACAGTCATTGAGTGTGAAGGGGAATTATGGCTATTTCACAGATGTGTCAACTGTCACTATAAAGAGAAACTGCAGAGCTTTCCACTGGGGATGATACAGGGGTTGGTAGTGGAAGTCCTGTTCACAATCACCATATCTATGGATTGTGGGAAGCTACAGAAATCTAAACATGCAGTGCATCAAATATAGATTTGAAAGAGCTAAGCCAACTAGTTACCTCCTCAAAAGCCTGCAGACCATAACCTAAAGATACAGGGTGCAAATCACTCCTTTCATTTTCTTGCACTTTTTTCTAGCTCACACTATAAGGCTATCCTCGGACTGACAGCTTGTTCCTTACCTGGCCCCAGGAGGAGGCCACCCACTCAACACAGGGCTGCCTGTTACAGTGCTGTGTGTCCACAGGGCGCTTGGACACCTGGACACAAGCCTCATTTGACACCGGGACAGAGCTGCCTTTTGCTGTCAGACGCTGACATGTCACTCGCCGCATCTGGATGCCTCCACCACAGCTCTGTGTGCAAGGAGACCATGATGTTACCATCCATCTGTGAGAGAAAGGCAAACAGGTAAGGGAGCAGATACGTGCCGCCACCTGCAAGATCACTGGTGCTCACTGGACCAAAGAAAGGCGACAATGATTTGATTCATTTAGGGTGGGATAACTGAAAACTGCTCTGAGGATGAAAGCTGAGAAAAGAGCATATTTTTATTGTATTGTCTTTCTGAAGGCTCTTTGGGCCCATATTTAATTTTCTAGCCCTTTAAGGCCATTTTTAAAGGTTTAGTAAATGTTTCTAGCCCAGGCAAGGGTTGGGTCTTACACCACTGTGCCATGGAGACCTTGGTCACAGGCTACAGTCATAACACTAGCAATGGCCAGCCCATTTACACCCCTTAGTAGGGAAAATTATCTCAGTAAAGTTGCTGGTGTAGCTTACAGGCCACTTGAACTTGCTGCTGACAGAATAGCCAAAAGCCTGCAGGGTCCTGCTGGTGTCTGCTTGCTCTGTTATGCTCCTGACCGCTGGGATAATCCAGAAAAGCCTGAAGCTTGCTCAGGGATGAGGCTGCATAGTAAGGCCAGGGACAAAGGACATCTTTCTTCTTTTCTCTTGAGTTCAGACCATTCATTTGCCAGCTGAGGCTCTGAACCCCTATGTCCTGGGGTTTAGAAAATACAGTCTAACTAGTAAAAAGTCTGTAACAACAGAAAATAATAGTCTAGGTTCAAACTGTAACCCAGGTGGACAACACATTTTGTCTCTTTAGGGACCGTTAGGTGAAACAGTCATACAGTAGGGTTTGGGAAGGATGTATGTAGGAACAGGAAGGATGCAACTAATTACTAGTTTCCTGAAGAATTTTGTGGCCAAGTCAGCAGTTTGGTTCATTAAGTTTCAGGATACTCAGCCAGATTTGTGTGTTACTGGGAGGAAAATAGTGCCTATCACATCTCTTATCAGCAGTGCTGAACTTTACAAAATAGGCAATAGGTGTTCTCCAGTCCCATGGAGAGGCGCCCATTGCTATTCCTCAATCTTCTGCAGGTGATTAACTCTTGCAGTGACAGAAACAAGTACATAAACAAACACACTTGCCACATGGAAAGCAAAAACACTGGCTTTGCTCCGCATTTCAATCAACTTTTATTTCCAAGCTTACATCTTGGCAGTTTCTCAGGAGCCGAGGGAGGATTGTGGGTCATGTTACAGTTCAGAAAAGGTATAAAAAGACATAAACTATTCCCATGGAATTGGGAATTACCAAGGAAAGCTGTTGCTAACACGTATGTTTCAAATTTTCATCAAATCTCTTTTGATTTCCTTCTTACGACTCAGCTGGCAACTCAGAAAACACTTGCCTGCAAAGAGGGGTAGGAATATATTTTGAAAAGTAATTAAGTAGAACCTTGCCATATACCCACATGGGTGGTAAATCAGGCTGCTTATTTCTTATCAGGTTGCTTAGCACCTCTCCTTGCCTCAGCTTAGACTCTCTTTTTTAATACAAGTCTCAAATCACAGTTGAATGAGAGAAGTTGTACTAAATTTCTCTTGAGATCTTGACTACTTTTAGGTGATTGTATACTGAAACACACCATGTCCACAATGGAAGTAAGGGGGAGGATGGAGTAAAAGCTCAGAAAAATATGGAAAAGCACGTTTGCACATCTCATCTAAGGTGCCACTGAATTGTAGAAGGAGAACATTTTTAACATAGAGGGAGTATAACACTACACTGACTCTCTGGTTAGGCACTCAGGATGTATTCTTTGCACCAAAGGTTGTCAAAGAAGGGAAGTTTTTTATGTGGGGAGGAAGCAGCAGAGGAAGACCTAACTGTAGTCAGAAGTTTTTCAAGCTATCCTGGCTCCGTTGTGTTTAACAGAAACTGAAAACCAGGGGATTACAGGGGTAGAGAGCTACAGTCCCAAGGAAACCACAAACTAGCAGTCTCCAAAAGGAGGCAGATCTCAGTCTGACCCCTCTTCACACTCACTAAATCTTTTTACAAAAGATATTTCCACTCTGTTAAGGGAATTCTTTGCAGCTGCTGTTACAGTCCTGCCCATACTGATGTTCAGGCAACACAGGAACTCAGAATAAAACCCCAGAATAGCTGCTAAACTTAGCTTCTTGTCTGTTATGTTGCTGAGATGAACTGGTATGAAGCCATCTGGGACACAAAAAAGATATGACTCAACAGTTCTTGAGTGACAAAACCCCCATATGTACAGAATTCACAACAGGCACGATACTTGCATCCAGCACAGGGTGAGGGTGGAATCACCAAAGACAACTCTAGCTGTTAATTCTGATAATAAAGAATAGGCAACAGCCTCTCTATTATTTTCCAACCTGATTACTGAAGGAGTAAACTCTCTTTCTACAAATCTTGAGACAAATTCCCAGCTGTCTAGCTTAAACACTCATAAATTCTCTTTTAGCCATGACTTTTCTACAGACAGGCACCAGAGAGGCTGTAATGGCATGATGTCCGTGCAAAGAACATTTCAAGCACTTTTTAAAAGGAGGTATGATGTTTTAACATGAGATTGACGAACCTTGAAGGGCAGTCTCTCCTGTTGCATGCGATGGGCTGCACGGCTGGCTTGGGCTTATCTTTGCAGTAGGATATGTTGACTTCGGCACCATCCAGTAGGCACCTCAGCTGGGGCTGCTGCACCCCTTTATGGCCACAGGAAGCTGAACAAGCCATCAGCTTGTCCACTGACCACCGATATTCTGCAAAAAAGTTTGAAAGAGGCATGTTAACACTCAAAAACTGCCAGCAGGAGAGCCTTAAAAAAGAAGGGGTGAGAGATGTTATCCAGGTTGAAATACTTGGACTCTGCCTCATGTGAATGAGAAATACCTCCTCCTGCAAGGCACCCAGCAATGAATAAAGAAGGAACAGGATTCCAGCTGGTATAAGCCACTGACTGTCTTCGGTGTAACAGACCAAATTTTTTGGTGCTTAGAAGCATCATGCATAGAAAGTGAATGATAAGGTAGAGCAGTTAAGTGAAGCCAGATGCCAGTGATGCAGGACATTGCATCTTTGTATTTAAAGGGGTGTGATATAGTGAAGATGTGGTTAACTACAGTTACCAGTAGTATCTACGATTATGTGATCTTACAAGAGTGTGTTACTCACTAGGTAGATCACACAGATCATCCATCATGAAGATGAATGGGGAAGTTGCAACACAGTTAAAATTTAATGGTGAAATTTAAGGAAAAGTTAAATTCTTCTCAGCTTCCTCCCTGACAATTGGTACAATGAAAGCTGCATATTCTGTTCCAACCTATCCACATGAAGCACTAGGGCCTGAGCAATAGGCCCTGAATTAGAGTTGACATATGGATGAATCTCACAACCAGACAGTATGACTGAAACCAGCAGAGAATTTTTCTCTGCTGGGAAATTAGCTGATTAGCTGTGAGAACAGACACACAACGATCCTGAGAAACAGACCAAAGCAGATAGAGGTGCTTCCTCCTCTTTGAGTTTATTCCCAGGCTTGGCCGACGTTGGATGGAACCCAATAAGGAGGAAAAATAGCAGGTGTTCTGCTTTTGAAGTTATTTTTGAGGATTGCCTGTGCAACCTGAGTTGTCTATCCAACAGTATAAAAGCTGGCCCTGCTTGCAGCGAACTGGGGAGAAGCCAGCCTGCAGGCGGATGCAAACGTGCAGGGTTTCCCTGAGGCTGCCCCCCCCAGCTGCTCGCTGCAACCAGGATTCCCCAGCAATGGTGGGACAGAACGAGTATATTGGACAGGACAAGGTAATACTGGTAATGGATTTGATTGCTTATCCTTTTGATGTCTGTCATAGTTTAGCCATGTACCTTTGTGGAATGTATCACATACTGCTGGCACACCTCTCTGGTATTTGCTGGGGTGGTTTGGGCATGGCTATGGTGATATTTGGGGTATGGTTAATCTCCCCCTCAATTGTTGAGGTGATCACCTGGTTTCTTTTCCCTTCTACTACTGAGTTTGTAGTTAAGTTCGCTTTTCCTTTTGTTATATCACCCGCGGTGAGTGGGTTTCTCTCTTCTGTTGCCGGCCATGTAGTGTCATTTCTGTGCCCCATGGGAACAGATAATAAAATCTATATCTGCTTACGCATCTGCCTCCTGGTAATGGTGGCATTTTTTGTGCTGGGCTGGATAATTGGCAAAACACCACACTGCTCTGTTCTGTGGCTTTATCATGTTCAGTTTATTTCTAGGGTAAATCTAACAGTTGCAGCAATTTTATAAGGTAAGGGTTTTTAAGAAAGATGAGACTGTGAAACAATGACTTTAGCAGATTAACAGAGGGGCCTCTGTCATGAATTTCTGGACAAGAATATTGTCCAGAATCAACAAGCATAAGTGTAGGTTGAATCAGTAACGTGTGTTTAAAACTCCACAGGCCTGAAATATCAAGTGTCATTTTGGTAAAGCAAACCCTAAGACACTGTAAGGTACCTGGTAGTCCTGGAAATCTGTATCCATGGCAGTAAAATATCAAAATACATATTTCCTGTGGCACATGACAGTCCTGGCTTCAGAGAGGAGAAATTCAGGATGAGAAAGGCTGTGCAGGGACATCCATGGCAAGAGCTTTGCAGAGCAACAGAACTGAAAATGGAAAGTTACCTTGTATAGCCAGGGATGCTTTTTGTGTCAGTGAGCCAGCCTCATTCTGAGCAAGGCAGCTGAATTCACCATCAGGAGCATCACTGATGTTGAGTATCTGAAGAATCCGGCCTGCTGCCAGGAGACGATGCTGCAGATTGAGAGGCTCACCAGAGTAAAGCCAAGTGATGTTTGGGGTTGGATGACCATCTACAGCACAACCTAAAAAACAGGGAAGGAAAAAGAAACCTGCTGAGTATGGAACTTTCTGCAAAATTACATGCTTTATAGTGGTCAAAATTAGGGGAAGAAGTCAATTCCATCATATTTTCTCCCCATTTTCTCATAATGAGGAATACTATGTTAATTAATACCTTCTTATCACCTGAAAACAAAATTAAACAAAAGCCAGTTAATTAGCCATATGAAAATCTCAGATCAGTTTGGAAATATTTATATCAAATTTCTAAGGTTCCCATTATTCTGGATCATCCATCATCCTCATTTTAGTATTGAGGAAAGTGGGATAGGGAGGTTAGACACCTAGGGGAAGCTCAAGGATTACACTTGAACAAACAATACAAGCACAGCTGGGTCTCCAAACCTCCTATTTAAACCAGAGGGTCACTTTCCTCTCTTGTTTTTATATTAAAAATCAGAAGTTTTTGTTATGCGAAAGTTTAAACAAAATTTTTGTTACACAATAAACTACTGAAAAACCACGGATGTAAAATTGAGCATTTAGAGTTGTTTTTTTTTTTTGTAACAGCAATGGGCAATTGTCCAAGCAACAATCAATCAAAAGCATTGTATGAGTGTGCCTATGGATCATCAGCGCAGCTGATGAGCTTTAAGTTCACAGTGAGTTCTTTGCCTATTGACCTGAGGGAGAGTTTCTATAAGATGTTATTTCCTGTGATCCTCACACCAGCTGCACACTTCACCAGTTTCATGATGAATTGCAGAAGATTTGTGAGACTTGCATACCCTGGGAAAGACAGCTAAGTTGCCTTACATGTTTCCTGGGTGCAACCCATCCCCACGAATTGCAAGGGTGGGGAGCCAGAAAAGCCATATGCAAGGAGTGGCATATATTACCTGGACTGCTTGTGGCTTAGACTAGTCCTGCACTTCCATGCATCTCACTGATACGTGAAAGGTCTGGCTAAGTTTCTGTGAATGCAATCTATACTGATTGTTAGTTTGTTATACTGCAGCTTTACACTGTTTTGTTTATATTAGTATGTATGTGTAATTAATTACTTCATTGTATACAAAATCTATTCTGAAAGAAATGTACTATATAAACAAATATGACATATATAAATGAACATCCACGCTAGTACTGTTCAGATGGAATGGGATACAACAAGGAAGAGTACAAATTTAAAATACTAAAAGATGGAAGACTGTTCTAAGATTAAGGAATAATTCCACCATCTGATATATCTTCATTGTCATCTCCATGTCATTTGATTATTATTCATTATTCACTGAGCCAAATAAGGATATGAATATCATGCCTTTGTAGCTGCATTACACAATGACCAGATGCTGCAGTGTGACATTTTTGTTACTGTTCTTCCTTTCATTGTTGCCCATCCAGCTGAGCAGATCCTCAACTAGCATATGCTGAACAAGTACTGTTCCTGTGAGAGAGGTAAGATGACTTATAGTTGCTGCAATCAAGAGTTGATTTAAATACATATTTTTTCCTTAAGAATGTATGTATACCCTACTGAGATGCTTGTCACTGAAAGAATAAAAAAAACGTTTTCATTAATCTTCCCAGGAAGAGTGAATGGTTTGCTATCCAACTAACATCAAGACCAAATCCTTGAGACTTGAGGAGCACACTACTTTGCTTAGGAACCCTTGCTACTCTTTTGATTTTGGTCACACCCCTAAACTAACACTGGGGACTGGACTACTGCAGCTTTTACTTATCTGCCTTTTGCCACTAATCACATTCCAATTACACCACTCATATGGCTGAAGGTGCTGCTTTGCCCATGGCAATTGAAGCTTTCTTGCTCATACAACCCAGAAGAACTCAGATAAGATGGAAAAAAACAGTGGTGACTCATGGCACATCCCAGCTATTTTCATGCAGAGAGGTAGATCCAGGCACCTGGGAGACCTCATCTACCTTGGACAATAAATACTGGGCCTCTCACAGAAGCAGTGGCTACACTGGTCTTTGCTTTGTTCCCTGTTGCTGGCAAGCCCTGCCTGCATCCACAGTGGGGAAGAGTGTGGGCTGGATAAAGCTGCCCTTTGGGGCTGGTTCACTCTGTGCAAAATAGGTGTCACAGGGAACACAGGCTCTCTGGAGAAAGGTGAGTGACTCACACAGTAGGCTCTGCAGTTGCAATGATAATGTGTCCCTGGCAAAGAACTAGTCAATGCAGCTAAATATCAAAAAAGAAGGGGAAAAGGGAACAAAAAGGCAGAATGGGAGAGTACATACTGCTGATAGTGGTCTCTCCTCTTTCCACTTCTACTTATAACGGTAAAGAGTCTTTGCTATTTTATTTTTAATTCTCCTTGGCAAGTTTTATCCTTGGCAGTTCTTTTCCTACCACTCAATTCCTGATCACAAAGAGACAACTTTCTTTACTGCTCAGTCCTTCTTCCCGTTTCTGTAAGCTCTCCATTTATTCCTGCCATGCTTCATTTTACATTATTCATTTTGTCCTGAGTACTGACATGTTTTTTCCTACTCTTATGCTGAAACACAACTCATCTCATTTCCAAGATGCTAATTCTCAAGTAAATGAGTGATGTGAAAGATTTCAGCCTCATACGTTTAAGACTGCCTAAGTTAAAACCAATGAGAAACAAATGAGTATACTAGAAATGGGTACATTTGTCAATAAGTGACGGTATGATTTTTGCCTAAAGTATTCTATCTTTTTCTAGTTTGCTTGCTTTTTAAGATAATTGCAGGGATATCCACAGGTCAGCATATAGCCATGACAATTGACAAAGACATGCTGTGAGCTGCTCTACTCTTTGCATTTGTGAAAGGTCTGCACAGGATAAATAAAGCAAGCAGGAAGGTCAGTTTTACGTCAAACACAGGAGAACTGAAATAGACTTCAGTGTACAAATGGTCCTAGTTTGTGCCTAATTTGCATGTGTAATGGGTACTCCTCATTTGTGTATGCAGAACAAGGGCCAATCACATTTCACAAAGGACATTTCCTATACATTTCCCGTGTGTACGGATCTGTAAGCTTTGGGTAACATTTTATGCATATTAAGAGTACAATAAAAAAAACATGTTCCATTAATATCCCTTTCTCATCTCCCAGGAACATTTTTAGTACTATTTAATGCAGGTTACCAACACCTACTCTCTATTTTCCCCCATCCCTGTGGACACTGACAGTTTTATCCTTACAAAGCTCAGCACCTGTCCCTATAATGCCTGAGAAAGAAAAAGTGGCTTTGTTTACAGGCAGTACAGATATTGCAGATCTTTAGTGTATCAGAACCCTTGTGAAGGCAAGGAGGTTGACACTTTTTGGAGGCTGTTTCTGAGCAGTGAAAGCTCTGGCATGAGAGGGCCCTTCTCCTTCAGTCCTTCTTAAGTAGAGAAAGAAAATTCTGCCTGCAGCATGCCTTCCAAAGTCTACTGTTACTCTGAATTCACTCAAAGTCAGGATGAGTACAAGATGTGTAAAAGCTGGAGATACAAACAAAAACCTAACAAAAGTACATCTTTTAGTAGGGAAATTGTTAATATTTCAAGGATAACAAGGGAATATTTGGAAAGGGAAGACCAGTGTTTCACAACAATCAATAATTTATTGAGAGGAAAGAATAAATGCACAGTGCAGGCCAAATTCAGCTACCTCTGCAACACTTACTGTATGACTGTAGCTGCAAAAAGACTCTGGGCTACTGTGCTAATGCAAAGAGAACAAAAAATGAAGCATGCACCACTCTCTCACTTGCAGATTTGAACAACAGAAAAAAAATAGGTGCAACGGCTGTTGATTTTGGAATTCTTTTTTTTAGAATCCTGATACCTTAAATCAGCAGAACTATATGGAAAGCCATGGTGAAAACATCAAACAGTTTTTGCAAGTATTAAATACAGTTTGTAACACAGGTAGAAAAAATACAGCACTGCCTTTAAAAAACATATCTATTCTTAAAATAAAAATTATTTTCATCCATTCATATTTGTCTAACGAGCAGCTTTCTGATATACTATTCACCTGCTGATTAATCCAGGCGATGTTTTAATATTTATTAAAGATGGAATATGAATGAAGACTTCAGGACAAGATGAGGCAGTTTCTTTGAAATTTCTTTAAAAAAATTGTCCTACAGCCTGAGCTTAGCAAACTACTTAGCTTTCCAACTGCAGCCCTGAAGCTGCTGTGCTGTGGGAGGTAAGCTCACCCTTCTGTTCTCCCAGCAGCAGACCAAGGCACATGAAGGTAAGTGCTGTCTTAGCTGACACCAAGCCACGTGCCAGCAGTGGAGCTGGAAATCAAACTCCTGCCTTCTTAGTTACAGGACAGCACTTTAATCTTTGGAAATTATTTCCTGTTTAAGAGATAGGCCTGGGTAGCATAGCCTTGATATAAACACTCACTGTGGTATGCAGTTTAGATCCACTGGTATCAATGCTTAACTACATCCTTGTACCTTAAAGTTCAGTTTTATACTCTTGCTATTCATCAGTGATCAGTCCTTGCAAAACAGACCAATGTTCATGCCACATTGGTTCGAAATAGCCTGAATAAACAAAAAAAAGGCTGAATTTGAAAAAATGTGAGCATTCCAATTGGTTATGGACTGCATGTTTCAGGACACCACAGAGCACAATAAATACAGCACAGAAAGTTCACAGGTAAGTTCAGCTCGACTTACAAACCAGAAGGCCTATGCCCCTGAATATGCAAGTCACTTTCCAAACGCAAAACTGTGAGATGAAAGAAGATTGCTGTCTACTATCTGAAATGCCTGGCAAGGGAGGAAAGAAGGGATTTGGTAGCAGAATTATTTATTATATTAAAGCTGAAATAAAGCAATCTAAAGAAAACAATTCTGTGATTCTATATATATATTACTGAACTCTGGCAGAGAAGTGTGGGAGACAACAATACACTGTGTTAAAGCAACAAATACAATGCAGCTCCAGGATTTGAAACCTGACAGTATTTCCACTGTAATCTCTGCATTCAAATAGTTAAAGTATACTTTAAAAATAGAAAAAAAAATTAAGGATGAAATGAAGAATAAAATGCTTGGAACAAAAATGTGAAGAAGCCACAGGTGAATTTGAACAGATACAAGCTTGGTTCTGAATTACTGTGTTGTAGTTCACACTGTACTACTGTGTTCACACTATGTAGGTGAGATCAGACTGACACAGAGAAATACTTCCCCAATTTCCTGTCATACTTGATTTTCTCCTTAGCTGACTGAAATGAGAAACGCATGTTAAACCTGACAGTTAAATTTAATTCCATCCTGTATCTAGCGTAAGAAAATTCAGCAGCATGTATTCAACTTTTAAAAATGTTATAAAACCATATGAAGGTAGATAGACTCATATCTGAAAGTCACATGTATGTAAAACCTGTTTTGCTGAAGCGGTGAAACTAACAGACAAGTCTTTATAGTTTGTCTTACAGGAAAAGATTTTTCAATATAGTACAAAGTGTAAATTTAAACAGACACTTAACTCAGGATGTTATGCAAATTACTGCTCAGTGCCTTTATACACTGAATGAAAAAAATGTAGAGGAGGTAATATGATCTTGAAAATCCCAAAATAAATAAATAATGTTAAGTGTAAATGTTATTTTTAGTAGTTCAAAGGAGGTCAGATGAACATGAATTTATGCTAGATAAGGAAAGCCATGTATTTAGGAATTCCTGAAATAGGCCAATTCAGCTGATTATGGTAGCATTTTTTTAAAAAAGAAGGTATTTTAAATAACTATTTGTGGCTCCAAAGCAGCAGTTGAAACTTACTACACTAAACATATGACATGGTTTTTGAACAGTTCTCAAAACACTTAAACTGCTTACCCAATGCCACACATGTTGTTGTAACTAGACATCATTTACATAGCATTGTAAGTTCACACCATATTCAACAAAAATTGAGTTAGGCCCATTCTGTGCACCACAGAGGCTGTAAAAAATGTTCCCAAATATACAGCCACATAGTGGGCCCATTAAAAAAAGCAAGGGAATATTCAAGCTCTGGTAGTAATACTGCTTTCTAAAAATGTCTCTGACAGCAGGAATCCAACACACTGAGAATTTTGTATTAATAAGATTGGGCTGAAAAAAAATCACAATGGCAAATCATGAAACCAAAGCCTACAAGAATGGATACAGCATGCTGAAATGACCTTCTGAGCTAACTCTGATGAGTTTATTCAGTGCATGACAAAAATGGAAAAGGAATACCTTTCAGTATGAACTTCTGCCCCACCATTGCTACAGCTCCAGCTTAACTGTACAAGCACCTTTATGGGAGAAAAATGACACTCAAAAGAGGCGCGTAGAGTAACCACTGAACAGCAGTACACCACAAGGAGTTCAGCAAAAGACAGAGCAAGAGCTAGTGCATGCCACGATTACCCGCTCAAGTTGCAAAGGTCAGTGCTGCTGTAGAAGACTTTCTGTATTTCTTAAGCTGATATAAACTTGCTACATCCTGAGACATAAGCAGCTCATGAATATTCCTGTGGCATGAGGAAAATAAACACAGAGCAGAGAAGGCAGAGGGCAGATAGGTGCAGGAAAGCCAGCGCTGTTTGCTCCAGAGAGGCTGTAAATTCTGCCCTATTAACAAAGTGCTTTACCATTGGGAGGGGTTTTGAGAACCAACACGGAAAGAGAGGGTGCTTCAAAACTTAGAATGGGTAAGTCCTTTAGTCAACAAAAATCTTCCAGTGTTTGAAAACTCCTTAACACTTACTCTAAAGCAAAGCTTGAGTTGTTCAAGAGGCTAAAAGATCATGTAAATGAAGGAGTCGGCAGAATGACAGGTCTCCAGACCGGGATACCTGTGTCAAGTCTGATACCCCTATTTTTTCACCAGGACTTGCCTCAGTGGAGCTCTGCATCATTTGTATCTATGTTAGAACAGAATCCAGGTCAGGGATCCTGGAAAAGCTTAGAGACACAAGTTCAAGGACTGCAACTCTTACTACAAACCCAAAATTAAAGAGATGCTGCCCCAGAAGCCAGTGATGTTATTTTATGTGGCAATATTTTGGACCACTGCTGTTGATCAGTGCTTCTCAGTTTAGGTCATTCATAGCACCAAACAGCACACCGGAAGAAGCCAAGGCAGCAGATTGCCTAGAGGACCTCTGCTTTTAGAGCTTGGCAGCAGCAGGACTACTGTTTGGTTGCCTGAAAAACAAACACTGTATCGGTGTGGTCAGCATGTTTGACCAAGCAGAGGTATCATCACATATTGTATACACTGAAATGTACACAGTATGCATATGCAAATGAAAAGCCACACATTTTAATGAAATGCTACGGTGTAGTCTGATGTAGAAGAAAGATACTGCAATACTGTATGAACTTTATACAATATTTGGAACATAATCAGTATGATGAAGTCTGATTGGGGAATTAATTGCAATGATAATGGCATACTCTTCATATTAATTTTAATTCTCATCTTTATAGACATGTCACATATCTGGGAATTCTTGTAAACAGTGTGACAAGGCAGAATTTTCACTGAGACAAAATCGAAGGGAATAGGAAACACAGTTAACAGGACAGATTATCCCTCGAATTTACCTGGCAACTTACTCTCATCACAATGGAAGTATTTCTAGCTTAAAATAAAGTTGATTAAAAAATATTAAATATTCTTTAGCATTAGAACTACTTTCAAACTTGATTGTCAATTTATTATAGAGAGTGAGGAGGAAAAACTGATGTTGTGCAAAACAACTTTTCAGATAGTCATGATTTTATCTGACTCCTATGGTACAACTTCTGCTACTGTTTTTTTCCTTAGGGGAGCACAGATACTAGTTTAATCACAATCACTCATGAATTTTCTCTTTGCTGACTCTGTGCATATTGTAAATTCTGTATTTTGCATTTCTGCCCCCAGTTTTAATCCAGCAGTAATTCCCAAAACCTAGGAAAATACAAAGCAGGGTCATGGTAGACAAGGGAAAGGCAAAATGAAGTAAAGGAAAACTTATGTTTCAAGATGTGCTCTTGCTCTTGAGAATATCACCAGACATTGCAAGACATTTGTACTAGTGATCACTTGCGTTTATCTGGATCATTAATTGCTTTTCACACTGATTTTGAGCAAGTATTAGTTTACAGATGTTATGGTTCAAAAGCAAGACATATCACAAGCAATTCTAACACTAACTTCTTTAGCTCTGCTGAAAGACTTTGGCCCTGATCACAGAATCAGCCTATCTATATGATCTGTTTCTTCTCCTAAAGTAGGCAGCAGCGCAGCACTTGACACACTATAATGCACTCCAGAACATTAAAAAAGCTCCAGATGAATTTTCCTGTTCAGTGCCACATCTGGATAACCCTTAAATCTGCAGGTAGGCCACAGACTTGAAGTGGTCCTCTCTGTAAATAAATAAATAAATAAAGGGGCTGAAAATTCTACTGAACTTCGGGCCTTGGCTCTATTGCAGTTGGCCCTCTCAGAATAAGTAATTTCTTTATACTCAAAAGGCTGCCCATTACAAGCAAGCTGGCTACCATAATTGTACTTTTCCACTCTGCTTTCTGGTGCCTCTTCTGGGCATCTAAGTGACTCTTCTAGAAAATAAAGGGGTTATACTATTGCCAGTAAGGGAAAAATGAGAGGGAAATACTGGTTTTGATATGGGGAATCCTTTGCATCTTTTAAGCGAACGGTTTTTGTTGTTACTTTGTTTTAAAAACAGCTTCATGGCTAAATAACATTAGTGCTTGCAGAATAAGAATTTGTATACCAGCTCTTTGTCTTCTGAAGCAGCAGTGGAACTGACACCTAAGCTGCACTAACTCTGTGGTCACTGGGGATAACAAATAAAACCAGAAAGAAATCTGCTCTCTAGGACTATGTTTGCAATGATGGCAGTTAGTAAAACTGTGTTCTGTTTTGTGAAGTGAGTGTATTTGATATTGAAGTTGTCAGGGAGAGCACAATAAATATGAAGCAGCAGTATTTGCCTTTATTTTTTTTTTTTTCAATTGACTGTGCTTTTCTGCTTTTAAAATTACACTTTATCATCTAACCTTATGGTTATTTTCAGTATCTTCTACAAATAGATATCTTCTACTTTTTTGCTAAATACACAAAACTGGATAAATGCAGGGTAAGCTGGAAAAGTGAAAATTCAGACTCCTAAGGTGGGGGTTACAAGTTCCCAATGTACAAACTGGAGAATACGTAGTTTGAGAGATAAAAAGGACAGGAATCAGATTCCAAATAATTGTCTAGGCTTTTCCCCATCTGTACACTCATATTTTCAGATTCCCTAGAACAACCATTATGCTCTAAGATTTGCACTGTGTTCGTTTCACCCAAAGAATAAAACCAGAGTAAAGGCCAAGAATTTATGCAACAATGGCATATTCTCTTTCAATAAAAAAAATTGCCACTTTTTTTTTCCAAAATCTGAATATTTCATCAGGATACAATGAATCTTAAAAATATACATTGCAGCTATATACAACATGTACCATTTTCTCAATATTTAATTTTCTTGGATGCCTACTCTTTTTACAGAGATTGCTTAAGTCTTGCACTGTGCCAAGTAAGAGCTCGATTTTCTGTTCATTTCAGATCCTAGCTATTTCAGCTCTTTATGCTCCTATTTCTCTTTAAATTCATGAGCCTGTACTGCATTCCAAAATAAAGATGCATCCCTTCCCTTGCCTGCCTCATAGGTGCTTTATTTGATTATACACAATGTGAAATGCAGAAACCCTCCTTGCTTCAATATGCATACCCTCAAGTGCACATTATGTTTCCAGAAATCATCACACATGATGAAGATTTCTGAAAAAACATGTGGGACATGAACCTGAAGCTTTAGGGAAAAATTTATCAAATATGTTCACAAACATGTTCTGTACAACTTAAAGATTCATCTGCAACAAACTTTTAAACACAGCAACAGACACCAAGAAACACTGTGCTGTTACAAGCAGTCAAAGTAGATTCTCTTTCAAACTTTTTTCCTTCACTGTGACATTTTATAGGTACTCCTATGTTTTTATATTCCTAGAAGTACTAACTCTTCCAATATTCCTGAAAGAATCCTCACTTAAATATAATTCACATATAAAAATCAAAGTTGTTAAAGATTTATCTTTCACTATGCTACATAACTGCAATAAATACAGTATTATTCTGTGACATTCTCCTGTGTAAGGAGACATTTTTATATCAGACTTTGCATCTTTTGACAAGTCTGCTGAGGTTTCCAATAAAGTTACAATAAATTTGTGAAATTTTGGTGAATCCCCACTAGGATTTGTAAGATCCTCAGACTTCCTCACTGAAAAGTCTTTAAATACAGGAAACAACAAGCTTCTACCCAAATGAAAACAAGTATTCTTGGTAGACCCAAAGCCTTCTATGCAGAAGTGCTAGAAGTCAGAAACAGCAGGCTCTACAACTTCAGTTTTGTCAAAATTCACATTTGTAAGGCTCGCTACCCAGGGATATATGTCCAGGGAGTTGTGTGAAAATATCCAGTGACACTTGTAGGATAGATAAAGAAAATCTACTGAAAATACATGAACTTACGATGTTCCATAATTCAAAAAGATAATTCTACAAGGAAATCAGGACTTACAGAAGTCAAATGGTCATGAATATTGTTAAAACCCAGAAGTTCTTATCAGGCCACAAACAAAATAATTTCTTTCTGAGAAAGATGGCAGAGTTTCTTGTAATAGTTTCCTTACGAACATTCAGGAAAACTGTATTCAAAATTAAAAATGTTTCAAAGACAGAAACCTGAATAAGGTCAAGATCTAATGTGAAATCTTTCCAAAGAAATCAGAATTGATGTCACTTCAGAAATTGATTGTGTTCTATATTACATGCTATACAAAGTCTTGTGTGCCTGCCATGAACCAAGGCCATCAGAAAGTGTGTGACAGTCTGTTGCTCATGACTTATTGTCAATTTTTTGCTACTGTAGAACCTGGAAATATTCCCAAGCCTATGGGTGCTCTTATGCTTTGAGGGAAGTCCTGTCCTTTAGATAGGTGATCTGTAGATAACACAGAAGTGTCTACTACACAACCTGCCAGTGAGTGTGAGGGCTGGGGAGGACTGGGATACTCTGCACATACTTCCAACACTTGTGAAGGACCAGGGTAAGCATCAACATGCGTAAGCCACTATCTAAATCATGCCCTCTAACTGGATGAGGAGTTGGGCCTAGAAATCTATTTGAAATCTCAACCCTTTAAAAGTAAGATGTACATAAGGCAAAAACGTTCCTGTAAGCTCATGCCAAAATGTATATTACATTAGATCTTAATGGGAGGGTTGCTGACTCCACTGAGCAGGGTATGGGTCTTAACAGATCTTTTCATCTACTTCTATAGTGAAGGCACACAAATGACTGCTGAATGACCCTTAATAATAAGAAGGATGACCTCCAAACCTGATATTTGTGTTTCATATGGCCCTGACCTTTACCTTCTGCAAATCCCCTAAAATTTATGTAGAAGAAAGCCATAGAAGCTAACTCCATAGAGCAAGCTCATTGTTTCAAATGGTTGAAATAATGGTGGAAGTATTACATAATCCCACTTTGTAAAAGAAAGTGCATAGCACATACGGTAAACTGGAGGCTCTGCTTCTCTCCCTTCAACTCAGCTTGTTAATTGCTGTTACATTCTATAGAGTTGTTAATTTCCAAACAAGTTCTCATTTGCAACTTCCATCTTCTTTTGCTGTGCCAGTGTTTTCCACTTTTTTTTCAAGGCATAAACCCCATGTATAATGAAGTTTTGATTCCCATTTTTTTCTTAAACCCTGGCAGACCCACACTTGAATTTATCCAGGTTTCTAACATAATTTTTCACCTTTGGTGTCTTGTAACTCCTTTAAAACAAAAAGTTTCCCCAAAGCTTACTTAACACTCTTTTTCTTCACACTTCACTCTGTTCCTTTGCACATGTTCTATTTTCATTCTCTACTCAACATACCCTCATATCCTTAGATTTCCAAATATTAGGTCTAATTCAGTGCTTTCTGAGCCCCAAGAGATGTTGGTGCCTGTCAGCAGTAGCACAGACAACGGGCACTATACATAGTAATTTATATACCTAAAGTTTATACATGGGGCATCCAGAGCATGTAGAGCAAACACCCCAATATAAACAATGGTGAAAGACTTAACAGGATTAAAGTAAATTGGCTTTAGTCAGTAGAAAGGATTAGTGCACAGCTTGTAGAGGATGTTGTGAAAAGAGGACACAGACATGGGTCACAGTTTTACAAATTCACAAGTCGTTCCCAAATTGTTGTTTGCCACTGGTGCTTAGAAACATAGGCAGATTTTCTTGCCATTGTAGAAATACTTCAAGCAAAGGTTGATTATGAAGGTATCTGGATGGATTGTAATCCATACAGATACTACTGTACAGGGTAACCTAGATGTAGATCAAAAAAATAATCTGAGAAATTAGTTTTTTAGGGGTTATTTCTGTAATGGTTATTCTCACTGTGGATGAATCCAAATTATTTTGTACAACTACAGACAATATATATGAGTAACATACATGGAAGATGAATGCTTTGTGTATTTGTTTTGGTGATACGACATGATGCAGCACACTGGGCTGTAGCCTTCTACTTGATTGGACAGCCTATTCCATGCTGATTTTTAATTTGAAAAAAATATCTCAGGTGGTTTCAATAATAATAGGCCTCAAATTCATGTCAGTAAAACTCCAGTGATGTTGAGAGAATTACCTCAAGAATGAAATCGGTTTGCTATTAAGATTCATGGAGTGCCCTTGTCCTTGAAGTGGAATGGCACTGCAGAGGATGAAATGGCCAAATGAAATTAATTTAGAGGTGGTTATATACAGGCAGTGCAGAACACCTTTTGTGGTTCAATTACTGCTTTCAAACAACAAACAAATCATATAATCATAGAATGGTTCGGGTTGGAAGGAACCTCAAAGATTATCTAGTTCCAACACCCCTGGCCATGGCAAGGAACACTTCCCACTGGATTAGATTGCTCAAGGTACCATCCACCCTGGCCTTTGAACACCTCCATGGATGGAGGAACCGCAAGTCCCCTGGGCAACCTGTTCCAGTGTCTCACCACCCTCTCAGTGAAGAACTTCCTCCTAATTTCTGATCTGAATCTACCTTCTTCTAGTTTCAAACCATTATCCCTCATCCTAACACTACAGGCCTTTGTAAAAAGTCCCTCCCCAGCCTTCTTGTAGGCCCGTTTCAGGTACTGGAAGGCCTCCATAAGGTTTCCTCGGAGCCTTCTCTTCTCCAGGCTGAACAATCCTGACTCTCTGAGCCTGTCTTCGTAGGAGAGGTGTTCCAGCCCTCTGATCGCCTTCATAGTCCTTCTCCAGACCATTTCCACCAGGCCTATTTCCTTCTTGTTCTGGAGCCTTCAGAGCTGGATGCAGTGCTCCAGGTGGGGTCTCACGAGGGTGGAGTAGAGGGGGAAAATCANCATGAGGTTGGCATGGGCCCACCCCTTAAGCCTGTCATGGTCCCTCTGGATGGCATCCCTTCCGTCCAGCATGAAAACCACACCACACTGCTTGGTGTCACCTGCAAACTTGCTGAGGGAGCACTCAATCCCACTGTCCATATCATAACACATTTGTTAAAGAACTGTCCCTATGACTACTAAAGATTTCTTTTTGGAAACCTGAGAGGAAGTGGATGAAAGAGGAGTGTGACCCAGTCTAATAACAGTGAGTATAATAAAACCATACACAAAATGATTCATTCAATGCTAATAAATACCCTCAGATATTCTCCCCACCAAGGACTATTTCATGGCAGGTTTTCTGCAAGCAGAAATGTAGTACAGAGATGCACACTAAAAGCCATTGCTAATTTATGCACTGGGGAAAAGTAAACCATACAAAACTAAAAAAAATAAATAGACTCCAGTGTGAAAATAAAATCTTAAAATTGCTATTAAATGTAAGCAAAGAATGTTTTAGAAGGTACAGATAGCAGAACTATAAACACTCAGTCCAGGTACAGACCCTTTGCTTAAAGTTTACAATCTCTACCTCTAAAAGATAAAGGATTGTTCTGAATCTGCAGGACTTGACAAGATTTCGCCATATGCAGTAACAAGGCCATTAGAGAAGTTGTTTGCCTCTCTGAGCCTGACAGTAGAGGCTCAAGATCAGTGTGAGAAATGAAACTTTAAAATAAAGGTATCTTGAACTTTAGAAAAAGATGAGATTCTCTTTGCAAACAAATCATGCCCACAGATCTGAAAGGATTTTACAGCATATAACAGAACCTGCAGTGTGAAGAGAACAAATACATACGGAAGGCTGAAAATCATGAAAAGAAGAAAAGCATTGGGGATTATTTCCTTATATGGCTTGGTGCAGAATTGGTTGTGTGATTAACAAAGAGGAATAAAATGAACAGAATGAAACAGAGAGCTTGCAGGGTAAAAACATGTTCAGAGGGACAGGCAAAACTCCAGGACAGGCTCTGAAGAAGCAGCATATAAAATATCAATAGCAGACATATGAGGAGAGTAGTACCCAAATGCAGAAGAAAAAGGAAAACAGAATAACAAGTGTCTCTTGTTTTAGATCAACTAGCACACCAGTTTGACATTTCTTGAGTTGAAAGAGATAGCCAGCCCCTCAGAGCAGAGCCTGTTTCTCACTGGGTGTTGTAAAGGGTGGCACAATGGAGCCTTTATTCTGCATGCATCTTTGGGGTATTTCATTAACAAGAGAGCCTCCATTTTTTAAATGACTTTCTGAGTTCTGAGAACCATTTGGAAGTGATTATGACTGACAATGTGTGGGAGGTTTGATGTCCTTTTTCCCAGTGCTCGATGGCGGGATTATAGGATACTTAACTGTAAAATATAACCGGATGCATAACCGTAATCTAAACTCTAAAAACATGTTAAAGCACTTCACTTACCTATGAGAGCAGAGCTCCCTGGACTGATGGTCATTTGTGTTCCTGAAGGAGAGGTCAGCACTGAACGAGTGTTGGTCCCAGCACTGGAAAGCACTACTGCCAAGTCTTCTAGGTAAGGAAGAGGCCGGGGAGGCTCTGGTAACAGATTGGGAGACTGAAGTGATAAGCAAGACTGTAGTAGAAAACTCAGCGACATAAAAAAACCCAAACAACACCACCAGCTATTGCTCCAATATTAGCTGTGCTGCAGCATTACCATTTCAGCAGGGCAGTCTAAGCAACTTTGTGCAACTCCTAAGGATGTGCATTGCCTCACGTTAGGTAAGACACCAAAGAAATTATTAAAATAACATCTGGATCAGTATGACCACAAAATAGAAGAAATTCTCCCTGAAGGCTCTCATGACATTCTGGTTGACCCTTTTCATATGTGATGAAGGTACATGGTATCAGGAGATACAGCAGCTTGGATAAAAGAGCAAATTTATACAGCAAAGAAGCCGAATCAAATGTCCATGGCAGTCAATGGAAAACGTTTTAATGTCTGCTTCAACCTGGATCAAGCCCTGATTAAATATGGTTATAACCCTGCCAAATCCTGTTGGTATGCTTAGGCACAGCTCCAAAGGACTAAGAGTTCAGGGCTCAAGAGGATCAGCCTATGCTGAGAACTGCAAGATTTAACTCTTTTCTAACCATATTACTATTTAAAAAATCTATTGTGTTGCTTATCATTCCCAATTCTGTCTGTCATAGAAATGAAGGGCTATTTAAGTGAATGGTGGCTTCAGCCCCTTTCAATTAGTTTATGACACACACTAAGCAAATTTTTTATTGATGATCACATTCAGCACCAGGAGTATGATTCACAGATGCTTCAACTGTTTCTTTCCATCAAGGAAGTAAAATGTCATTTGCCTACAAACATAAGTACCTTGCATAACTCACAGTAACTCCATCTTTAAAAATTAAGCTATTTATAAACTTCAGAAAAGGATTTAAAGATCATATGGGAGTTTTTATTTACAAGCCAAAAGCCAGCCGTTTTTCTTTTTTTTCCAGATTTTTTCACACTGAGTTTCGAGAACCAGTCTGGATTCACAGGGAAATCATATGAACATTCATAAAAGGGCTTTAGTGTTGTTTGTGAAACGGAGGAATCTTACTACAAAGCTTCCCCTGGAAGCAGCGTCATCCATGGGACCTGTGTTCACTCTAGTCATGACAGATGAGAGCTGTGATGGATACTTTAATGGTATTGCACCAATAACAGGGACTAGGTTTCAAAATTTGACACTTCACTGTCAAATCTACAGAAGCACTTACAAAGTCTGGCTGGATCTGCCAGGCATGGAGAAATGATAGATGATGAGTTACTAGGAAAGGAAACCCCTTTTCCCACACATCCAGTTACCACCAGGTAACACTTCCACCCATACTTCATAGCTGACATTGTCTTTTCAAATCGCTCAGCTGGGCTTTCTGTCTGTTGTTAAGAAACACAAGAAAAAGTAAATTTCACCCTTCACTGAACTGTGGAGGTGCTTTTTTAAAGTGCACTGCCTTTATGCACCTGTTTGGTGTGAAACAGGTCAGTATCACATAGCCATGTGTAGAAAGGCTGCGCAGCAGAGGCAGAGCACTTCACACAGAATAAATGGCATCATTCTCATTTCAAGAGAGCCACTTTAGAAAAGGGTTAATAAATGCTTTCTTAGCTAGTAAGTCTGAAAGAGTGAAACCGAGTATCTCAGGACTGAGAGGTACAGTCCCTGTTCTTAGACATTTTCTCCTTATCCATCTTCTTTTTACCATCACTTTGTTTCAGGTGATGCTGCCCAGAGAACATATGCAGACTGATTATTTCCTTAGAACAGGGCTGCTGGTTTGCCATTCCCTCTTTCCATACCCTCTGATTAGTTCTGCATGCTAGATGTGCCAACAGCCACATTACTATTGCTGCAAGTGCAAAAAATCCTGGACTTACCAAGAACCAACAGCTGAGAGCTTTCAGTTACCTCCCCACGAAGATTGGCTGCCTTGCAGGAGTACAGCCCCTGATCTGACAGAGAAACATTTGCAATTAGCAGCAACCCATCACGCAGATGGTGAGCAGAGGACAGCTTGACCTTGTTCTTAAACCAAGTAACTTCTGCTTCAGGAACACCTGAAAAAACATTGACAAAACATAACACAAGTAAGATACAGTGATTGCTAAACGGTATTATGGTTCCTGCAGACAAAATTGTTAAGATGGAACAATTAAAATGAGATTTTAATATGACTACCAAGTCACATTTTTTGCAGTTCAGAAGTGTTTAGTCAGCTCTTTCACACTGCCTGCCTTTGAGTTTCTTAGATCTCTCTGAGAAGAGTTAGAACCAGCCTTCCCTTTCAGTGTACCTGAGCTGTAGAAGTGAAGTGAACTCATCACTCAAAGCACTCCTCTGTTGGATCAGAACAAAGGTTAATCTAGCCTAGTATCTCATCTCTGGAAGAAGCCATAAGCTGGTGACTCTCCCAGCCTCCCACTAGTTTCAGCTCAGAAACTTCCTGAGCCAGAAGTAGTTTCTCTGCAATTAGGAGCACCCCAGGGACTGTTCTTCTATGAATTCATATAATCTTCCTTTTTGAAATTATGCAAACAATTAGCACTTACATCTTTAGAAAAGCACTTTCACTGGTCTCACCAGGAGACAACAGATTGTTACAGATTCATAACCCACTATAGGAAGAATTGTCTCCTTTTGTGTACTTGGATCTAAGGTCCAGCTACCTCTGTTGGGTATTCTTTTCCAGGAATGTGTTGTGATGTGTAGCTGGCAAGACATCTGGTCTTGCAGTAGATAGTCTTTCCTTGGCATAGGCATCCTTGGAAAATGAGCTGGCAGAGCTCATTGAGCGAGCTTTAAACAAGGTATGAAGGGGGAAGGGGATAAAACCAGATCAGATGAAGACGACCCTGGGAATAGCATAGCAACATTGGGAGTGATACCACTAGCCCAGCTGAAGTGCAACTATACTTCATCAGGGGCTCCAATTATTCCATAAGGGGCCCAGCTCAAATGCCTTTATGTGAACATCCGTAGCATGGGGAATAAACAAGAGGAGATGCCTGCTTGCCTCCAGCGCTATGATCTGATCAGCATCATGGAGACATGGTGGAATGACTCCTATGATTGGTGTGTTAGATTAGAAGGGTATAAGCTCTTCAGGAAGGACAGGCAGGGGAGGCGAGGAGGGGCTGTTGCCCTCTATGTCAATGAACAGCTGGAATGCATGGTGCTCCACTTGGCAAGTGATAAGGAGAACACCAAGTGCCTATGGGCCAGGGTGAAAGGATGGGAAGGAGACATTACAGTGGGGGTCTGCTACAGA
>VZZY01004914.1:0-27724 GCA_013400335.1 Eurystomus gularis | reverse complement strand
TAGAGAGATGTTAGGATGAAGGTTGAACTTCATGATCCTGGTGGTCCTTTCCAACCATTATGATTCTATGATAATGATGGTAATATATTTTAACTCACTCTTCCAAATGTGTTCTGACTCAACAGCAACTAGCAGTACATGATACTCTGCAGACAGGTGACTCTGTTAGAAGTCTTATGGGCTGAAGGATACCATGGAGAAATGAGAAATGACTAGATTTTTGAAATTGGTTCCTCCTTTCATGTCCAACTGTATTTTCAATAACAGCTTGGGCCAGGCTGATTGAGGCTTCTAGTATCTGAACGAATATCTGCACAATTTAAGTGCTGAAGTCAACAGAAAGCTTCCTAGTGATACTGATGTGATCCAAATTGCTCTCACATCCTATTTGGAAGTGAAATTGCCCACAGCAATCAAAACACTAGAAATGTTGCTGGCTTTCTGAAGCTTGGAAAAAATCCTCCAGCTGGAAGTCACACTCATCTGCAAGTCTTCTGAGTGACTTTTGAGTGGAAGTTCCTTTAGGTTTAGTTGTGGAGAAACCTGGGACTGAGCACAATCACCTAACTATGTTTAAAAAGATATTCTTTCAACTCTATAGACAAAGTGGTGAAGTTATGTCAAGTGAAATAAGGCTGAGTTTAAAGCTGGAATAAAACTATACCATCTTTGTGGTATGACAAAAACAGAGTTTCATCTTCTCTTAATTCACGTCAGATGACAACTAAACTCCACTGCATCCATAACGATTTTGTTTTCTCTTGTCTTACAGCTAATATCTACAGAGTTCAGCTCAGAACACAGAACACACAGTGCTTCTGCCTTTCATAAGAAGTTAAAGAGCAATATAAAGTTATTCCCTAGGCTCTGGTAATGTTTTCTTTCATTATCTCTTGTTTTTAAGAAAACTTCTCCATGCTTATCAACACCTGTCAACAGCAAGTGTGTATTTCATAGAATCATAGAATGTTTTAGGCTGGAAGGGACCTCTAGAGGTCATCTAGTCCAACCTCCTTACACAAGTAGGGCCATTTCTACCTAGGTCAAGTTGCTCAGAGCCTCATCAAGCCTGACCTTGAATGACTCCAGGAGTGGGGCCTCCACCACGTCTCTGGGCAGCCCATTCCAGTGCTCTATGACCCTCACGTTAAAGAACTTTTTTCTAATATCCAACCTGAATCTATCTTTTCCTAGCTTAAAACCATTACTCCTCGTCCTATCCAAACCCTCTAAAATAGGCCTTCCCTTGCCTTCATGTAGGCCCCCTTCAGGTACTGGAAGGTCACTATAAGGTCCCCCTGAAGCCTTCTCTTCTCCAGGCTGAACAGCTCCAACTCTCTCAGCCTGTCTTCATACGAGAGATGCTCCATTCCCCTGATCGTTTTGGTGGCCCTCCTCTGGATGCACTCCAATATGTCCACAATTTCTGTCCCTTGACAGTAAAAGCAGCTTTAGAAAATGTCATAACTGATCCTTATACCTAATATTTCTCTTACAAATATTTGTTCTGCTGACTCAGTAAAACATGTCCTTGTATGAGCCAAGACATCAAGATCCAATACATGCATGGTCCTATACTACAGACTATACACACTATACATACAGTGATAGCAACATGGCTTATAATTATGATGTTCACAGGCACCAAATTCTGATCTAGAACAACTCTCAGTTACAGTACTGGATCAGGCCATCCTGAAAAGAGTAGAGGGAAACTACTAGAAGGAAAAAGGCTATAGATTTACAAAGCTGTATGAAGAGTTTTTTCATCTAGGTAAGTCTCCACATAATTCCTGGATATGTTAGTTTGCTTTCTAATTATATTCATTCTCACATTCTAACTTCCTTTTTATTATCATATATTATTGTATTAGCTATTGTTCAAATTCTAACTTCCTTTTTATTATCATATATTATTGTATTAGCTATTGTACATTAACTTACTATGATTTGATGGGCATTTCATTGTTAATGCCTTCCGGGGAACTTCAGCAAACTATGTACCTGTGAAGTTAATCTGCTCTGAAGATGTCATTAGGATGTGACATGTTTGCTGACTGAAGCAATAGTGCATGTTACTCTTCTCCTTAGAACTGATAATTCTAACTAGAATTATCAAAAATATATTAAAAGGCTGGATAATCATAACCTTGATGCTAAAACAAAAAAATTGTGCTTACATTAGAAGGAAAATTGTATTTATTGTCATGTTCTCCAACAGGGTTTATGAGATATTATCTTGTCCAGGCACAGGTGAGACAGCTGATAGAAATCACTCTGTTCCTGGATCTCTTCCCATATTTTTTTTTAATGTTGTTGAATTATTAACACTATTTGTATGAAAATGCGATTCTAGTGCGGATAAAATATTTCTGCCCTTATCAGTCCCTCTCTTATTCCCTGTGTAACATCACAGCTTGTGGTATATGATGTTATCATAATTTCAACAGCATTAATCTCTGGTGTCAAACATAGTTGACATTTTTTGTGAAGGCTGTAGCAGAAGATAAACACCCATGAAGAAAATTATGATTTAAGCAAACTTCTTTTGTGTCACAGAAGAATCCAACATACAGTAATGCTACTAGATAGCAAAAAGCCTTCTTCTGGGAGAGAAGATAGTGATTTTGCTGGGACATTGCTAAAGTTTTCCACTGTGGAAGTACATTTTTATAGTAGGCAGGCTTCATAAAATTGCTAGATTATTTTCCTCTCAGAAAAGGCACTGAATATGTGTCCCTGACTGTGCTGATGCCATAAGAACTGTGACAACTTCGCTCAGCCATGTCATGTTCTTTTCATTATGTCTTTACACTGAATGGAAATGGCTGCACCTCTTAAATCAGCAATTGCTGCCTACATCTGTGGGGCCCCTCCATCTGCAGCTGAGAGAACCCATCGAGAGAAATCCAGAATAATTTATGTGCATATAATACCTAGTCTCTTTCACACATCATCAGTGCAGGTGGCCATGCTGGGGCCTGCGGAAAAGTAGTACAGCTTTCAATTCCTTCCTCCTTGAAAGACACTGGACATCAGCCTGATTACAAGACAGTATCTAGTGTCTGTTGAGACAGCAATAGCATTACTGAATTTACTCCTTCATTTATCACTAGGAGAAATGATACTGTATTTTTCTTTCATTAATCCCACCACGAGTAATTAACAAATTGGGATACCAACCTAGCGTTTGCACAGCCATTGTGCATGCTTTGCTAAAGGACAGATGACCGATGTGTGAAGCTGGAGCTAAATATTCTTTTCACTTAAGAATTTGTGTAGGGGTGTGGTTGGCAGCACTTGAAGAACTAAAACTTGACAACCACTAAGTGCTTAAAGTGAGCAGGAAGTGTAAAAAAAGCAGGACATTTGTATACTTGCAGTGCAGATACTTATTTAGAGCAATTTGAAGTAGCTGCTGGGGACAAGAAGCTAAAACAAGGGTCCACGGGACTTCATACAAGTCTCTACCTCAGATATTTTCATAACCCTCACAGTATGGCTCACTTTGTGTTATATAAACTGCTCCTTTTCCCCCTCGTTCCCTCTCATACTATGCTTGAAAGTGTAATGAATCAAAAGCCTGGCCCTGGCTTTCTCCCTCTTCTCACATCCCACCTCCCCATACTAACACCATTTCCACCAATAGCCATAGGACTTCCACATGCACCTAAGGTCAGACTTTTTTTGGTCACCACTGGAAGGAGGCAAACTGAGGGACACTCAGCCCTTGCTAGAAAACAGTGTCAGGGAGAAGCCTGTATCAGGAGAATTCCTCTGTTTTCCCGCACTCCCAGGATGAAAAAAAGAAAATCAGAAGAAGAGTGTACTAACATGCTCTTAATTTGAAAAAACAGAGTTTGGCAGGAAAAGAAGGAACTAACCAGAGTGGGCTTTGAAAGCCCCATCAGTAAGGAAATGAGACAATTCATTCTTTATATTCTCACCAAAGATCCCCAGCAGGTAGGAAAGTGTATCAGTTTTGATGTATCCACACCATACTGTGTATCTCTAACAAAAGCGTCTGCTGTATTGTCCCAGATTAATTTTCTTAAGCCCCTACACTTTTCTTGTTGGTATTGATAAAAAGAGGACTATTTCTATGCTAAGAATTAATGGAAGCAGTGAATTCTGCCTAAGTCCTAGTAACACCTTGCAGTTTGACCCAGCTGCACCTGGAGACACCAATTTAGCAAGAACCCCACTGAAATTTATAGCTGAAGGCAGCTGCATGGGAGACCAAGTAATTTCTCACCTGCAACCTGGCAGATAATGGTAATGTTTGCTCTCTGGATTGTTTTCACGGTACTTCCAATATCAACAGTGATAGCAGGCGATTCAGCGTTGATCACAGTAGCTTTTGATGCCTTTATCAGTGGCTTTCCTGCATAAAAGAAGCACCACAGTTTATCAGACACACACTGGACTCAGAGGGAACAGATGTCCTGGGACACTCTGTGTGAAAGTACCTACACAGGATAGGTGGTTAAGGGAAAATGCTGAAGTATAAGGCTACCTACTCTTTATAATACTACTGTGTCACCAAATACCATGGGAAAAGCTGTCTTGGAAAATGAAAAAGCATACTTAGAGCACAGGCAGAATAGCACTAAAACCATACGGACACACATGAAAACCAGCTTAGTCAATAAACACCAGTAAAATTGGAGCTGCAGCAAGACGTTTGCCTGGTACTGCAATCAAAACACTACCATTTGCCAAAGGCCAAACATAGAAAAAGGAAGCCCAAGTGATGGCTACAGCACATTAATAGCGCAGGAGCTGTAGTGCAGCATGCAAGCTGTTTCTGCACAATGATCATGTTTTGTTTAATCTACAGTGGATACATTTGGATTGGGAAGACCAGAGCATAACCAGAAAGTTTACTCAAAATGGCTAGCATAAGAAGATGAGGGACATGTCCTGTCAGACAACCTGTTTTGTTTCATCCAAAGCATGTAGCAACAGTGTTATACGTTAACATTGTTTATCTCTGACAAAGACACACCTGCTTTGCCTTTCAAATGGTTTTCAGTGTGCTTCCAACATGTGTGACAGTGAGCAAATGGGTCAAGGTGTTCCTCCGCCACTGTGTCTGTCTGTGTGGGATTAGCTATGGAGTTATCCGCCATCAGTGGCTTGAGGAGACTTCTGCAACTCCTTGGCAGGGGCACTGTAAAGGCATGCCTATGTGACACAAAAGAGTTTAGAGATACTCAGGCTGAGGTCTCAGAGAGGGGAGTGAAGCAGCAGAGCTGACAGAGCTGGGTTAAGGCATCCCCTTGTCCCAGCCAAGACGCTCCGCTGGCAGGATGTTGGCAGGAGGGGCAGAACATGACAACATGGCTTTAACTGGTATGGAACTTGGGTGGTTTTGACTTAATGTTGTATTTACTAATTTTTATTTTAAAAATCTATAACCACATTTTTTCCTCTTTAAATAAATGGTCAGATACAAAACTAGTTCAGGAAGAAAAGATGGAGGTGAGAAAAAGAGTTTCATTTCACCGAGCTCATGGAGAGTTCTGAAAATTTAGTTCAGCCCTAACTATAAATTGCTCCATATAAGTCTATTTCCAGGGCTTTTAAAAGATGCCCTTTATCTGGAATTCTTGTGATATCAGTTTGGGGTCTTTTTGGTATTTTTAAAGTTTTTATTTTGGTGCTTTTAATGCCTAAGAATAGCAAAGTAAAATATTACATTTTATTGTTGAAATACCTCCAAAAGTTTTGACACTTTGTGGAAAAGCCTAAAGAATGAAAAATTCTTTAGCTATCCATCAGACTTTTATTTTCCTGATTGGTTTCCACAATATCATCAAAAGATTTAAATCTGTTAGCTGTTCAACCCATAACTGAGTAGCAAACCATTGAGAAAAATGGAAGCATATTCCACCTTTTTTCCATGCACGTGTTATACTAATCAGAAAATTCTTCAATGAAATAAGCTTTCAGCCCCACTTCTGATCCCTCTAAAGATGATCTCAGCTTTCCATTTTTTTTCGTGAAAGTACTTTCATGATGCCAAAAGGGTTGTTGCTTTGTTCCAAAAAACTGTTCAGTATCTCATTTTCATATTTATGGCCTCATTTTATAAGATGTTCAGATCTTTGCCTTGGATGCAAGATGGAAAGGTATACCAGTTTCTAAGCAGAGTTCAACCTGAGTCTGGGACACATGAATATTAATTCATTTAAAAGGTTAAATTACAGCCTTGATAATGAATTATAATAAAAAAGATAATAGGCTTCCTATGCCACATATACCTAATGCCTATTTTATTTTTCTATAGCTTCATACAAAATTGTTTCCACAAATTACACTGTACAAAGACTTAGCAGTTTTGACATGATTTTTCAACCTCATGTTCAGCTTCTTGGTGGCGCAACACAAGAGGCTTACTGTGGAGCTGCTACTTTTAAAACACTACACTGTCATAGCAGCAGCACCACTGCCTTGCTGCCTGGGATTCAGCAAAGATATTCCTGATCTGCAGTAGTGTAAAAAGGACCTGTTTCTTCGTTTTTCCCTACATGTAATACATAACTCTGATGAAGATCTTCCTTTTCCACTCTGGGGGATTCAGTTGTTCTCCTTCTAAGGGACAGATAATGTCCCTTTATGGTTGGTTTACTGATCATCAGAGTTTCACTGCAGCATTTTTAGATTTTTCTTATGCTCCTCTTAACTGAATTTTTCTCTGTTTGGTGTAAAAAACTCAAGCTCATCAACAGCTCTTCCTTCCTCTAATCATACATGGTTACTTTAGCAGCTGGTGGTCACTACCCTCTAAATGCTTCCACATTCTGGAGCAGTGAAATGGAGAGGTCTGAAAAATCAATAAGCTTTCTAAAATTCCTAATGTGTTTCCTTTTGCCTTTGTGATAAATAGGATCTTCCTCTTCTAAGACCTTTCTGTCTTGTCAGTCCTTTACTGTCTCTTCCGTCTCTTCTGTCCCTTCATCTTACTCAACTGCTCCTCATTCATGTTTTCTGCTCTGCCCTTCTACTAGTCCTGAGGCAGTTGTGAGCTTGCTGACATTGCCTACCAATGAACTTTGAAGAAACTGGATTCATTCACTACCTCCCATTTCCGTTGGTTTTATTTGGTTGAAATTTCTTTAGAACTGAAATCTAAACTAAGAAAGGATATTTAGTCTGCTTTAGAACTCAACCGTTACTAGAGATATATACACACAAAAGTTAATTTTTTTAAAATTCCTATTTCCCAGCAGTTGAAACAGTGTCAGCGGTGCTTGTGCTACAATGGATCAAATATGATCCAGGGCTTGATTCTGCAAGAGGCTCACTCTAGTAATTTTCAGGCTTGTTTAACATACATCTGAGTAAGTCCTTTGATCAGCCTGCTGGACTTGAAAAGACCAGTGACAGGTTTAAAATGAAGGGTATAAATTGGGAGGCTTGGACTACACTCCCGATATGCGTTGTGAATAATCAGGATAAGCACTGTCTTGACATCACATGTCAGATGCAGGAAGTGAGAAAAATCACTGATCTTTGTAGAAATCCACAAATCTCACAAAATGTCTGTGAAAGTTAGACTATATCTCAGGGTTTTCAGAGTTCACACCCTGTGTTTTCACCAACGTACCTCTGTTGACCCACCTTGCCCCTCCAGCATCCACAGCCATCTGTTCCTTCCTGTCCAGAATCACATAAACAGCAGGGACCACCCTGCAATCACAGCCAGTGAACTATTACCTGCTAGAGTGACAGCAATGGAGACAGAGTCAGAACCCAGGGCATTGGATGCATTGCAAGCATAGAAACCCACATCACCTTCCACAGGCGCTAAAATCTGCAAGGAGTCATCAGGCTGAAGTAGCATCCTGGAGTAAAACAGAAAGAAAGATGTAATAGTCTCTTAGTTTGTGTGAACATCAATACATTTACCGGGATTGTTTTGGTTTTTGGGTAATTATTTTTATAGTTCAGTCCTTTAGGTTATATTTAAAAATCTATTGAGAAATTTAAAGTCTTACATTGAAACTGTGAGATGTGATTACCCAAATTATATTTTAATCTCATGGCCAGTTCTTCCACTGCTAATGTGCGAGAAAGATTGCTGAATTCTTAGGACATCAACCCATACTTTGTGAAGCCTTCTCCCCTGCTGTGTCCACATTTCCTGTATGATATTGAATGAGTTGCCTAGCCTACCTGTCTTCCAGTTCTGCAAAGTTGAAGTAGCAAAAGTAAAGAAAAAGCCAAATTACTGCAAGAGAATAATAATGAAACATGCTGAAGCTACACAGAAAGAAATGAACCACAGGCTCAGTGTCAAGGCCTGAAATAGGGTCCAAATTCATTGATTGCTGGGCAGTTTGTACAAACTCAGCAGTCTGAATTGCTCCCCTAATAGTCAGTGAGGACAGAGAGGAATACTCAGGTTCTCCTTGGGTTGAACCGTTTCCTTCCTCTGCCAGTAAGATGAGCCTACCATTATTTCAGTGTATTGCCCATAGCTAAATGGGATGAATATGGCCCTAGAGCTCTTACAAACTGCTTCTCTTCACAGTCTGGTTTTGCAGTAGCATAACTTCATCAGGTCCTGACATAGATCTGTTTAAGTAAGAATTCAGTCCATGGGCTCTTGTCAATGCTTATGTATCCTTATTTTCAACATAGTATATCTCATTATTATGTTCCTTTCTATTTTTTTTTTCTTTTAGCTGAAATTGTTGATAAAACCTAATGACATTACTTTTCTCATAAGCAATGTTCAGCAGCTTTTTAATGAGAACTCTTAGTTGAGGCTGTGACAAGTGACAAGTGATTGACAGTGACAAGGGTGAAAGTGAGGAAGTGATATGTCTGTAAAACACATGCAATAAAAGTCTTCTCACAGATTCTGGAATTGTTGTCTCATGGATGAAAAAGCAGGAGATACTTGAACTTGCACAACACTGTGGGTGGTAGATCTCTAAAACAAACCAGATTAGGGCCACCCATCAAAATCTATTACAGGAAAAAATCCAGAGTTAAAATTCTTTTTTGACCCTCTTTTGAGTAACAATAATTATTATTATAAATAAAAGGAAAGATCTGCCTTTTGTCAACCAAGTTTTGCAAGTGACTAGAAAAATGCACATTTGCAAAACATTAATCATTTTTAAATTGTATCTTTGCTTGCACAGCAAAAGAACTCCAATGTTTGAAAGATTTCCATTCCCACTTCTGCTTTTGAGGATCTTCTCTTTTTTACCACTTAGTCATAAACAGGGCAGACTTCTAGTTAGCCACTGCTAACAGTGCCAGCAACTAACAAATTTCTTTACTTACAAAACCAGTGTAGGGATGCAGTATCTCACATGTAAAGTTTCTAGTTTACCACTGACTGGTTCAAACTCTAAATGGAATTCATTACAGCTTCAGAATTTGTTCCAATTTATACTAGCATATAACAGATAAAAGTTGTGTGTTCTGCCTGCATGTGTGCAAACACCTATGACCCCCTAAAACAAGTTCTTAGAAACGTTTCTACCACCTTCAGTTTGAGGGAAGAGCTTGCTCATTATTGCACTTTGTAAAACACAAGAGATATAATTTGTTCCTTATCAACCAACTCTGCTGATGTAAATCTCTGTCAGTTTAAGTCACTTCAACATCCAGCACAAGTATTTTTAGAAACAGAAATAGGCCTTTAAAAAAAAAAAGAGCCTTTAAAAAATGAGCTCCAGCATAGCTCCATCTTCCTATCTTATCACCCAAGTTTTAATGTCCATCTCTAGAAACAAAACAAATGTCCTCTTCTTTTCAATAATTCTTTCTGTTATTTGTGTGTCACAATTTGGCATAGCTGCTTTTCTTGAAAGCAGATATTTTATTATCCCTCTTTGTATAGAACGATTTTGGCTGGATTCCCTGTTTACTCATAGATTGCTACTTTTGTTAGGCATCGAATTGCTTGTTAGTGATGAAAGAAATACCAGCTGTAGCAATTCTTTCTGTCAGCAGCATGTCTTCAGAATCTCATTTATGGACTTAAAATAATACAACTTAATGTTTAATCAGTCTCATCTTAGTTGCTCCAGAGTGCATTGTCTCCGAGACAAAAATGTATTTTACTGGACCTACATCAGTGACTAATTCACATGTCACCTTGCAAACACCTAACTCTGTATCACCTACTGTTTACCTACTGCTCCATGTCAATTTATAAAATACGTATTTGTCATTTACAGAAGTCTCCAGACTTTGGTATAGATACTAGCAGGCTCTGAAACTGCACTTAGAACCCATGCTAGTGTTAACCTGACACTTTAACATTAGGAGAGATTATGGACGCTCATGTTAAATTTGCACTCAGGCTGAACATTGCAGACTCAAGTCAAGGATCTTTTACTGGAACCACACAGGTATTTTCAACTGCTGCAGCTTTTTGTGTCACATGTTTTCATTCTATTGAGTAACTGAAAACCAACACTTTGGGGGGACTTGTGTTATACCTTTTTGTGACAGTACCTAGACTAAAGCTAAAGGAGTTAATTTTTGCAAGTGGAGGTATGTAGTAGGTGTCAAAATACTTTTAAGTGGATGGAACAGCTCATGGAAGGAGGCAATGGGAATGGAGCCATCTGTTGCAACAACACTGGTCCAGGCAAAATCCACAGCCACAATGCATGGAAGTGTGTGCCGTTGTCTCAGTGTTTGGTAAGACACAATACAGATGGCTATCACAACCTAAAACCAGCAGCCCGCACTCTAAAAATCACAGTACAAACCAGATACAACCAGAATCTCAGTATACTTAGTAAGGTATAAGCTAAGGGACTTCAGTACAGCTCTCTGACCTTCCTCACAAAAGTGTCTGTCTTTGATTCTGTTGCAGGAAGGCTCATCTATATTAATTTTCTTATTCCCATTGAGACAGAGGTGGGCTGGAAAACTGGTTTATTTTCAGTGGCTGGCAGTGTCTGAAGAAGACAAGCTGCAGAGCTGAAAGACAGGTCAAGCATACTAAACACCAAGAACATGCCTTGCAGTTTACAGCAGTACACTGAGATTGCTTAAACGTCGGTTTTCATTTAGATAGCTGACTGGCAGCCAGCAAGAGCATTCTAAGCCAAAACCAGAATACTGCTGTTAAGAAGCCAGCAAACCATCCACAGCGCAATTTTTATATGCCCCATGATTTCCAAACTTCCATTAACTCCAAACTTACAGATGCTGAGTATCTCTGAAGCCCAGAGCACTGCCCATTTCCTCCCCTGCCCCCAACCTTGAGGAACCATAAAACGTATGGAAGGAAGTTCATAAAGTGGAAACTGCCTCAACCTTTAAAAAGTTGTCAATGAATAATGCTACTAAGTGGCAAATAAACTGTACTTCACTGAGTCTTTCCAATAGAAATTTTGAATACATATAATTGTCCGATAATTCAGAAAAACAACACAGCATTTAATGTTATTTCAGCCAAACAAAAGGAAAAAAAAAGGCTGAAGGGTACTGTAATAATAATTTATATTTTTTTAAAATTCAAGCTAAAATTTCATAAATCATAAGACTGTTTTATTGTCAGCTAAATGAATCTGCCTATTGCTACACCATGGTTACTTATATGGTGCAAGGTAAACTTGCAATTTCCTCATGAATGTAGCACCCAGCATTAACTACACGTGGACTTCATGTAACCCCCATTCCCTTTCAAGCATACCACAGAAATCATAGTAATTTCAAGTAGAGAAAATAAAAATCCCTTAATGGCACAATTCCAGCAGGATATAACCACTGGCAATGAAAATATATGAAACTTTTGGGGGGCTATAAAGATATTTTCACTCTCACCATGGAATATGGTGAGATAAAGGGTTACTATAGGTGCAGATCTTTAGTAAGATTGCATGTGATTTCCACAAGAGATACATTATTCTCTTAGTGTACCCTACCCCTGCAAAAGTTAGCATTTTTTGTGTGAAAACTAACATACTTAATAGCCTTCAGACACAGAAAGAAAGACAAGAACCAGGAAATTCAGTACATTTAAGAAAACAATGACTTTGGAGGAGTAATTCAATTGCCAAAGTGAGAAAGGAGCTAATAAACTAATTGTATAACTATGCATAAGGAGAAATTGTACCTAAACCAAGATTTTACTGGATGACTCACAGGCACCACACTGGAAATTAACTTCTGCCTTGACTCCACCTTTTCTCATTTGTTAAGCTGACCTCATGACTAAATTCAGATGTCTTAACAGAGGTCAGTATCTTGTGCAGAAAGAGCTGCTAGCAGGTTTCTGGACTGCTTTGTTGTACCATGTTGATAAGCATAACTACCCCTTACATTCTCTGCCTATCCTTATATAACACTTTCTCACAGAACAGAATCAAAATAAGAAATCTTAAGTATACACGTGAGAAAAATGTATGTTATCAACACAAGTTAAGCATATAAATAGCACAGAAAATAGCCTCTTTTTGTGTGCTCTCAAACACAAAAGGATAGCGTGGAGTCATAGACAGGTAAAGGCTACCTGTGTAGCATCATTTCTGTGTTACACTGATGAAAGCATTTTGTTACCCCAGTTCTCAGGCTACACCTGGGGCCAGAACACTGGACATATGAGAATGCACCACCTCACATCAGAAGACTAACATTTCGAGATCAGTGTGTTGAGAAGACTGCATAGCTGCAAACAGACATGAAGTATGGTTCCACAGCTTCCAGCCTCTGTCAGGACATACATTGTGCATGGCGACTGTAATACCCCCTGAGATTTATCCTGGGGCAGTTTTACATACATATACATGTTTGGAAGGCAGAAGCCTCACTCCCTCCGTCTTCTGCTACAACAGCCACATCAGACAGACCTGTCTGAAGCACCGTGAGAAATACAAATCATATTTCCACCAGAGAATGATAGTAATAACTAATAATTCTCTTATTTCAAAAACTATCTTCATAGCAGAAACCTCCACTTTGCAATGGGAAAATACAGTAAGGCTCCCAGCCTCCAGATCTGGAGTGCTCGGTTGAATGTACTATGGACTTATCTACTTCAGTACTTTACAAACTCTTCTTTTTGCTTCTGAAACAGAAGTAAAATTCCTGTTTGCCACACCAGACTGACCCAGCATCCAGGCCTTGCTGAACAGTTACAATGCCTTGTTTACCACTTCACATGTGTTAGTCTTTCTACAGCAAAATAGGGATTGTCCATGGGACTGACAGGCAGCAAAACATGGAAACAGGAGAGTAAAAAGACAAATTATTTTCTTAAAATTTAAATAATAGGTTTTACCTATCATTGTATTTCACCTCCTCTCCATTCTTAGCCCAGCTGATAGTGGGCTTTGGGTTTCCCACTGCTTCACAGTGAAGCAGCACACTCAGTGTGCCACTGGCTAGGACCACCGTCTGTCCCAGGTGGGTAACAACCTCTGAAGCAGAAAGCTGTTGTGCTGCTGAAATCTTTCGGAGGATGGCGGGCTTTTGATGAGGTCTGCGCAAGCCATTTGCCACATCTACAGAGGCGGGAAGAAATGCTTCAGCAGATGATGTCCTCAGAGAGCTGGTAAATCCAGAAACGTGTCTATAGAGAGGGTACCCCACAGAGGCTGAATCTATACTTTGCCTTGGTGCTTTGAGGACAGATTCCTGGTGCTCCAAGTAGCTCTTGAAAACATCACGAGCCAGATGCACAACAAGCTGCTGAGTGTAGATATCTTTAAGTTCCTCAGGCTGTTGAGACAAATTCCTTATAATATCATCCAAGCGTTTTTGCTCTGTGACCATTGTAAATGGCAGGCCATACTCCCGGCTCTGGTCCTCCTCTGAGGATGCATTTCTCTCTGTGGACTCCTGGGCTTCCCAAGACTCCAGATTTTCCCCTAGCCAGCCTCTGTGCTGTAGCAGGCTTGAGACAATATCGTCATACCACTTGCTGGGGTGCGCAAGATGCCCTTGCTTTTCAGCCTTGCTCCCATTGAAGAGAATCCCATTGACATGTTTCTCCTCTGTTCGCAAAGCTTCATTGAAGTTGGCTTTTCTCATTGCCTCTTCCTCCCTAACACCAGTTGGCTGCCCAGCAATGATCTTCTTGTTGCTTCCAATTAGTTTAATTACAAAATGCTCCCGGGCTGGCCCTGCTGTGCAGGTGTATGTGCCGGTGTCTGAAGGCCTCAAACGATGGATTTTCATGTACCCATAGGGGGCAACGGTGATGTGAGCTGAGCTGATGAGCCTCGTCTCATCCTTCTCCCAAGTGATCATTGATTTCCGGAACCTCCTTGTGGGGCATCGGAGAATAATGGAAGTTTTGGGCAGCAGGTAGGCATACCCCCCCACAATAAAGTGTAACTTCTTCTGCTTCCTCGTCTGGATGTAAACTTTCTTTACTGCCATAATATGGGGGCTTTGCTTATGAGCTGGCTTGTTGTGCCCTGGAATATCATTAATACTATTAGTATGTGATACCATTAAACAAAACAAGCAGTTTACTTTGGTCTTGGCAGCACCCGACCCATTAGACGGTAATGGGACAGACTGGCCACCAGCTGCTGAACATGAAGTTGTAGCAATAAAAATAAGAGGAATAAAAAGACGCACTCTAGGAATGCAAAAGTAGTCCCACCCAAGGTACATGCAGAAACCAAAGAGCCAGGGACAAAAGCTTTATGGGAGGGAGAAAACTTGAGTGGAAATGTTGTTCTTGTTGTTAAAGTATTTAAATAAAGATTGTAACTTAAATAAATATATTGAAAAGACCATCCAAACCCTCAAAGGCAGCATGATCTTGCAGCTCACAGCGGTAAGGAAGACTGAAAGTGCTGCTGTCTCAGGGAGTAACACTGAGTAGAACAAAACTGTCTGGACTAGGCTTAAAAATGTATTACTACTGAAGTGTACTAGTTTAGTGTGTCCTCCCAGTTTTCGTATCTCTATGATAGAAATCTTTGTTATGAAGATCTAAATAAAGCAGCATAAGTGTATTATTAGTTAATACTATGCAACATCTGATCCCAGCTTTGGTTCTGAACATCGGATCTTCTTTTCTCCCTGACATACCCAACATTTAGCGTTTTCAGAGTTCATAGTCAGCTTTAAGCTGAAGCTAGACTGACTTTTGAACTTTCACATATTCAGTTGGCTTACTGCAAGCCAGGAAAGGGCATGCAGGGAGATTACTGATCTTATGAAGGGCAACAACAAATGCATGAAATACCAACATAAAATACATCTAACTCATGTTGCATGGTTCTTGAAAAATCCAAGGCCATAGAAGGTTCTGAGTAACATGATGAAATAATACATTTAAAAATGATCTTCAACAAAATCCCTTACCAACAATTTTCTTTGCAGCTGTTCTAGTAAAGAGTTTATTTGCACCTGTCCTGAGGCTGCTGTGCTGTATCTCTGAGCTTCTACATTCCAGCTGTGAAATTTAGATCTAGATTTGGGTCAGAATTTTGAGCCAGTTTTGAGCCTGCTGCCAGTCTCAGACCCACCTCCAACAGTAAAATTCATAGCTGTCATCCACTGATTTGTCTTATTACTAAGCAAAGCACACTTGTTCACAGACAGAAAAACTCAGCAGCAGCAGCAGCTCTGCAAGACTAAGTAACATTAGTGCAAGGGAAGGTTATGGAGCAGGTGACAGTATGGATTTCTTAGTGATGGACATTCAAGGCCCCTTTCCCCAGACACTCCCAAGCATCTTTTCCACCTACTTGCACAGGTGCCTAGCACACAGGGTCTGATCAAGGATGAGAATGGCAAAGGTGGGCACAGTGAGGAATTGATGATGACAAACCCCCCGGTTTTCAGCATCTTTCTGCAAATGGCATTTCGACTCTGGATGCCCTCGCCACAGCTCACTGAACACTAGGAACAGAATAAAAAATGTTATGAACACAGTGTTTTAAAAGAAAAAGGGTGCTCCTTGTCACACACACACCCTCTCACCTCCCATATCCACACTGCATACTTAAACCATGTTATACAGATTGGTTACAGCTTTCAAAATATTGCAGTGGAATAAAGCAGAGCAGCACCTGGCCATTCAGTTATAAAGAGTGCAGGCAAAGTAGGGAGATGAGGTATCAAGTATTTTCTGTCCTTTGAGGCTTTGAAACTTCCCACACTCCCTTTAGCACTTTTTCCTCCCCCTTTTCTTCCTTTCCCTTATTTTAATGGTACTGTGCTACAGTATAAAGCTCGTCTTTGCTCTTTGTTTCTATATGTCTGTATCTGCTGGCTGGAAAAACTCTTGTTCATAGCCAAGAGCAGACCACATTGAGTTGCACTTCACAGATACATCCGGTTCTGCGAAAATCTGGCCTAAACTATCTTTCAGCTTTACTGTTGCAGATCTATTAGAAATAATAAATCACTGAGTCATAGAGTGGTTTGGGTTGGAAGGGACCTTAAAATAATCTAGTTCCAACCCCCCTGCCACAGGCAGGGACTCCTCCCACTAGACCAGGTTGCTCAAACCCCCATCGAACTTGGCTGTGGACACTTCCAGGGATGGAGCAGCCACAATTTCCCTAGGCAACCTGTTCCAGTGACTCACCACCCTCAGAGTGAAGAACTTCTACCTTACATCTAATCTAAATCTCCCTTTCTCCAGTTTAAAGCTATGAATCCTCATCCTGTCACTACAAGCCCTTGTAAAAAGTCCCTCCCCAGCTTTCTTGTAGGCTCCTTTTAGATACTGGAAGGCTACAATGAGGTCTCCCCAGAGTCTTCTCTTCTCCAGGCTGAACAATCCCAACTCTCTCAGCCTGTCCTCATAGGAGGGATATTCCAGCCCACTGATCATCTTGGTGGCCCTCCTCTGGACCCGCTCCAACAGTTCTATGTCCTTCTTGTGCTGCGGGCTTCAGAGCTAGATGTGGTACTCCAGGTGGGGTCTCCCAAGAGCAGAGTGGAGGGGGAGAATCACCTGTTTGTTTGGACACCAATGAGTTACCTTATCCTGGTTCTTACTACACATGGCTTACAGAAAGGAGTACAAACCCACTAATACCAGACTGTGGTGCTCAATGCACAGGTGGGCATTGTTTGATGGAATTCAGTAGGACTATTTTATTTCACATTTATGTATACGGCATCACAGAAAGTGAGGAATAGAGGCAGTGCTGTTGCACTGGGACCCAGAGAGCAGTCTGTAAAGGTGCTGGAAAGTGGGTTGGGTGGTTTAAAGTTGGTAGCACAAAGATACACATGCACTTCTGTTACACGTAGGTGCACACATGTAGTAACAGGAATTAGAGATGAGTTGAGGTGAAGAAAACACACTAAGGATAAGAAGGACAAAGACATGGCAGCCTTCAACTGAAATGAGGAGGAGAAAGTGAAATCAGATTTTAATGAGTGCCAATATCCAGAAACGCGAGTTGTACAGATGTCAACATAAACCATGTAGCAACTTCTTGTGAAGGAGGACAGATCTGGAACAGAATTACCATCTTCACTGCCAGAATGGCTGAGTGTCTCCTGACAGCAGACTTCATGAGAACATCCACTTATTTGAGTCAAATGTCAAGACAGATTAATAGATAAAGGATGAAGGTGGGACAGCTGTGAGGTGACTGGTGTTTCTTTCACAATTTAGACAATTTCCACATCCATTCAGGAAAGAGCTGGGAGAGTGGTGGCAGAGATTGCAAGATGGGGAATGATTTTCGTGCTTACTGGCATTAAAATGTCAAATTATATTTTCAGTTATACTGTCATAAACGTAAAGGGAATTTCTCTTAAGCCATATGGGGGCCAGAAAGGGAGCCTGGGGAAACGCAAGAGACTTCAATAGAGTGCATTTATTTTACTGTCCCTAAACTGAAGGAAGGAAGTATCTAGCTAACATTGCAAAAACAGCATCCTAGAATGAAAGACCCTTGGTGTATATAATGATGTAGCTATAGCAGAGTGCAGGAATCCCTATCTTCCCTTCTTTGCATCATAGGAAAAAGCTGTAGTGGGCCTGAGAGAAAAAGACTATTGACATCACAACAGCCCGGTTTAGGAAGAAAAGGCACTTAGCTTGGAGGAGTAAAGATTACTCTTCATTGACGCCTGGTAAAGAGTAAAGATTACTGCTTTCATTGATACTCTTCACTGGATGAACATAAGCCTAGGTACGGACAGAGGAAGGCATTTACTGTTCTGAGTATGGCTTGTGTTCACATCAGAAGGGAAGTCTTAATGGTTTGGCTGGATGGCTAAACCACATGTGTGGAGTCAGTCTCCAAAGAGAAAAATTGAGTGAGTGATCACATCTCCCACCAGGATAATAAGGGTGGATTATAGGACAAAACTGAGCATAACATACTTTGCACAGTCTGAGCTCATTTGGCTTCTCTATCCCAAGTGACTGAGGAACTTAATCGCCAAGAACAGCACAATACTCATGCAAACAAATAGCATACCTGTGTCCAGTCAGAAAGAAGCCACTCATTGGGACAATCCTCATTTTTGCAGGCTTGTTGGGCAACTGGCCTTGGCGTGGAGCAGAAGGTTTCTGGCAGCTCAATCAAGCTTCCATCTGCCAGGTGCTGCTTACAAAGTGTATCTCGCTTCTGAACACCACTGCCACATGTCTGTGAACACTGTGGGAGATGAGAGTCAGCCATCTTACATCACACTTGCACCATGGCAACTTGCAGCAAAAATTACTTGTGAATTTGGGTAGAAATGAACACTCAGTTTTGGTCAAACAGAAAATATTTTTTAAAAATTCAGAGAAGTTAAAGGAGACTTCTTTTAAAAACATCAAAAATATTTTGGGAAGTGGAAGAAGCTTACTTTGCTAATATTTAGAAAAATTGCTTCAGTATTTTTTAAATGTTCTGTTTTCAGGCATTTGTACAAAAGGCACTGAAATAATGGGTCAGAACTGTAGTATAGAGGTGGAAAAGTTGTCCTTTCTGTAAACACCAACTGGAAAACGAGACACTTCCATATAATGTGGCAGATCTACATCCTAATGTCTCTGCCAGAGCTCTGACTATGGTACTGACAGAGCCAGAGAGGGTGGAAAAGTCTTCTCCAGCAGTAGGTGATTCAAGATGGAATATTTGATGGAATTCCTTCATTTCAGGGGTTTGATTATACATATAGAAAGCAGTAGCTATGAACTAAATAGTTAGCTTGCACTAAATACTCAACTTGTTTAAAAAAGGTTCGTATTAACAAGAAAAACAAATGGAAATTTGAGTGTGTGACAAATAAAAATTTCCTCAGTTTTTTTTCCCCAGTTGCTTTCACTTCCTTTTGTAATTTTCTCATTTCTTATTTCCGTCCCACATGAGGTCTATCACTAGTGCAGCTCAAAACCTAACTGTCCAGCCTAGAATTCCTGTCCTTGAAGACTTCTTGCATTATGGTATTTCTCTGATTTTTAACTCATGCAAAATCTGTGTATCAGATGCAATCTGTGGTTAGTCTCAGTAATTGGTTTATAAGGTTAATGTAATAAATTGTTAAACATCCATACAGTCCTTTTGTATTTATGGCTGTCAGGGCAGCAATGTGTACTCTTTCCAAAAGGTAAGGAGGAAGGTTTATTTGCATCAAAGTGAATTGGAATGATTAATATCCAGAGAACCCACTTCCCCTCACTCTTTAATGTAAATATCCCTCTCTGTATCCATCTTCTATTCAGGCAGAACAGGAAATTTTGAACAAGCAGATTGAATAGCTTTCCTGATTCTTTTTTGTAAACGTGCTTACTCAGCCCTTTTAACCTAGGATCTTTTTCCTGAGGGTGGTAACAGACTCTCAGTTCTTCTGCTCAGTTCAGCCAGCTCAACTCCATTTCTCCCTTCTCCTAGCAAAGAAGAAGGGGTAACTTACACTACGCTGACATGACCAGGAGTTGCTTATAGTTTTCAACATAGGAATTATGCCCGAGAAGCAGAAAATCCTATGAAGAAGTACTAAAACTTATAGTCAGGCAGTTAAAAAAGGGACTGTTTTAGAACATCGTGCAGTTATGAAAGGCCCTTCTCTCTTAGACAGAGCTGCATAAACTTTCATGCTAGCCTGATTATATAGAATATACATTTTCCTTGAAAGACAGAAAGGAAGTGCAGAAAGACAAATTTATATTCAGTTTGGTTTGCTCTCCGAAGAGTAAAAATAGCATTTGTCCTACTTAGAATGCTGCAAAGCTCAAAGACTTCAAAAAAATTAAACGAGTAAAATAATACTTTAGTTTTCAACAAAAGACAACATTTATCAGCCTTTCATTCAAGGACAATTCATTCCTGAGGAGAGTGTAAATCAAGAAAAATATTATTTAAAGTATTATTTCAAGATTGCCTAACAACTGTCATCATATACCAGTGCCAGAATGGGTTAGGCATTGTATGAATACAACATAACTATGTTCCTCCTGTCAATCAACCAAATCCCAGGAAGTCTTCCTGCCCTTCCAACACTACAAGATAAAAAAGTAAGACAAAACAGATCTTTTCTTGCTTCTTGTTCTTCAGTCACTTACATAGCTTTGTTCCACGAAGAATAACTTGCTACTCAACAGCAAATGCTATTGCTAAGTGCCAGAGAGAGACAAATGCAGTAATGAGATTCCTCCTTGTCTGCAGGAATGGTCTTCTAGGACAGTCCAGGATTACTGCACTGGAACTGTGCCTATACCTGTATTTCTCCTCTGGAGCATTCACTACCCTGGGATCTTTGCTCATTTTTCTCTAGTGGAATCTTCCAGCCCTCATATTTTTCCAAGAAAGGGGGTGATTAATGACAGCAACATATGCTTGTATTTACAGATAATATAAAACAGTAGTTTTTAAAGGATCTCCATTCAGATATATCCCATCTTAATAATCTGCTCACTCTTTCTGCTGGTCAGGAAGATCTTACAGCACTATTATGACAGAGTTCTTCTGTCAGAGGGTGACTTCACCTCACCCACACATATGGGTAAAGCATGGCTGTTTGAACTATGTCTCCTGATATATATCTCCTGATATTCCTGCTCCTCACAGCTTCTAAACAGAGCCAAGCCCTGTATCACCTGACAGTCCTTTAAGAGAGGATCTGGGACTTTACAGGGTACCAACTTCCAGAATGGCATCTCCCCACACTGCTGCCTAGATTATGCCTACTTCAACAATTAGCAAACATAAGGCAAGGCTGACACCGAAGCAGACAATCTATATACCCAATTCTGCCAGCTAGTCATTCCTGGTTTTGTGCTGCCTTTTCCTGTGGCCTGGCATAAGCATTTGTATGATTGCATATTGAACCTGAGTGGAAAATGAATCTAGGCGAAAGCTAATTATATTTCTGGCTAGATTTAACCACGACTATTGTGTGATTGCACGGCTCTTCTGGACATACATGGGAGTGGGTGCTATAAGGGCACAAAAGAGATCCCTGCAGCAGCTATTCTCTGCTTTGGTAGAAGTGCTGGTATATGTCATCCAAAAATGGTGCTGGAAAGGTGGTCTTGGCCTCTCTCACAGTAGTCATTTCTTTGGTATCTGTTCTGCTCATATGACAATACGTAAATGTTAATTAATACAAAGAATTGATGGTTATTGTTGAAAGCAGAGAGGGAAAGCAGGACATCTCTTTGCCTCAGCACATGCCTATGAGTATCTATGCACATGCATACAATGCACAGGATTCAGGCAAAAGCACCATTTCCATTGTCTGGGAGACAAGGAAGCTGGTCTCTTCTCAAATTTGTGGAAAAAAAGACAGTTGCTAATGAAAAATAAAGGACGAGGCTGTTCTTCGGCACCTTAACTGTTACCGGTTTGGGGCAGTAGCTGAATGTTTGAAAGGATGCCATTTTATGGTCAGTCCTGCTTACAGTAGGGACAGTTGAGGAAGGGGTTGTCCTACCCCTCAGCTCTCCCAGATGGTTTAATTTTGCACTGCCATCTGCTCAAGGTGGTGGGACTACAGCAGTACAATTTTGGCCTTACTCTCAGAAATGAATTCTCTGCTATGACTCCATAGTAAGATAAAGCATCGGCAAAGGGAGTAAACAGTTTTCCCTCAGCAGGTCTTTCAGTTTCTTTCTAACACCTGACGCTTGAAGATTTGGACAGGTCTTTTTACAATATGGAGAAAAACAGCTAGGAACATATCTGGGAATGTTACCAGTTTACCCATGCTGACTCTGTTTTCAAGCCATTGTTTTAACTATCTTTGGAGCAAGGACAGCACTAAGAAGCTAAAAAAGAATGCTGGGACTGAGACTATGGTGCTTATTCAGTAATAAAACAAAGGAGAATGAAGATTTATTAATGCATATCTCCCATGTGAGGTCTGCAGAGTAGATATTTATAGGGCCTTGTAAAAATGAAAGCTTATATCTACCTTCCTCCAGAAGCACAGTACTGAAAACCAGAAAAACATCCTAATGGATTTAGCTAAGAAACAGAACTATTTAAAAATAAATAGTCTTGAATCTGTAAAGAGATATTTAAAAAATCACTTGGAATGTTACAACACTGACAACTATCGTATGTTTATCCGTCAGGAAAACTGGGGCTTCTAACAGCATTTAATTCAGACAACTCCCTTTCTTAACAAGCATTAAAGGCATTAGAAAAGAAAACACTGCTCATTGCAGTTTAAAACTTTCATTTCTTTGTTTGCTTGAAACTATTGTGAGAGAATGCTCGTAAAAGTATGATGAACTGTACAGATGAGACCAAAGAAATGGCTTCAAACCAGGCAGTGTGGAGAACAGATATTACCCTCTAGTGTTGGTGAAGCTTAAAGGACCTCCCTTAGGGTGAGGAAGGCACCCTCCCTTAGGGCTACCCATCTCCCCATACATGGGGAACTCTCTCAGGGATTTGAGAAGACTGGAGGTCCCTTAATGCTAGGAAAGAAATCCTCATGAAGGATTTCTTCTGCTGGAGGGCTCCATAGCAGCTCTGTTGCATGGCTGGGTGTCACCTCTAGGAGAAGTCTCAGCCACTCACATCTTGTCTAAATGGTCTATTCCCTCACACATCCCAGGAGCCAACAGCTGTCCCTAAGTGTGATGCACTGGCCTGATGATGCAGATTTTCACATGGAGGCCATCCATAGGAAAACTGTGTGAGACTGAACTGCAAGGCCTGGCTTTCCTACAGTACAGAAGTTGGTGGTGCAAAGAAGGAAGACAGTTGTGTTTAAAAAATAAAAGAATGGAAATTCAATCTGATGGATTAGGCTTTTTTTTCCCTCTTGCATTATACTCCTCTAAACAGAGGCAGAAGACAGTAGGTAGAGAAGTACATTTTTTGGGCTGTTTTTTTCACGGTGAAAGGTAAGCACAGGAAATATTCAGAGCCCATGTAGCAAGGAGCTGCAGAGACAGCTGGCCAAACTGCAAAGCCTGTGGAAGTAAGCCAGAAAAGCTATAAAGTGAACATGTGAATTCTGTTAGGCTACAGCAATCAATTGCAGTACAGGTTCTCTTTCATCACTCAGCCCAGAGAAGGCAGTAGCTAACACAAAAGGTGTGAACTGAGCAATCTAATTCCCAATTAATATGCTTCTTAAAGCCTTTATACTTAATTGAGCTCCCTTGTTCCTAAGATCTGCTACAGCTTTCAAAAAGACAGTGTATTTGAGAGCCTGTGAGCAGGTACGAAAATGGCTAGGTAGAATTATGTGTGTTTACATTGTTGAGGAAGTTGTTCAAATCTTGAAAAAAATCTGTTTGGAAATTGCTCTAGCAGGAACTACATTGGTAGCATTTTAAGGTGGCCCATAGCTCATGGACATTGCTAGCAGAAACTCAATTTTTCAGCATGTTGTGATGTATGTCTCGTTGACTGTTCAAATAAACTTGGATAAAATGACTTTCTGTAATGACTGTGGCCAATCATAGGATTGTAATGAACATAGGCACTCCTAGTATATCCTCACTTTGAAATGCTTGATTTTATTGTGTTTTGTACTAGTAGAATACTATTAGCTATTTACAAACATAGCATTTAAGTATGATTATAGTCTTGAAATATTCAAAAGTATGACTAAGCAGATATGTGTATGTGAATATCAGCAGAAAATTAAAGCATGATATATCACTGAATTATTTTAAACATAAGACTAATGCCATAGGCTAGTTATCTAGCTTTGACAGAACATCAGGTTGGCATAAATTTTTGTTACTGGGATAGCTGCCCAAAACTAGAGCAGTCCCATGAAGTATAGCCTCACAGACATCAACTTAATTAGGTGAGTACATTAACATCTCCCTGACTGTTAAGTAAAGCGCAGGTTTTATAGATGGAGACTGGGTAGGAATATGTAAGTGTCATGCCAATAGCTCATAGTTTTCTCATAGGATGGGATGAATCCTTGCACCCAGCAGACATCAAGATTTAAACAGGGCTTTTACTTGAACTTCCACCATGCAGATTTTTCCCTTATGCTTGACAACAGGGCAGGATCCTTTCTTCCTGTACAGCAATGATCATACTCAACAGAAGCATCTTTAAGTCTTTTGAATTGCACAAGTGTTTTCATCTGCAACCAGATGGCAGCAAATAAACTCATTTCAGGTTGCTTTCCAAAGGTGGAAAGCCTTGTACAGGTCCACTTTGTAGACAGCAATCTTCAGCATTAGTATAAGGCATCCATCTCCCAAAGGGCAGTGTCTAACACTCATATGTGACTCTGAAGGATGATGAGTGTTTCTTGTCCTAAACTAAATTATTACTTGAGAAAAAATGGAATATCCAATATGCTTTAGAGATTCTCTCCTCCTCGATCCTTTGTATTCCTAGAAACCTTGGTATTGCTAACCCAACTCATCTCACTGCAGCTGACCATCATATTCCAAATATTTTTGTCTGGAATCTATAGCCAGCTGTTAAAAGTTTCCAGCAACTTTGCATTAGAAGTAGCTATAGTCATTATTTACTTCTGAAAATGCTGATGCATTTTTATAAAGAGCAAAAAGGCACACTTTTTCAGTTTGTTAATTGATTGTTGGAACGATTAATGAATACTCTTGATGAACTAGAGCAAAATGATGCATCGATAATGTATGTAATGATTTATAACTTGCAGTTATAAAATGAGATTACACATACATTCTTACCTCTTGCCATTCTGTAGGATACCAGGAGGGTGGGCAGTCAAAGCGATTACAGGCTTGCACGAGGGATGGTTTAGGTTTATAGCACAATTCATCTGCCAAAATCACGGTCTCATTACTGTCTCTTGAGAGTAGATGAGAACAGAAGACATCTCGTGTCTGCAATCCAACCCCACAGGTAAGACTGCAGGTGCTCCATTTCCCAGTCTCCCATCTGTAAAGGGGCCAGGAGAGAAAACCTCAAGCACAAAATAAAGGCATTTTAATTTTTCTCTTTTTATACTGACAGATAGATTGAAGAAGCAGCAAATGAAAGGGAATTATCCTTCTTTGATCACTGTCGCCCTTCTTGTAGCTGCAGGATTGTCCTGGGTTTGACTAAGATAGGGTTAATGTTCGCCAGAAGCTGGGAGAGAGCCACAGCCCAGATAGACAACTGAACTAGCCAGTGGGTTATTAGTACTGATGTTACACCCACCGTAGAAGGGCCAGGATGGGGGCAGAGGTGTAGTGTCTGGCCTGGCTCTACTGCTGCATAGCTGGTCAGTCAGTGTAGCTTGTATCACTAGCTGTATATATTGTTTCATTACTATTACTGTTATTGCTGTTGTTACTTCTTCTCTTCCATTGTTCTAGTAAATTCTCCTTATCTCAGCCCACAGGGTTTTGCCTTTTCTTCCCATCCCACCAAGGATGGTAAAGGAGCAGTACTCAGCTCCTAGCTGGATCTAAACGATGACAAGGATTAATCTTAGAATATTTACTGTTTTCAGTTCTAGTCAGAAGCTTTTGGACTTTTAAGTCTTTGGGACTCCTGTAATATTTTAGGAATATTTTTTTGTCCTAAATTAAAAGTTTTTAGTGTGCAGAAGCCTCATCAATGATTTTCAAGACCGACTTATCTGGGCTTTTTCTATCTTTAAAAACAAAAAAAGAGATACTATCAAAATCCATCAAAGAAGTATATCAGTGAATTGCCAAGTAGGAATTTCTTCCAAAAGATCTAGCTGTGGCATTCCTGACTGCCTTTTCCTTGTTGTGGGGGTTGGGAGTACTAAGTCCTTGAAAGATGCAATGGGAGAGGAAGGAGACAGCTTTGTCGACGACTGAATTTTAGTGTTCATAACACTAAAACAAGATTTCTGCTGCCTCAGCTGTACTGAATGCAGCCCCTAATTCTGTCAGCCACACACAGAAAATTGCTTAAAATATTAGGTCTTCTACTCTTGTACTCTACTGGAAGGCAGTTCAGACACATGCAGAAATGTGTACACAAAAAAGTCCTATACTCAGAATGAGAATATAGGAAAATAGTCTTCCCATCAACTTTACACAAAACACTACACTGACCTATACATACTCTTACATCCAAAATGAAACATGAGAGCCAGATACTGCCACTTTTTCTACTTCTGAAGACTAGCTTCCTTTCCTGCATGGTATTATTGAAACTGACGGCTGGGGGAGTAAATTAAACACTCATAACTGGGAAGGCTCTGAGAACCTGCCCTTGGAGAAAGCAAAGCCAGGCAGAAGCTAAAGAGACTGATTATGAAGAAAGACACCCTCAGGCTCCAAGCAGGGTGGAAACAGACAATGAAGGGAAGTCATGAAACATGACAGCAGCACGAAACAGAATTTGGGGAATAAGCAAAGGAAAAACATTCTGACAGTCTGAGATCAGCAGTCAACGGAAACAGCTCAACGCATTTAAAATGTGTCATGTTAGTAAACACATTATGGAAATAATCATTGAAGGTTGTGCCATCCTACAGTCATGGTACAATTCTAACTTCTGTCTTTATTTGATAAAGTTGTTTTGAGCATTTGTTCTCTCCTTCTCAATAACACCCATAACAAATTGAAACAGCTAGTAGGTAAGAAATAGTTTTTCCTCACTAGGTGAAAATACTGTTGGACCAAAAAGCCACATTGCTTCCCTTCTGTGCTCTATCTGCTGATGTCATTCTCTGATTTTATAATAGGACAGAGTATGTCCTGAGCATCACTGTAAGCACTAATGACATTTCAGTTTGCTTTTAGACAACAGCCTTGGTTCTGCTAGTAGCAAAGACAAAAATCTGTTTAAGCCTTTCTAACAATAAACACATCTTGCATACTGAGTTAGAAGTTGCCATGGTCACTTTCTAGGCCACAATATACTGAAGGCCTTGAAAGCCCGATACATGCACTGGGAGCTATTTAGCAGTGGAATAGGAGTGACATCTGGTAGACAGTTAAGCTAATTTGGAGTATGCTCTCCATATGAATGATCTTGGGGGAGAGGTTTTCCCAGATTTTACCACAAAATTGTCAGTTAGAATTACTGTGGATATCAGCTACCCTTCAGTTTTGGCACAATCTAAAATAAGATGTTTGAGTAGGTGCTGAAAGTAAGGCATTTTCTTATTTCTGAATCTATTTTGATACACAGTTAGTTGCCAGACTTTCTTTTACTCAAGTAATGGTAATAGCTGTTGCCTCCAGCAACTCATTGTTATTGGTATAAGTGCACAATGTTTCTGTTGGCAGTTCACATCTCAGGGGCTAGCAGGCCACATAACTCTTTGGACATCTTGGCTTCTGCAGAAGAGGGTGTCTATTTCTTCTTCCAGAAAGAAATGCTGTGTTTCAGTAAAGAGAAAGGATTTGTTTTTCCAGTGTTCGAAATTTCTTTTG
>VZZY01004913.1:14582-42562 GCA_013400335.1 Eurystomus gularis | reverse complement strand
AGTATGTTATTAAAACAGTGTATTTTTTGTATGTATATGATACCTTCATTGTTGAATTAGTAAGCATAGCTTTGAGAAAGCCTCCTAAGGCCTGCCTTTATTTTATTTCTAGTTTGTAGGCACAAAATAGACTTAGGTGCCCAGTACTCAGTAGTGTGTTTTACTGATAGTCCAGTGTTAGGCTGTGGAACCTCATGCAGGGTTCTCTACCTGCACTGTCAGGGTACATGCCACCACAGATTGGCTATGTGCTAGTGTTTTCCATGCTTAGAGAAAAGCAGGATAAAGGCTGCCAGTACATGTATATCTGTTGGTCCCTTGGTTAAGGCAAAATGAAAGACTCTTGCTCCCTTTCCTAGTGTGTCCTCTTCCCCAGACACTGGAGAAGCACCTCTCCTCTAGCTGTAGCCTCGAGAAGACATTCACAAAGAGTGGGAAAAAAATGACCGTCTGCAGTCACCAAGGGGGCAGAGAGAGGAGAGAGTCCAAAGTTCAGTTAGGACACCCAGACTGTCTGTGGCATAAGTGGGAACAAGGAAAGTTTGGGTACATCTGAGTACAACCTCAGGAGTCAGCTGCACTGGGTCACAAGTATTGAGCTACATGCACCTCATTCATGATCACTCCAAGATGGGAAAAGTAATCTCAGCTATATGGATGCCTTATTTTTATATCACTGTAGTTTCAGATGCCAGAAAATCTACTTTCCCTCTAGTGTGAAGGTGTGAGATAATATTGTACATAGCCAACTGGACAATCCATCTGGAAAGCTAGTACACATGCAGAGGAAAGAAAAAGAGGAAAATGTAGGAGTAAAAAAAAATTAAAAGAACACATCTGTAAGGAAGAAATGTACAAGCAATTCTCATTGTGCTGGAAATTAAATGGAAAACTAAACAGCAATACATCTAGTCTCTATAGTATCTGAAGAACTGTATGTGAGACATTTTTGTTTGTTTCTGTTTTGTCAGCTGACAATGTTGAGCTTGTCAGTTGTGTACCTGGTATTCAGCCTATGCATTTGTATAAAAGCATAACAATCAATCTGTAAGTCATGCAACAATTTATTGCTCCATTTTGGCAACTTGCAGTTGCCCAGCAAAGGTGGAGTAGCAAACTCTGTGCCCCCTGGGAATATCAGGCCCCAGGCTGGCTTTGAGGCAGATCTCCCGTGTATCTTCACTCAGGAGAAAATGCTCATGAAAAGCGTTGGGTTACAATTCAAGCTGGTCGCAAACCAAGAATCTGACTTTAGCCTGGTGGAGAGCAGACAACCCTCTGTTCAGGTCTGTGGGACTCTCATAGACCTTGTCTTTCTGGCTTACCTTGGAGTGTAGTGCCAGGGGAACAGAAGCAATTTTTGATCCATATCCTTGGGGTGTGAAACCCAGGGAGGCTGTGAAAGTAGGCACGTAGCATTTCTGAGGGAGAGCTCTCTGTGCCTTGCCCCATAATTTTAGGGAACTTGCTGAATAATTTAGTTCTAATAGACTATAGGGACTTCTCACATGGAAGTCTTCTGCCAGTTAATAATACTTAGTACGTATATTGCTCTTCGCATCTGCAAAGCACTTTGCAAACATTAACTAATTAAGCCTCACAACACTCTGGGGAGGTAAGTATAAGTAAGTTATTATTGTTAAGTAAGGAAAGCTCTTGGCTCTCCTTTTAGTGGAAGTCTTGGGGGAGATTCTAATCTTCCATGCTGCAGACCTTTCTGGTCTTGTGTCCCTCCTTTGTGAGTTACATTTATAGAGTGAATTCAGAAATGAAGCTGTGCTCCTGCTTCTTGCACTTCCACAAGGAATTTTTAAATGCTCTGGAACAGCTTACCTCCTGCACCTACTCCCAGTGCCAGCACAGACAGCTATAAGGATTGTATAAGTCTTCTGTAACTCTTCTCCTGGGTCTCTCTCCTCCAGAGAATCCAGCTTCTTAAAGGGCTGCAGTGATCACAAGTGTAAGGATGATTTTCTTGGAGGAGTCAAAAAGGCCTGGACAAAAAAAACCCGAACAACCCAACATTTTTGAAGAACAGAGTATGGGGAAATTAAGAGTGCTACTTTAAAACCTGATCTCAGCTATTGGTAAAGCTCCCATGCGGGAGCAGGCCTTTATACAAAATTATCAGGAATACCTGTATTTTCAGCAATGCAGTTTTTCAGTGTGTAATTTCCAGGAAAGCCAGTGGAAACTACATGCCCAAATCTTGCACGTTCAAGAAGTCGATGGCATTTTATTAGGAAAGCAATCTCCAATGCACCAGTCTCCAATGGACCATTAGTGGGTTTTGCACCTTCCAGAAGACTTTCCTGCAAACCTTGGAGCAGTTTTGGACTTATACCAGTGCTTCTGGCAATGTCTCATGCAGGGATGCTGGGCAGAGAGGACTGAAAACACTGTCAGCCCCAGCTGTGACCAGCTAAGGCTTTGGATAGTGCATGTCAGAAGTCGGAGAGCATGCCACATGTCACGTCATGCATTTCTAACAGGGAACACTCTCCATGGCTCTGATGGCAGTTCCATTGGAAGATCATATCCCAAGAAATCAAATCTCTGCTCAGTGGAGCCCCTTATGAGGATTTGGGGTTCAGTATTTATAGTCATAATAGTGTTGTTAATAAAACACATTAAACAGACACTTTGAAACTCTGACAAGGGGATTGAGAGAAAGCGGAATGGCAGCTGCTCTGTCAGTCACTTTCTATTCTGTGGGAACCAGCTGGTTATTATAATCACTTATTATTTACCATTTAAGCTAGACATGTTACAAAAGAAAAAAAAAGAAAAGACCTACAGAGCCAGCAAAATTGGCCTTTGGGGACTTTGGAAACTTTCTGTGGTCTGATACATATTTAAGTTGATGGTTTTTCAATAAATCTCTTCACTTCCTCCTCCTGCCACTTCAGCTGCCATATTAAAGTGATCAAGTTGACCACAGATTTACTAAACAGAAATATGCAGTTCACTTAGTCTTTAAACCATATAAATACCTAAGAGGGATTTCTCCAGTATCCAGCATTCATCCTGAAACTACTACTTAATGTTAAATCATTAGACCTCAGGCTTTTTTTCCACAACCTGTAAGCCAGCACTTAAAATCTCAGTCATCTTCCACTAGAAAAGGGAAATGAGTATGTCCTGTGAAGCAAAACACCAAGGACAAGTTTCTAGTAAGGCAGAAGAATCATGAAAGGGTTAGTTGCTTGATTAAAGGTGCAGCACGCTTGAAGATAATCTGACCTTTTGGAAATCTCCATTTTCTGAGAGCTGCACAGACCTGTGACTACCTATGTGTTTTCAAGGGATCAATCCTGTGTGCACTTCACTGAGGTCTATCTTGGCTTCTGTGTTTTAACTGTGCATATACTGTTGTGTCCTCTGTTGTCTGGGAGTGATGCATATGTGCTCATTTGCATTTACTCACTTAAGTGTTTTCTGCAGGAGGAAAAATAGAATAAAAATCACTCTTTGATAGAGACTTTTACATCTAAAGTTCTTTAGTTGCTCAAAAAATGATCTAAAGCTATATTTGAATGCCACTCACACAAAGATACAAGGGAGCACAGCACTAACATAGCCACCATCAGGGACAATCCTACACCTTCCCCCAGGCCCTTCATGCACGGAGCAAGCTCCCTACAGAGACTACCACACTCCATGCTACCCTCTAGCAGGTCCCTCCTTAAAACCCCTCTCCGTCATGACCCCTATAAAACACATGAAGAAGGCTAAGAAACAGCTGGTGTGGGGCAACCACTCCTTATTGTGCTCATCTGTGCTGGCATGCCAGGGTCTTCTGCTCCTCCCATCTGCTCATTACACCCGTCTGCTATCTATCATCTTATGACTTAAGCCAGGCCTTGGATAGATGTGTGTGGACGGATGGAAACCCTTTGTATGGTAGTATGATCTCTAGAACAGCTGGACATTATCTATGGACAGTACTTCAGGACAGCCAAATGATAATAATCAATATGGCAGACAGTTGGAAGAACGTACTGAGAAAAGAAGTGGTAAGCCTTTTTGCTTTAGCTGAGGCCTCCAAAATATTTGAAGCATGTACCTTATTGGCAGGGAGGGACAGCCATCAAGCCAAGAGTACCACACACATATTAACACAGGTAGCTCAGATGAGTGCAGTTTTTGAGGCTCCTGCAAGTTATGTCAAGGCTCTCTCATTTGGATGGTTCTGGGAGCAACAAAAGAGAAAGTTCTTCCCTATGCACGAGGGATCAGATGCTCCCAGGTATTGCTATGTGCCCCAAGGAACTGACAGCACCTTAAAGTGCCTTTGCAAGCACGTGTGGCTCAGCAGGCTTTAACAAAGATATACACACCAGTCAATAGAAACTTGCCACCATCTGTCTCAGTGGTGGTTGGAAAATTGATAACTGCTTGCAAGTCAGTTTTGCAAAAGGTGCAGCCTGCTCGGGAAGTGAAATTTAAAAATACATACTTTTTTTGTTTATTTGTTTGGGTTTTGGGTTTGTTTTTTTTTTGCTACATGAAATTAGCGCTCTTTTGGATTGAGGTTTTTGCTGCTTTTTCATAAAGGGTGTCCCAAACAGCATCTCTGCCCTCATTTTTCTGGACTTCAGGGACATTAAAAAAGATCTCCAGAATTCTTTTTGAATTAGCAGAATTTATTTTGCTCCTTCTGCAATGTTTTTACAGGAGCCTGTTTCACCAGCGAGTCTTTTATCAACATTTTCACTTTTGTTTTCCTAGCTATAGTAAAGTACCAGTTTATATCTGCTCCTGCTCCTCCATTCTTGAACGTCCGAGGGTTTTGGGTTGTCTGACTACCCGCAAAGTCGTTGTTCTTTATTCCTTGTTCTGATAGACTGAAAGCAATTTTCTCCCTCTTGCTCCCCAAGTCCAGAAAAGATTGAGGCAATAAAAACTTCTGGCCTGTAATCCAGATTGTATTCTTACATAGTTGTGTATAATTTCTGTAGGCATTGCATGTACATTCCTGAGGGTAGAATTTAGCCTGGTAGGATCCTTCACCATGTACCAGCATGAGGGAAAATGAATTTGAATTGTAAAAGAAATTTATCTCAATTAACAGAGCAGGAGTACATCATGCATACACCACTGATTTTTGATATTCAGTGTTTTCACTGAGAGGATGGCAGTAATCCGCACAATTTATTTTTCTGCAAAAATCACTCTTCAGGCAAGTTTTAAATATTTATGAGTGATCCATAGGACTATTTTGTTTGCAAAGCCTTTGTTTCCCTTGGGAATTGTGCTTCTGCCAGGACCTGTAACTTGCAGTCAGGCGCTATGCATGCAAGAAAGGAAGGTGCAGTTCAAGCATGTGATTTATATTTGTAGGATTCTCAAAACTGGCTGGTTTACTCGCACTCAGAAGTCATCATCTTCTAATAGCTTCCTAACATAGAGCAGAAGTTTTAGACCTATTCTTTAGGAGAAAAGCATGTGTTTCTATGATAACCCTGGTGGTGACAAAGACAAAATAGTGAGTTGAAGTGAATGCTGCAGACATCTAACCACGAGTGAGAGATTTGACGGTCCCACAAAGCACGCATGCTGAAGTATGGGGCCTGGCTTCTCTTCCGTGCCAAATATACAGGGGATATGAAGTTGTTGTAATAATTGACCACAAAGCCCTGGCTGAAGTTACAGTATATGACGCTTTTGCCAGCTCTTGCTAAAAAACTTTTGACTGAAGTTACAGAATATCATGCTTTTACTAGTTCTTTGTTTGATTTCTGTGTTGTTACAGAGCTGGAGGCTGTCATTTGGGCGTGATGATGACGATGTTGTTCCAGAGCGCAGCTACTGCACTTATTTTGCAGACTTTGGTTATTCAAAGATGACTTTTCTTCAAGGAGAAAAGTCTCTATTTTAGCTTGGGATTTTTATATCCAGCACTAAACAAGCAGAAGCCCCATGATTTGGCTTCTCAGGTGAATTCTCTTGCAAATTCTCCAGTGGCTTCTTTTGGGCTTGGAGACTTAGGTCCTGGGAACCATGTCCTTCTCCGCAAGCTCAGCAGTCCTGAGTCCAGTGTATCAGACAGCTGCAATTGCATTCCTCCCTACAGATCAAGACAACAGTAGCAGGTTGTTTCAAACAACATAAACGACTGTATTCAACAGCTACACTAAACTGTTATTTTAAATACAGTAGCTCAAAGGATGATATGACAGAAAGAACAGGGGGATTAAGTGCCCAGTCATAAAAACAGCCCTGCTAATACAATCCTGAGATGAAGCGAATGCCACACTCTTGGCAAAGCTAATTTCTGCTCAGTGTTATGCCAGCCTAACTCCCTGACATATTTAAAGTCTGAGCTGTTTATAAGGTTATTTTAGAGATTTCTCTCTTTCTGAAGCCAAGGGAGGAAACTAGTAACTGAGGTAAACCCAGACTGTGTTATTGTTTGTGATTTACTATTCAGATACAGACATCCAGTCTTGGTAGAAAGAGCCTTGAGTTTGACAGTGTGTTTAAGAAGGTGGTTTTTAAGCAGAGATTGGAAACAAAAAGGGGGTAGTTGGGCTCCTGAAGGCTGAAAAACAAGTCAGTCTGTCTGTGGTGTGCAGCACTCTCCCATTCCCTCGAGGAGAAAGCTCTTAGTGCATTTCAGCTCCTGCGATGACAGTGATGCTGTGTTACGGGTTTCTCACTGTACTGTAAGTGACATGATATTAAAGAAGGGCCTTTGGATAGGAATACACAAGTGAAGAAAATACATTTGATTAGAAACAACTACTATTCATTGCAAAATGCTACACAATTGCAAACAATATTGCTATAGTCAGTGCTACTCTCACCCATTGTTGGTTATATAGTTGTTAATTTGATTTTCCATCTCTTTGTTCTGTGTAATGGAGGTATAAGCCTGTTTTGGCCCTGCTATTTGCATGCCACTGAACATAAGAAATTTGCACTAGTTGCATGCCACTGAACATAAGAAACATATTCAGTCTAAGGCAGTTACCAGATGTGAGAAGTAATGGCCAGAGGTGGTACCAGAAAACATGCTCTGAGAGCAGTCACATAAATCCTGTAAGCTGATGGAGAGTTATATACCTCATTTTTAGAATATGATTATCTATAAATACATGGAAGTGGGGAAGGAGTTATTTAAGGTGGACTGTTTGTCCATGCTGAAAGGGAAAACTAGAAAGTTGAAAATCAGCTTGGATAGTGACAAAAATACTGAACTGTATTATTTAACTCTTTGTTAAATTCACTGCAACTTGGATCACTTCCGATGACACTAGATAACACAAACTTATCAGCTCTGATACATGCCTTTGAAACCAATTGTATGCTGCCCAAAGGATGGAGGAGACAATCTGGAATGTTTTTACATCTCTGAATTCCAGTTAGGCTGTGTAGTTTGCAATGAACCTGAAATAACAGAATTACAAAGGGAAAAACATTGCTATGGCAACAAAATATTTCTATTTTAAGTGAGCTTGGTGTAAGAAAAGAAGCAACAGTGTGATTTAAACAGAAACAGACTGCAAAATAAGAAATCATTACTTTAAAACTAAATCATAATTTAGCCCTGTTTATGATGGCGTATCTACCTGTAACTCTCTTCTCTCTAGTATTTTCTAAGCTTACAGAAACATAGAACAAATTTTTACAGCTTTAGAAACTAAGACAGGAGTTAAACAAGCCAATCTCAGGAGACATAGGAGTTCCTTAACAAAGCTAGATACAGAATGTGAATGATACAGGATATAAGCTGCTAGCCAGTCTTAGGCACCAATCTGAGGAGCTTGAATTAAGCACCCTTATTGCCTGGAGGTATCTTGACATTCAGTGAAGTACTGCGCCTCCCCCTGCTCCCAGGATAACTATGTCTTTGGCTGAACTGCCAAGAGCATATGGTAAGGGCCTCTAAGTTTCTCTTCTGATCTTTTGGGAGGACAACAGATCTGTTTTCATAGTCAGCTATCTCAATTACATGCCTAGAAGATGAACTAGGACCAAAGGTCTTAGTTCAGCCCAGTAGTTGATAAGAATGATGAAACTGTATTGCAATGCAAATTAATGCCACCCACTTACCATCCTCCAAGCTGCAATGAGGATTTCTCTGACTTCTGGTTACTGAAAGCAACGATGCTCACTTTTGCTACAGCCTTTCTTCAAGATAATGCTTTGGCGAAAGGGCGTTTTGTATCTTCCTCTGATAACCAACTTTCTCATTGCCAGTGTAACATAGGAAGGTAAAAACAAACTCCTTTGCTCTCCCTAAGCCTTTTTATAGCCAGGTGGTTTGGCTACTGTGGTGGGTCTTTTTGTTTGTTTTGTTTATTTGGTGCTTTTTTAAAAGAATATAGTACTTTCCAAGAAAAATACATGGATAAAAATATTTTGAAATATATTATACTTCTAGGTAATGCTTTGTCTTCTGCACCACCATCTCAGTGACTTTTTCAGGAGTGACTCTAGCTGTTAGAGGCCAGCTGCCAAAGCTCTGGAGAATGAGAGAAATCAGCAGCCTCCCAAGAAATGCTGCTATTAGTATAACACACACAAAAAGAAACATTTACGTACATAATTAAAGCAATTTGTTATTTTCTGGAGAATGACCTTACAGAAGAATTTAAATGTGAATGCTGGCTCCTGTTTATTAAACTACATCTTTAAAAGAGGCAGAGTTAAAATTCATCTAAACTGTGTATCTAAAGAGAGGAGATACTACCAGCTTATCAAAGAATAAGATCAAACCTGCTTGTCCAAAATGCAGTCCCAGAAAACCCTGCCGGTTTCCACCTCAGTCTAGTTTACCTAAGCCGTGAGTGTCCTGAGGTACCTTGCCAGGCAGAGTGAACATGAAATACTGACAATATAGTGCACATTCACACTAGAATGCCATCTACATCCCTGCATCTGGTTTTACCCATGAGCTGTTCTTAGGCCTTCAGAGAGTCTCAGCTACTGGGAAACACCAAGAAGGGAGCTGAATTATTCTGGGCTTTAACCACTCAGAACTCTAGGCTGTATAGAAAGTTAGAAAGGCATGAAGATCCCATCTGTGTGGCTTAGTGGTGGCTATGAAATGCCACCACCCTTGTTCAAAAGCACATACTATGAAGTGCCCCAGTGCTAAGAAACCACCTCAGGCTTGGGGACTCTGGGGACAAGGTTCAGTCCTCAGAAACAAGTCATTAGGGCGTGTGGAGGAGTATACAGATTTGTCATTGAAAAACCAGAGATGCACTGTTTGAAGCAACGTTGTTGCCTGTGCTGTCTGGAGGGATGGAGCTTGCTGCCACTAGCCCTGCTGCAAGGGACAAAGGGAAAGTTTAGGGAAAGTGTATAGGTGACCCTCACCCTGGACACATTGTCTCTTAATGATCAAAGATCTCAGAAGACATAGCAAGCAATTTTTGTTATTCTTCCAGCTCTATTCAGATACTTAAAAGGCTTCTCCTTTGCCAAAAAGGCAAGCAGCAGGTTATTTTTCTATCCAGGCTAAACCTGGATGTGCAGAGTCCTGCACAGTCTTGTGAACTTAGAAGCCAACCATGTGATTCAAAGGCAGCTATTTTTGCCAAAAAACCCAAGTGATAGCTTAATTGGCCAATCAATTCAGAATAGGCTCTGCAGTAAAATAAATGGCAATTTGATTATGTGCTGCTGCCACAAAACGCAATTTGATTTGACTTCAGGAAAGTGATGGCTTTTTCTTTAATATTTGGTTACAGTCTTTCAATTGAGTGTAACCAGGGGAGAGCAGAATGCAGAAATGTTATGATTTCTTCATGTTAAACTACAACATGTTTAATAGTTATTAAGAGATTAAATGACTTTTCAAATCAAATTGAGTGATTCAAGCTTGCAGAATAACACTTAATCTTTGGCTGTTCTGCCTCTGCAGAATAAAATGATGCCCGCAGTGAACATGGTCTTTTTTAAAGTATATTTATTGAGCTTCTTTAGTAAAACTATCTTCATTACCTCTCTTTTGTTATGTTTTGGGTTTGTTGGCATTTTTCCAAAGGAAAGACTTCTGATCTACTGTATTAATTTTGTTTACCTCACAGCTGGACACTCCTAGAAGAAGTAATTATATTCATGTTGTGCCTCCTGTGACAGATTCTTCCAAGTGCGTATATTATTTTGAAGCAATCAAGATGTTGATACCAGAGCATTTAATTTAATAGAATCATAGATTTTTAGAGTCTGAAGGGACTAGTCATTCCCTTACCAGACATCATCTACCTATCCTAAAATTTCACCTGGTAATTCCTGCATAAAGCCCAGTGACTAATTGGTAAAGGTAGAATAAACTCTTTAAGCAAATACTTGATTTTGATAAAAGGAGATCTTGCTGCCAAGTTGTCTACAATGTCTTCTAAGTTCTTCACAGTGTTGCTGTTTCCCAGAATATAAGTAAAAACATATATTTAAATTGTTGGATATAAGTTCTTCACTTGACTTTATTTGATAGACTTGTTGACTGCATCATTTACTGTATCTTTCTGTAATATCTTCCTTTTTATTTATAATTTTTCCAAACACAGAGCCATTATGGACTTTACCTGCAGTGACTTCATTTCTTCCAAACATCTCTGAATTGATCTCTTCCAGACTGCACCCAAATGATGAAGTAGGAAGAGATCTCAAGTTAATCATGAGCAGCAATTCTTTCATTTAAGAGATGCTACACTGATGCATCATGTTTGCATAGGATAGTATTTTGAGGAATATCTAGCTTCACAGAAAATATCAGATTGCTTTATCAATCAGACTTACATTGTTAGGAAAAAATCACTTCCAGATTTATTGAAATCACCTGTTTTGTCCTGTTCTCTACATACTCATGTTGAATTATAATTTTATCTCAACGGCCTGGAGCGATAGACTGTAAGATACTGAGTGTCTTTTCACATATTTGCCTTCATGAAAGGAAGTCAGCAAAAAAGTGCATTTAAGAAGAAGTATTGGGCTGATTTCATTCAAGTAATTTGTCTACTGGAGTCACTGGTGTTAGACAGAGATGAGCAGTGTCCAGCATACTAGCTCTATTCTGGATTGACTGGCAATGTTCAGAAATAATTACATTTCTGTAGAATATATTTTGTACACTTGCATTGCAGAAAGATGCAGACTTTAAAAGCATAGAGGAACCCTAGAGAAAAAGCATTTTACAGTAAAAGATCTCCCACAGCAGCTGATTCAAGCTGAAACACATCACAGTGTATTTGTGCCACTCCCATCAATGGTCGTTTTTAATGTATTTCTCATGGAAAAGTAATCTTCTGAAGATAAACTCTGTTTGAAAGCAGCGTTATTGAGCTGAGGGGGATGGAAGATATAAATGGTGAAGAGTACAAAGAGAAACTGTTAAGGCAATCGATGAATTTATAAATTACAAAAAAGATAGAATCATAGAATGTATTGGGTTGGAAGGAACCTCTAAAGACCATCTAATTCAACCTCCCTACAATAAGCAGGGAGGTCTCTAACTAGGTCAGGTTGCCCAGAGACCTATCAAGCCTGATCTTGAATGTCTCCAGGGATGGGGCCTCCACCACCTCCCTGGGCAACTTGTTCCAGTGTTCAACCACCCTCATATTGAAGAACTTTTTCCTAATGTCTAACCTAAGTCTACCCTTTTCTAGCTTAATACCATTACCCCTTGTCTTGTCTTTACCATCCCTTGAGAAGAGATCTTCTCCTGCTTTCTTACAGACTTCTTTCAGGTATTGGAAGATCAGTATAAGGTCCTCCCACAGCCTTATCTTCTCCAGGCTGAACAGCCCCAAATCTCTCAGCCTGTCTTCATAGGAGAGGTGTTCCAGCCCTCTGATCATTTTCATGGCTCTCCTCTGGACATGCTCTAACAGGTCCACGCCCTTCTTGTGCTCTCTGTTTCTGGGAGCACAGCACATTCTTCTTTGTCTGTGATCCAGGTTCCTCTTTATATCTATCCTATTCTGCAAAAGCAAACTCAAGTAATTTAATGCTGAGGTTGCAGCACCAAAACGACGCGGATCAGGCCTTCTATAAACCGGTACCATCCTTGCATAGGAAGCATAGGGCATAGGAGGCTGATAGTGGTTAATGAGAGGACAACAGACACAGTAGGAAGAAATTTGTTTGGAGTGCGTATGTTTTATAAAGCAACTTCCACCGCAAACTCATATCCATATTTCTAGCTCTGTATCAAGAATCTTCTGTTCTTCGTAAAAAAAAAAAAAAAACAAAACAAAAACCAAAAAACCCAAAAAGGTAAATAACATGGGCAACAGTCATAATAAAGTACACTGTGTTGTCTAGGACAAGAAAGATCTGTGGGAAATTTTCCTTGTGCAGTTTTAACCTTCAGCCTCCCAGAGTACTCAAAAAATCCTCAAATATCAGCAGAGGTCACTCTGGGCTTGACCACTGCAGTCAGTGGAAAGATTTCCTCCAACACTGCAAATGAAGACTCATACATATTACTATACAGTTCATGGTAGGATACCTTTTACAACACTCAGGCTCCTCTAAGCTTCACCTATACAGAGACCTGAAGGTTGCAACTGACTAAACAGAAATGCAAAGTATCGCTAGGTCTAGTAAATTTGGTTTGCAAGGTGTCCTTGAAAGTTGCATATAAGTGTTTTTGTGGATTCAAGAAATATGTTTTGATTGTCAGTTGATTTGATATACCTGTGGGAAGGAATACAGTCTTTCTGGAGGTTCAGCTGACATGGTCTGTTTGAAAAATGCCATTGGCATATTTATCTAGTTTATGTTTTTCTGTTTCCTGTAACTTCTCATTACCTCAAATTCCTAAATTGCTTGTCTCAAATTCAGCAAAATAGCCTAGTTAATCAGTACAATACTCATCATTTCATCACCTGATCCACCATTTCTCTTGTTATCTGACTGTCCTGGAAAAGTGATGTCTGTGAGAGCATCTCTGGACTTTGTTCTCTATCTCAGACCTCTGCCTTTTTCCTCTTTGTTAGGATTACTCCCTCTTAGATGGCCCTGGATGACCAGGCTTTTAAGACACAAGCACATTTGACTCTCAGGTCTGATGTGGCAACATAACCGGTTCTGCCCTGCAGCAAGCTGTGACCAAGGGGAAACATGGTAGGTCAAATAGCTGTCCTAAAATAACAATTAATTTTAACAGCAGGAAAAAGAAACAATCTAAAAGAATATTTTTTAAATTGCCAATGTTCTGTCTTAATTAAGGAGTCAGTTTGCTGAATGCTTGAATAGGGGCTAAATTCTCAAATACTCTCTCAAGTCTAAGGTCATCTTACTGCAGTGTTAGCCTCTCTTTTCTCATTACAGGACTTCCTTGAAGCCTTACTGAAATTCCTTGATCCTTTACATGCTTGGAGCCATAACTAAACTTGTTGATCGCAGCAGGGAGTTGCAGTAAAAGCATCAAATTGAACAGCCCTTGCATTGTGTCTGAAGTATCTGCTAGCGAGTATATATCTGGTTTCAATTCTCACTCTTCCTGGGCACATTTCCTGACAATCCAGTTATTGAGTTAACTCACTCTATGAATACGTATGCACTAAGCAGATAGCTCGATAACCAATCCAACTTATAATATTCCTAAATGACTTTTTAAATAGCTAAAATGAAAAAAATAATTTATCTTCTGTTATGGTACACCATATGAAATCTTCTTGATCTGGTCATTAAATGAAGGTGATACATATTGCATAGAATTGCCTTGAATTTCTCACTGATTGAGGATAACATGAAAATACACATGCTGCACCCACAGCAATGGGAACTACCTCTTGGGATAAGTCCTCTCCAGGGAAAGGAGCAAATCTAGCATGATACCCATGTGCGGTACCACATGTCATGCAGCTCTTGCTCACAAAAATGTAGTATCACAAAACTCTATGAGAACTCAAGTGTGGTAGAAGTCACAGTCAAGAAATTGGTTCTCAGATTTCTTGTTAAACTATATCTTACAAAAAAAAAAAACAAAAACAACCAAACCATATTTTGTGTCTGAGCTAACAGAAGGAGTAAATCCTGGAGTCATTCAAATCAATAGAAAAATTCTCATATACCTTGATGAAGGCAGGTTTTCACACAAGGAATGTTAATTTACCAGAGACCATCCGTGCTTACTAAGTCACTTCTGGGTGACTCTCTTTTGTCTGTTTCTACTCTGTTTACAGTGTTTCAATATAAAGTTAGCAATTACAAAACCTGAGCAGTTTAGGGGTTGTAGGAATATCTGCTATACAGTTCCCTAAATACTTTGGGCTCTGTATATGAAAACTGTCCATTGAAGAACTGTTTAAAATAATAATATTAACATTATATAATTTTTTACTGCTATAATTCAATGACTGGTCACACAACAAATAAAAAGAGCATAAAAGTTTAAATTTTAAGATAAGAACATACTAGAAAGGAAAAACTCACAGGAAAGGTAGCTAAAGAAATGTGTTGAGCCTCACCATAGCACAGACAAAAAGACTACATGGGGCAGGACAAATTACTGCTCAGAGGGTGGAAAAATGTGAAGAATGAGTGAAAACAGGAAGTTTGAACACAGAGGAAGAGAGATTAAGCTGGGATAGCAAGTATTCCCTTGGTTGGATATATGTCCCAGATGTATGGCTCTTCATTTCACTGTGAACTAGGAAGACCATGTGGTAAAGTAAGGAGGACATGTTCGTGTCTTGGTAGTTGCCGCAAAAGCTTCTATGGTCACCTATTACTAAACCTCTGGGTGAGCTATTGATTTCCCTCATGCAAATGGAGGTTACTATCAGGAAAAGAATGTGAACAAAGACTCAAAGCAGAAGGGAAAACAGCAGAAAACCCTACTGCTGTGGCACATACCTCAGTTATGGCTGCCCATTTCCTCCTGCAAAGCTCCTTTCATTCTTCTGTTTAAAATGCAGTTACTGTGTTATTGATTTCCTAGATACGTTTTTAAAAGCATTTAGGATTGGGCAATTAGTTACTGCTTAATGCAGAATGTCAAAACAGGGCGATCGATCCAACTAATTGATCAATTGATTCATTATTTCCTTCATATGGCTTGATGTGGACCTAGTCCAAAAAAACAAAGGAAAGAAAAATAAGTTTGATTTTGTGAGGAATATTATACAACAAAAAATTAAAGAAAGATTTCTTAGTCTTAGAAGGAAACAGTTTGGGGATAAAAGTAATTTTCCATTAATTGTTTGTTTATGGAAACAATCACTCAAAGGAAAAGCTCACAACAGGGCAACAGAAGGAAGAAATACTGAACAGTGTACACTGTGAAGTGTATTTACTGTAACGAGGACAAAAGGTATGCCTTTAACTATATGAGACCAATTTTTATATATTGTCATTTTGTTCATTTTGAAGTAAAACAGAATAATAATTATTACAGTTGAGGAATCAGCTTTCAACCAGAAACCTAGCATGTTGGACTTCATGTGGAACTGGCAAAAGTTTTGAGAAAGTATGTGTGACAGAAAGCAGGCTACGATAAAGGAAACTGTTCTGTCCTCTTCATCTGAGATAAAGGGCAGCTTCTTCTGCCCCATAAACAGAAGAGCAGGGCTGATATAAGTGCCACCTCACAGGGTCACCAAAGCCCAAAGACAGGGAAGGACCTCTGGAGATCATCTGGTCCAACTACCTGCTGAAGCAGGTCAGCTACGGTAGGCTGCTCAGAGTCATCTTCAGTTAGATCTGAAAATCTCCAAGGATAGAGATTCTATGACCTTTCCAGTCAACTTGTTTCCACCTTTTTGTTTGCCTTCCCTCATGCCAGCCCCCAGCAAAGATATGTGTTATATTTATCCTGCAGTATAAACTACATACACAGCTAAAGTACCCCGGCACCTCTCCTCCAGGTGCACAAACTACTCTGTCTTCTGCTGTACTAGTGTGGCTAGGAGACACATATCTACATCAGGGAAACTTTTCAGCCAGATGTTGCTTTCTATCTCAGCCTCCATTTAAAAAAACAAACCAACCAACCTCCACAAACCACAGAAACACATGGTTTTGAAAAAGTATGCTGCACAGCTCCTCACTGGGCAACGTTGCCTTCTGCACATATTGAAAGATTAAGGAAATAACTACAACAGCCGTTGCTAGTCCCAGGGTCCTTTTTTCTGAAGATTTGTTGTCCCCAAAACATTATAGATATGCAGCTGTTGTACTACATGCCAAGCAAAATACCATCGGAAATTATTAATTAAATAATGATGGATGTAGTTCATGAACTGTAACCCATTAATAACTGTTAAAACAAAATATTACTTAAATATTCTACAATCAGTTAAAACAAATCTGTAGCATAGGAGGCAGTTCAAAGAAGCTGAAACCACAACAACATATTTAAACAGCTGGAGAAAACGGGAGGTGCCAAAAATTGTTCTGTTAACTGCATGCTGTCACTGCATAAATGTCACTTCATAAATATGAACGGATGATAAACACCCAGGTTAGCTGCATAGTATTAAATCAACCTTGGAGAATTAATTCTGTTTTCATTTTACTGGTGGAAAACTGATGTACTTAGTGTAAATACATTTAACACAGGGAGAAATACAGGGCATAGTAAGAAAGGCTAGGAAAATACAGATAATTTTTAAATGCTTAAGGTGAAGAGGCCTCTGAAATTCAACCTAGAGAACCTCAGAGCAGCCAAAGTGTGAAGGACAGATAAAATCTCTAAGGACAGAAGAAGGTCAAATGCTGTACTCACTATTAATAAAAGGACAACAATATGACCTAGGGAAATACAGGGGGATAACTTTAATACCTGGGAGATGCTAAAACAGGTGATTGCATAATCAGTTCATAAGTATCTAGAGGAGAATGAATGTGATAAAATACTTCCAACATTGATTTGTCAAGAATACATCACATCAGATCACTCTGATTATATCTTTCAGGAGATAACTAGCCAAGTGAATAAAGAAAAGCAGCAAGCATGACATATATTGACATAAAAGCCTTTATTAAGGCTTTTACTTGCTGTTGCTCCTGATGTGCTCTTTAGTAAAGGAAAATGCAGAATAGAAGAGATCACCATAATGTATACAGTTGATTGGTCTATAACACAAAGACTTATTGGTAGATTGTTAACTGGCAGCTTGTTCTAGTGAAGCATGCAGGTATCTTTGCAGACATTGTAATTAATCACGTGGTCTAAAGAATACACTTGGAATTCATGGATAACTCTAAGCCAGGAGGGCTGAATTATGCTGAAGAATCAAGGATCAAAATGCTTAATAAACTGAAGCAATGGTCTGAAATGAAAGATGAAAGTCCGCAGACACAAGTACATTTTGATGAGGGAGCAGGAAGAGCAGAAATTAAGAGGCTAACTAGCATGCTACAATAATGCAGAAAAGAATTTGTGAGTTACAATTGGTGTCCGACTCAACCTGGCTCAGCAGTATGATGTTACTGGTGAAAAAAAAGGGAACTCTCATTTTGTTAATATACTGGCAGAATATTATGTGTAAGACGCTGGAGGAAATTATTCTTTTCTATGCATCATCTAGATAAACACAGCTAGGTAAACACACACTATTTAAGGCATTATTGTTTAGGAAATGTATAGAAAAGATTGGAGAGAAGCTAGAGGAGACAAATAAGAAAATTAAGAAGTCTATAGAATGTCACCACTGTTTAAGTTTGGAAGAACTGTGTTTCCCTAGGTTGAGAAGGGGTGAACATGGTAGCAGTCTTCCACAATATGAATGATTGCTAAAAAACATTTATGTGCTACCCATTGGCTTTGTTTGAAACAAAGAAGATTTTAGGGTTTTTGAAGCCTTGTTTCAGAGACTCGATTCAAGCTGTAAGGGATAGAGGGGAACAGATAGCATCTGAGTAGCCTTAGTTGCCTTAGTGGAAGATATTAAAAGCCACACTGCTGTCAGTGAGGGTCCAGGACACAGCCCAGGGAAAATGGACTCCACAATGTCCCTCTTTTATTCCCCAAGTTTTGCTATGAATATTTTTGTGTTTGAAAAGGTATGGCTAAGCTATATGTTTTTATAGGTATAGCTATACCTCATAGCTATAGGTATAAGATGGTATCCACTGCAATAAATCCATATGTATGCCCTTCTGGGGTAAAGAACAAACCCTCAGTGGCCACATCAAGAAATCAAGAAGAAGTGGAAGCCTTCCACTTCACACTGTATCTGACTGACTTCTGAGGAATTCAGTGCACCCCCACTACACTTCTAGACACAAGATGACACATGAGAGATCAGAGCAGCTTCCTGGGGATGTGGTGGGCAGCCACATGCAGTGCATTGAGCAAAGCAAGGTCTGTTTGCAAGGCCTCTTCCTGCAACACCCATTCTACTGCTGCTGTTACCACTAGACCAGTGTTACCAGGTGATTAAATAAAAATCAGCAAATAGGATACCACTTTGATATTTTTGTTGAACTGGTTTTATCACCTGCCGTATCAACACAGCTCAACGGCCAAATCTGAAGCAATAGCAGTCGGTCTGAAGAGGTATGGTATATGTCCCGCCCCTTGCTGAGAATGGAAATTTTACTGAGCAATTTAGCTACAGTTGCAGCTTTTTCAGCTGAATGTGGCAGCAGATGGAAGAAGCCTGTGTGTTCAGAAAATGCAATGGTTTTTCAATGTTAGGTGATTGCATGGCAAGTTGTGCATTCCACACACGACACACTTTTCTCTATACACTTGTATGGTGCACTTATGTAGTTAATTGCACACCTGCTTATACCATACAAGAGAGGAAATATAAAATACATTTAGATTCATTTTAACTTACTAAGTTATTTTATTGAAATTGTCCACAATGATTTCAAGATGTTTGAAGGAATAGCTATTTGCATATCAGAAATATTTGAAGATTTGCTTCTCCACATTTTGAGGGTCAAATGTCAAGGTATTAGGAAGGCAAAAGAAAAGAGCATGCTGGAGTGATGGATCTCAGAAAGAATGAAAATGAACAATGCTCTCCAGTTACACTTTCATCTCCTTTTATATAGGCAGTTACGATATTAAGAATCATTCATCAGTTATCATGTTTCTCCAGCATTAAAATGAAGATGACTGTGATAATTTTTGCCATTTCCTCCTGCTGTACACTAAAGATACATGCTAATATTGCTACCAATGGAAAAATAACCCATTTAGCTGAGTGCTGTTTAAGAGATTGTATTCACAACTTCTTTCATTTCACACACATTAACCCCATAATGATTCCTGATGGCTGATCAAGTATCTGCTATATTCTGCCATCTTGTAGGGAGATTTGCAGGCATGCTTCAAACTATTTTGTCAGTTATTTTCACTCTCCATACCTCAAACTGAAAAAAAGGTACGTAAGTACTACCATATTTAACACTGAGACTGAACTACTGAAAATGTAAAACTGAGGAATACCCTCTTGGTTCATGAGAGGCCACAAATCCCAAAGATCTGATCCTAGCTGATGTAATTTTACTTACTAGTCCACAGTAGGGTTATTGGCTTTTTAAAAACCACTTTCCCATTTTAGTATCAGAACAGGGAGTTTCTGCTGCTATGCTTTTTTTTCGTGCTCTGACACCAGCTAGTAGTGTTGTGGTTTAGTGCACCTTGCTAAGACCCCACAGAACAAAGGGGGTCTAAATGAAAAGAGTTCTTTGTTCTATCTCAGATCTTCCAGAAACAGCAATAAAATTTGATCTCAAATTATCAACCTAATGGAAATGAAAGCAACCAAAACAACAGGCATGTAGAAAACCAATGTGGGTGCCGAATCTGGCCCAGAGATCATACAATTGGCAGCACCTCCTACTCTGTGCAATGGTTTCTGACTAGGAGGATGCATTTGCACCCTGTTCCCCTGCCATGTGCTAATTCCAGCTATCAGCCCAAGCTGGACTCCGAGCACCTACGTGCTTTGAAGTCAGTACCTGCAGTCGATAGTAGGACTCTTAACAGTGGAATCTTCTCCAGCACCTCAACCAGATGTGATGTTTCCTTGACTCTTGACTCTTCACTGGAGGTTGACCGCTATTGTTCTTCAAAGGAGTCATGGTCTCGCTGGGGCTGAGAAGTAAAGGTTTTGAGTAACTTCATGGAATTAAACCAGCTACATTTTTAGTGGCATTTCGGGTCAAAAGGTTTCCTTCTTAGTTAAAAAAGACCCTTAATGGAGGAGCACCAAAATAAAAATCTGGGCTTTTGTGAAGCAAATAATAGTTGCACAATATTTGGGTTTTTCTTTGGTTTCAATCAGACTGAATTTGGGAAAGTGTGTATGACAGACAACAGCATATCTTTTCGCTCACATGGGTGCTTGTATTTGGTTTGGAACGAGTTCAAGGAAATAATTCACAGCCATTCTAATGTCTGCCAGTTTGTACTACGATGAGGCTGGTCACCTCTGCCATTCTCCTTACTGTCTGCAGGAAACTAGCCTGAACACAGTACAAATAAATATTCCTCCATGCTGACTTTGCTGGGTCTTTTGTGTTTGTTTTATATTCCACAACAGCTCAAATGCTAAGCTCTATTTCAGGATATTAAATGAAGCAAATAATGCAGTTTCAATCGCCCAGTCATCTTTGAGCGTACCACATTACCTAATAACCAAGAAGATGGGATGAGAGCGGTGAATTTATGTAACTGCAGTAAGTTTTCTGAGGAAACAGAGGAAGGGGGAAATGAATTCAGGTAAAATATATTAATAGGGACTAGGGATTCATAAAATTGAGCCAGATCACTCTGAAGAGGTTCAAACATCAGTGATACAATTGAAGCCTACGTTATTAACTTCAGGCTGAAATTCACATATCCTCCAGAAAGGTGAGAATTGAAACTCCAGTGCTTGTGGCAGGAGAGCTGAGAACGAGATTTGGGGCAGTTGAGAAAGTGTTGCATCTATATTAGACTCAGTCTGTGGGATATGCCTCTGTTTTGCTTCAGAACTTTGCAATAGATTCAAACACCTTCAGGTGAGGGGCCTGCAGCACGAGCTGTGGGACAGTCTCCTCCCACAAAGTGTCCACACATGTATGTTCATCTTCCACTGCCACCAGGTGAGTGCTGAGCTACAGGCAAGGGATGACCACTGCCAGTCCAAGGGTCTGCTATACATATGACCACTTGTTTAGACATTCCACTGAAATGGTCCTGTGCTGAGTTTTGCAAAAAAAATACCAACCACCTAAAAAAAAAAAAAAAAATTAGAAAAAAAATTGAGATTGTCATATCTCCTCTTTTGTGCATAAAGCAAGACCAAACTAAACTAGTAGCACAGAAAAGTCCCACTGATGCCCAGATGTGTTTGCTGAAGGCTGCTGGGCTGAGCAGGAAAAGGAAGTAGGATGTGCAGAAAGTTGTCTGTGCAGTTGTGGAAGTGCCAAGGAAAGTCCATGCCAGCAACTCCTTTCCTCTCATTCACCTGAGCTGCAGTCTCTGCTCTTTGCCTGCTGTCACGGTCCCTGTAAGCCCCTGACTGCAACAAGCCCTCCATGTGGAGCTGCTTCCAGCAAAATTTGACAAGAGATGCATTTTTAAAGATACCACGCAATTTCAGAGCTATATATAGTCCACGAGCTCATGTGCAAAGAGCAGACTGGCAGGGAGGGAAAGCAGATGAACAGAAAGGAAGTAAAGGCAAGATGACTTGAAAGTCATTATGGAGTATTAATTTTTTGGTGTGAAAAATTGTGTATGAGCACAATTTATCTGTTTATATATATAAGTATGAATGCACAAACATATATTTTCCTAATAGAACTTAATTATTAAAAAATCAGATATGAACTCCTAATATTTTACCCCCCAAACAGCCAGTAGGCCAGCTTTATTAAGCCTAAAAAAAACCCCAAACTTAAGAATCTGAATTTTTCAGAAGGCAGTATTTTCTTATCTAGTATAGTAGATAAAAACAGTATTTTAGCCACTGAGTTCTTTATGCATTTCATTAGGCTTAAGTTTTTTATTAAAAGCAAGGACAAAAATGCTTTGAGATTTTCTGGAGTCCTACAATGTTCTAAATAAATTTTAATACCGTAGGAAGAGCCGTTTTCTTCTGTAAGATTTAACATATATATGTAACATATTGTAGGTTTTATTATATGGCAGTTGACCAACAACTTTCCTGTAACTTCACTTCTTTTCAGAAAGTGCAGTAAATTTATTTGCTTCCATTACCTTAATTTGTATTATTTATCTTTAAATATATTTGAGTTATGTTTAGTCTGCTTGTCTTTGATAGGACACTGGCAGATTTTTGGTGAAATTTTAATAATAAGACAGAATTGATTTTCTTTCTCTTTGTTTCTCAAACAAGACATAATTCAGCTGGGAGAATTTGGAGAATATGGTATTTAGTAATTTGAACCAGGTCTTTGTAGGCCATCTCAACAAATTCTTTTGGGAGGCTTAAGTCTTTCAAGTATTTACAGGAGGACAGGTTCACAGCGAAAAAATATTAGATACTGAAGAACTTCTGTTTGCTTGTTCTTCCATTCTCAGTTGCTTAAAGGCTCAAAGATCATTTGGAAGACACAACAGACTAGCTGGAAGATGGCAGATAATAAGAAATGGATGCCAGCTGGAGTCAGTAGACAAATTTTCTCTGAAAGTAGTGAGACAGAACAGAAGATAGGGTAGCCTCTATATACAGAGGCTTTGTCTATATCTGTACCTATATATGCATATATATGTACATAGACATACATATAAATAAAGGGAAGTTGAGGTAAAATACCTTTTATGTAAAATAACTGTAGATACAGAGAAGAAGCATCCACACTGAGGAAATAAATTAGATGTTTGAAGTTCAGATGAAAAGCTCATACATTTTTTTCACAGTAACCCAATTAAATTTTGCTGCAAGACTGGTTGCTCCACTCTCTGCCTGTCTGCTCAAACTGTGAGGTATTCTGTGCTCTCAGCTTGGTTTCTCAGATGTCACCCCATGTAAGAAATACTGAATGAGAAGTAGCTGTTCCCTATCTCCCTCTGGGAAGGCCAGCTCTTCAGACTAATGTCCTCTTGAGGAACATCACGAAGAAACCAACAGGGAACACTACAGTCATTTGTTTTTGAGGAAGCTATAGCTATATTTGTTTCAAAATAAAAGCCATTCCTCTAAAAACAAGAAGTCTGTCAAACAAAGTTGATGGATTACCTGTGCAGCACCTATGCAGCAGGAAACTTCAGCACAAAGGGATACATTCCACATGCTGCCGTTCAGAAAATATATTAATTTAATCAGAAGATGACCAATCCTTGAAAGGCTCAACAGATCATCTCCCTGAATCAGCCTTGCCTCACTGCTTGAAAAAACTCACCCATCATTTCAGAAAAGCTGTGATGTTACCTCTTCAAACTGGTAGTCTCTGTTAAAAACTTCCTAGGAGATGTGCCAGTGCAGTGGTTTGTGTTAGCATCACTCTTGAGAAAGGTAGGATACACAACAGAAAATACAGCTGTTGCCTGCATGTCCTTATTCCCAGCCAGAGCAGACCAGGGCAGGACTACAACCTGGCTTTGCAGCAGATGTCTTTTATGTAAGCCTCTGGATTGTGTTTCACATAAATCCTTTCTTTTTTACTACTTTTTTTCCATAAATGAACATGGCCAAACTAACAACATCTCTGTGGGAGCCTGCATTTCAGCCAGGATCCTCAGGCCCTGCTAATCTTGGCTCTCTACTTTTGCAGAAGACAGATGTGTTCCTCTTGTTTCTAAACTCCTGTCCTAGAAAATAAAACGAGACCCCAGATCAGGTGTTCACGTCCATCTGCTAGTTTTCTGCCTCTGACTATTGCTTTTCTAAATTAAACTTTCAGTCCCCAGGCAGAAATGTTCTGTCAAAGAAACTGCAGAGGGCCTGAGTGCAGGGCATGGAGGGAGCAGCTAGGGCAAGGCCAAAGGAGGAAGACCCTCCCAGGATCACACTTCTTCCTCCACAGCAGGGTTGTTGCCTCTGACCCTGCACAGGAGAATGGTAGGCAGAGAGACATCCCTACCAAATCCCAGTCAGCAGCAGAAGCAAAAAGTAAATTGTGTGGAAGGCAGTTTGCAAAGCCTAGTTTGGGACCTTACTGAAACACTTAACCACTGAACCAAATTCTCTGGGTCATGATGCCTTCAGTGTATCTCATCATCCTCACACTGGTGACTAAGGCCAGTGTCATAGTTTTCTCCCTATGTTGCTGCAGAGAACAATTCAGGTAAAGTTGCATTTTCAAATGCAAGGCCTTTCCAAATAGCAGACCTGTTGTTTTAGTCCATCTCCTAATTGGTGTGTGGAGAGATGCTGAACTGACCTTTATTCTGCCCCTATTGCATAAGTTACCCTCAACTCAATCAACGAAACACATGTAAATTGTTAAGGCATGACTACTAAATTACAAGGACTGTGGTGCCCCAGTTAGGGCCATTTCTTGCTTTTCCTGCCACATTGACTTTAATTACATACCTCTCCATTCCATTGCCCACATCTGTGCTTCTATTGCATTACTTATGTTATGACCAGAAGAAGTAACATGGCAACAAAAAAAATCAGTCAATTTTATTTTTTCAGAAGCAGCTGCTCTTCACTTATCCTCCCAACATTGCTTTCTACAGATAGTGCAGGTTACAAAGAGAAGTGGAGCCACACTTCTCAAAGATGCATGGTGAGATGGCAAGAAGCAAAAAAAATTCGAGGTGGAAAATAGGATATACCGATCTGATATAAGGAAAACCTTTTCCACCACACAGCTAACCAAACACAGGACCAGGTGCCCAGTGAGGCTTTGAGGCCACTTTGAGGCAAGAAAGTCAAAACTCAATCTGAACATGGCCATGAGCAACCCGCTGTAACTGGACGTGTTACAGGTAGAAAGCTGGACTGGATGACCTCCAGAAGTCCCATTCAGACAAAATTATTCTATAATTCTACCATTCCATCTTTTTTCTCAAGTTTCTTTGGCAGTCCATGTACACTTTAACATGGATTTCAGACATAACTTTCAGCAGATTTAGCTGTTAAACAATGGTTAACAATGTGCACAGATAGTATTATTCCCTTCTTAAAGGCAATTTGTTTCCATTTAACTTTACTTAATCAGGAAAAGATTAGTGCTGAAATTAAATAAACTGCCTTTAAGCTGAAATGTGTAAACACATTGGAATTGGAGTGATTTTGTCTTACATATGTACAGATTTCCACATACACATCCTGACTGAACTCAGCCATCACTATTTTGGTGCATAATACTGAAAAAGCTTTGGTATCTCCTGCAGTCTTCCTAGAGCATCCTGTAGGTTTTGTAGCTTTTAATATTTCAGCTTTTTTGTAGGGAAATGTTTTATGGTTTTGTCATTTGGACTTTATTGCGGATGATCCTAGCTCTAGCTGCAGAAAACATCCAAGTATCCCACGCCTGTGGGATGAATTGCATTTACAGACCTGGTATCTTCCAGGCCCAGGTTCCTATTCTGAAATAAAATAAACACCTGTTTTTGATATTGCTTATATCTGTTACAAACTGCAAACAAATAACAGATTGACCTAAAATGAATCAACACAGGGCATTTTCTGTCCTTAATGTGACCACACTTTTACGGTCTATTGTAAGGTAATTTTTTCTGGGTACATTTGTGGTAGAACCTCTGGCTAAATAGCTGCAATGGGGCAAAATATTGCACTTTTTGTAAAGACCTCAGGAGAAAATCTATGGAGAAAACTATAGAATTACGTCAAGGCCTTTCAAAAACCTGAAAACCTGGCATTCTCTTTTCATGAAACATTAAGATGTACTACAGCTAAAAGAAGGATTTTTATGCAAATATGTCTAAGGCAACATAGAAAGAGATCAGTGTCACTCAATTGTGTGTTACAGCAGCAACATGACAAATACAAATAGTTCTAATTATTATAATTACCTGATTACTCATACGCCTAAAGTTTTATTGACTTATAACACTAATAAAACACTGTGCAACATGGAGCCTTCACTGCTTTAATAGTGTGTTTAAGTTGCCTCACTGAACTGATCTTTAGAAGCTGTGTTAATCAAGACAATTTTCAGAAGAATTTATTGACATTTGGGAATAATATCCTTGTTCAGATAATGGGACATCTTAGACAATTGAAGTTTAGCTAATTGAGATTTCAGAGTAAAAGTGTCCAAATCAAATGCCAAATAAAATCTGTATCTGATGACTTATGTAGTGACATTATTTTCAGACTTTTTGTGCATGTTTCTGTGTTTTCTGTTTGAGACACTCCTTTTTCTCAGTAAAGCTGAAAACCTTATGTAGGTGGCTATATATTACTGCAGGTATTAGATTTGAATAATTCTAACTGAAAGTGTTACAGCACTATAGTAAGGCATCTGAAAGTTGGCTTGTGATATTACACAATACTTGGGGGTTATTGTTGTAAATAAGCACAATATTTTTATAACAAAATTTTTGCCCGTGCCAAAAAGCTTTTCCAAAAAACAGGCAGTGGCTAAGAAGTCATTTAGATAGTGAAAGACCATCTCCTTTAGCAAATGCACAGTGAAGTGACAGACACTCCAGGGCTTGATTAAATGCATCCATTCAGAACATGCCTTACCCTAAACACAGTAATCCCACCAAAGTCAGAGTGACTAGAATACGTGCTTAAAAGTAGGTAGTCTTAAGTATACTGCTGGTGTCTGAAAGCCTTTTGCTGCTGTGGAATTACATTGGAGACATGTAATCATTTAAGGAGCAAGTCCCAGGACACTTGGAGGCTGTTTGTAAATAAAATTTTTCTGATTATATTTTAAGTTATTTTATTATTCCTCTTAAGTAATTTTGTACTATTAGAAAGTAGATTCTATTTATTTGAAGCAGAGGTCAGCTGGAATGGCTTTTGTTGGCATGAGTATTCAGAGCACAACTGTTTTCTTATCTTTTCATAATATAGTAGAAAACATGCAAAATATTGTTTTATAATGTTTTAACTTGCAAGTTAGTGAGCCCTTGAAATAAACATGCCAATAGATTTCTCACACAGAAAATAATGAGTCCTGTCCTTGGAGTAGTTTAACAGGAAAGACAGTCGGTAGCATTGGGACTAATGTCAGGGTTCAACTCTACTTCATTAATGCTCAGCCAGGCACTAGAGCAGAGTTGTGAGAAAAGGGCAAACAGCAGAGTACATGCAAGAGGGTGTGGTTTGTAAAAGAACTGCTGCTTCTCCTGACTTTAAAAAGCAGTGGAGTTCTCAGTAGAACAGTATGTGAATTTTTTTGTGGCAAAAAACCTGATTCTTTACCAGCCTTCCTGTTTCTCCTTCCACCTCCTCCTCCCATCCTTCAGCTCCAGTGCTGTGTAGGCTTTAGGTGAGTGATCTTTGAGGGAAACGAGACACCAGACTGGAAACAAAAGGCCCACGGCAATCTGATGTGCTCTTGACCTTCTGTTAAGGTTGTTTAAATCGGAGCCATAAATAAGAGAAGAGTTTAGGGTAAGGCTTTTCAGCTAAAAAAGGTTTTGAAATAGATCTGCAGACAAGTAAATTGTCTTCTCTATGTTCACTACCTTTCCTTCTTTCTCATTCACTTGTGTCTTGTTTTATTCCTTGCTCTTTTGGCACTGGCACCACTCAGCTGTCAATGAAACCTGCCCATGGAGCTTTCTGAAAGGACACGTTCCCATGTCCATCCAGTTCTTGCCCACATGAGCTTTGCCTCTCATGGCTTCAGGGACTGCACCCACTCTGAAACTGATGACCCTCTGCCAAGGATCCTCCTGGTTAGTTTGAATCAGTATGTTAAACAGAGAAAGCATCACAAGTGTAAACTAAAATGGTTTTGTGCTTGAAAGAAGCCAGGTAAAATTGATTCCTTTCTCTGCTTTCCACTCTGCACTGAAAGAGGTCTAACTTTACCAATAAGGGACATAATTTTGCCATGGAAGTCCTGCCCACTATTCATGTGATCTTCACGATAAATACTGGGAATGATTGTTAAGTCAAAAAAAAAAAAAAAATACTAATGGATTGACCAGAAATCTATCTGCTGTA
>VZZY01004912.1:78309-99800 GCA_013400335.1 Eurystomus gularis | reverse complement strand
ATATATAATATATAATATATATACTATTATATATATAATGAAGCACACAGGAGACCTCTACAGATAGTGATTCAGGTGTTTGCTCATTTGACCGGCCCTCTGGGATTGTCTAGCTCCCTGCTGGCATGACAGAGAGAACCTGCTGTGAATACACTCCTAATGGCCACAGTCATCTTTTGGGATGACTCTAGACATCTCGCTCAGGCTTTGTTAGATCATAAGTCTAATAGAGCAGTGGCCTGTCTCCCCTGTGCCATGTGGTTACTCATGTAGCAGATTGAATAGGAGGAAATCTCAGAAGAAAAATGTCTTATCATGAAAGACTCATTCAGGAGAAAACTAGCAAATCCACAAAATTCTCAGGCCAATCTCATGCCTATGCCACTTATACTTTTGCTATCTATGCCAGAGGTTGAAGGTGAGGAGCAATGCTAATGGCTAGTGATAGGCCTTGGTCTGATACACATTAATACTACACCTGTCATGAAAGGGGCAGCCTGTAGGACCAGCATAATTTATTGATGTCCAGAAGGAAAAGTGATGCTCTTTGGGAAAGTTGGGTGTGTTTCCCCCTGTAAATGTTGTGTTTGATTTCAGAGAAGAGGTAAGATGTGCTGTACAATCTGAGGGATTGAGTATAGGTTGAAAAAAACTCTCATTTTATAGCTGTAAAATACTTCCCTCACTTAGCGGTTAGGAGTCTCCAAAGGGAACCCATTTCATTTCCAAGAAGCAGAGGCCAATGAATGGCAGGTGAGTACTGAACTTCAGAAGGGTGTTTCCAGTTCAGCTGGTTGCTCCTGGAGGAAAAATCATTGTGTACTTCTAATTGTTCTGAATATACATTCCGGGCCAGTTGCTGGCAGTCTAGAAAAAGCCAGGAATCAATTCAGGAAGTGTGGTGATCCATTACCATGGCATGCATTTAAAAAATACCTTAAAGAGAACACACAGTAATTGCTTTTTATAAAAACTGTGAGAGAAGCAGTTAGATGTCATAAGCTGGCTTTACCAGCAGTTCACTCTGAAGATAGCTGAAGACACAACCCACTTCACATCAGTTTCCGAGTGCATGTATGCAAGAGCTTGGTTATGCACTACAGCATTGTACATATTTCATAGTGTGTGTAAATTTAGTATCTCCTATGAATATTACTTATTGCTTTGTAATGTGTGTACGCATTCAGCCGTCTGTATAGAATGCAAATGTCTTGGACTGCTGTGTACAGAGGCAATGCAGTTTATTTCACTTGAAACATGCTTTGCTTTCTCTTTTCCAGAGGCTGTGTAATCTGGTGTGAAAACCACTGAAAAAAAATTTCCTTATCAAATGAAAATTTGCATAAATGTTAATGTTTCAGCTCCCTTGCAATAACATTTAGAAGGAAATTTAGGAGAAAAAAGTCAAAAAGTTAAAGCATGTGTTCTCGTTTGGGATTTTTTCTTTGCCTTTAGATATCTTTTCTAATTTTATACACTATGCTTTTAAAAATGCTCATGAATGGTCTCTACAGAAGTATGGACTCAAACTGAACACTCTATAAAAAGGTAAATATAGAATTACACAAAGCTTACAGCTAATAAATCATGATAGAAAAAATAAAAAGGCTTTTGTCGCTTTTTAGTGAGAAAAAAATATCAAGTTTCATGAACATTTTTATTCAGTTGATTTTGTCAATTTTCAAGCATTAGAAAGGGTTATCTTCCAGCAGCCAAATAGACAGCAGCAAGGACAGTGTCACCAAAACCACCTAGGAATTCTCTTTTCCTGCTGAGAATCCTCATCCCAGCTCCAGTTTGCTCCTATGGGCAATACTGGACTGAAAACAGATGTGCAGACCTTAAGGGCTTAGCAGAGGGTTATTTAAAATTTAAGTATCCCCATTTCTGCTGCCACTGACATACAGCAGCAATGGAGATGCAGACGCATCTCAGATGCAGATGCAGATGGAGCAGGGGACAGAGGGGTCACAGCCAGAGAGAGCAATGAAAAGCTGCAGTGGGTGTCACCTGTAAAAACAGAAATCTCAGGGCAATTTTGTTAGAATAATTGAATGTGCCTAACAATTATTGGCTGTGAAACTCAGCTGCATTAGGTTGATTAATTAAAAGAAAAATGCAGAGACATATTATGGAAGCTCTGCTGTGCCATGTTGGCATTAGCGTCTAGTTCACTGGAAAGAAGCTGTCTCTGCTTCAGTATCTATATCACCTTGAACATCTGTTACACAAGTTTTGGCCCTTCAAGAATCAATTGCAGCTCACATCTTGAAGGAAACTGTGCCCTTGTTGTGCATTATTGCATGTGAGGTCATCAATCCATTCCACCAAGCTGTTAACATCTTTCCCGTCTTTATTACAAACAACACTGTGAGCTGGACACAGACATTAGGCACGTGCTGCAGGAGGCAGAATGTCATACTAACAGATGTTGTTTGTTTGAGTCCTCCATACTTCAGTTTCTTCTGCTTGGCATTGTTTGATTCAGATTTATATTGCTGCCCACACTTTGTTCCATGTTTGACTTACTATTAATAATATTGTTTAAAGCTTAAACTGTATAGGTGACCAACAACAGACTGTTTACTGGAGGAGTTCTCGTTACACATTTGCGCTACCCACCATTTGAAGCTTCAATTTTTTTTTTCCATCCTGATTGTTACAGTTCTGTTATATATTATTATATGACACTGCTTCTTATATTGCATTTTCATGCGAATCAGTGTATTATAATAATAAATACCATTAAATAAGCAGAATACTGTATTTGAGTAGGTATTTTTAGACAGTATGGGTATCAAAAGTCAGGCCTTTCAATGTGAATTTGATATAAAAAGGTATGGAGTCCAATAATCTCCCATTAATATTATTTTTTTTGTTTTTAATGTAGCACTTTGCACAAATCGGAAAGTCTCTTGTACTCCTTGGAAAACTTGTAGTGTGGAGAAAAGTGTTGTAAGATCTCTCATAGCACTGCACATGATGAAGTGCCAGGAGGTTACGAGTTCTACGTGTCTGCAGTTTGGTTTCTCTCTGCTTAGGCAGACAAGGCTAGTACAAATTGTGCTGGTACATCAACAGTGTCCCAGATTTTACACATGAAAGAGTATAGAAATGATTAAATATCTTTGCATGGCTTTCAAAATATCAGATGCCTACTGGTATTTACCAAAATCCTAGAGTATGAGAAATTATCTGAATAGCTTTAAAACATAAACGGGGAACTTTATATTAATGCCAGATTATATATTCTAAAATGATACTAACCTGGTTATTGATTAGCCTTAGGAAAGTTTTGTGCCTTTTTATGGTAGCATTTACCAGCAATTCTTGAACAGCTTTGTTATACAATACGTAGAATGAATCGTCTTATGCTGCCCAGATTACTTTCAGATAGCAGAAATGTTCCAGAGCAGAACTTCTGTCTCTGCCCGCTTTTCTGTGCTTTACTTTCTTTCTGCTGCATGGTGTCCAATGTTAACCTTAATTAACATTTCACATGTATTTCCATTTGCATGTGAGATCTTGCAGACTCTCTAGTGGAGAAATGTATTTCTGTGATATTTCCTACTGCAGACTTAGGGTTTTATTAAGATATTAATGAAGGAAATACTTCAAACCTCTACCTAGTAGCTCCTCAGATTATTGGGTTTTATTAAGTTTTCTGCTACAGGCTTAAAGGATAACTTTACCAGGCAATAGAGCTAATGAAGCTTTTTTTCCCATATTATATTTTTATTAGGAGGATTAGCTGCACTCTCGTTCAGAGCTGGTCAAATGCAGTTAAGTATATTTTTACTGGGAGTTACTCTAGGGTCCTTCAGGCCACTTAATCAATTCAGTTTAATTAATATGAATTAGAACTGATCCTTATGCTTTTCCCACCCTTCAAATTATTGTGTAACCTCAACTGCTTTCTAGTCCTGCTGGAGAAGAGAATATTGGCCTTTGACTTAGGTAGATTATTATTTTCTTTACTATCAGTTTGAATTTATTAGTAGAAACTATTCCTAAGTTTGCTAAAACTCCATTAAACTTGGAACGCAGCTTTCATCTAAGAAGGTAAGACATCTGATAAGAAGTCAGTCTACAGTCTCACCAACACAAACAGATCTTGGAAAGCACTCTAAATTTCAAATTAAAGCAGAAGATCTACAAACACATTCTCTTGCACTGAAAAAGGAAATACAGCGTATTATGTCAGGGAAAACAAACAAATGTTTGCTGACAGAAATATGTGCTTTCCCTGCGGTCTTGCCAGCCCAGGGTAACTTTCAGCAATGACGTTCTCCAAAGTCTGCCTGCTAGATAGAGCTTTTCCAGGAATAAGGAGTTTATGCAGGAAGGACCAAGTGAGACGTTGGTACAGCTGAGTTGTGGTGTGTCAACAGTTGAGAAATTTGAGCTGAAATGTTTCTGATGTTGGAGATAAAGTGTTCCCTATGGAAAGGAAACGCCTCCTATTTGCTCAGTCTAATCTCATTTAACGTAGTCTGTTAACAAACCTCTCTGTATCCAAGGCTGTAGTGGCAGGTCAATCTTAAAAAGTCTCCTGAACCTTAACAATGCACTAAAGTCTTTTTTCAGCTCCACATAAGAAGGCACAAAGGCAACTCTGTAAAAGCATATGTCCATCTGCCTGTGCCACTCCATTGCTCACACAGCAAGCCGCCTTTTACTGTCAACAGTGGGAGCTGAGCCAACGTTCACCAGTGTTGTAAGACCCTATAAGGTACCCTTATTAGTTAAATGTGTTCTTTTCTCTTTGCTTCCTGTAGCCAGGCCTTTTCACTTTATAGTGCATACAGGATACAGGCAGGTATAGATCGCAAGCATCGAAACTGTTGAGCCACCAATCAGTGACTGGGAGGAAAGGTCAGACGACCAGCTGTGAGCACACTGGGTGTACAACTACAAAGGTGACAGAAAGTCCCTGTAAAACAGTCCCTATCGGCTCTTTCCAGCAACACCTACTTCTCAGCACATTTCTTCTAGCTACCATGTGAAAATAAGACTTCAAAGAAAAATATGGAGAAGAATGAATTAAGTCTTCTCGATCAATGCAGGATGGTTTTTGAGAAAAGCAGACCTAGTTGCTGTGCCAGGGGAAATGGGCAGGGAGACAACAAAAAAAAAGTGATGGAGAAATCCAAGAGGAAGGCTAAAGTTTGCAAAAGTGACTGGCTGTACAGTGAAGTTTTCACTTCAGTGAAAACAAACAGGGTTACTTTACCGTCTTCTTCAGAGTCAAAACATCAAGACACTTCTCAAAACATCACAGCCTCTGCCATTACCTTCAGCGTGGGTGTTGCAGTGAGGTAGACCTATGCTTTACCTAGTCTTGGCTGAACCCTGTTCATTAAAAAGAGGGAGTCGCAATGATTTCACTCCTGCTAAGCACGGAAATCCTTTTCATTACATTATTGGAATGTGCATAATTGTTATACTGACTTCTATGAATGCAGAGTCAGCTTCTCATCTGAACATAACTGTTGGCAGTGTATGGAGGACATTATGGTGGGTCTCAACATAATTTCCAAACAAAAGCAAAGGCACATGACTGAAGACAAAAATATGATTCTTTGGTTTTAGATTTTGCTTCTCGCTGCAATTAATCTGATGGTTAAAATCAGCGCAGTATAGGCAAAATGCAAATACCAGAAAAATGCTTGTTCTGTGCTCTTGTAGGCACTGTTACCATAAGAGCTACATCTCCACAGATATCAGGGAAGGGCTTGGCTTTATACCAACATGAAAGAAAAAGCTAATATTAATTTTCCTGCCTCTAAATAATGAGTTGTAGGAAACCTTGGCAGCCCCTTTATAAAGTACTCTTTTTGATTAAGCACTTTCTAGTCTTGTTATTCAGTTTAAACTACAGTCCCAATGACAAACAAAGTTCATCTTCTCCTTGTGTGCTGCAATGATTGTGAGCTGGACACATGGCAGAGCACAAGACCACCTATAACTTGCTTTGGGGATGGTCCATCAGCTTCAAGGATAACATAAGAACCCATTAGACTCTTCTTAAAGAAAGATACAAGGTGTTAGGTGTTGTTTCAGATTTAATATAGTCTTCAGCACCTTCCAAAGTGCCAAATACTGAAGAGAGGCATGTAGGTGTGGACCTTTCCCTGGATGTACCTGAATGGTCCTTGTCTACTGATGGTTGCTCTCATGTTTCTCTGGCAATGTTTGAAGGGCAGACATTCAGTGTTCCTCATCAGCAGATCTGTTTGTATTTGGCACCCTCAGATCCTTTTACTTTCTATATTGGCTGTGCACCGTCTTGTCAGTGCTCTTTTCCTCAAAAGCTGGAGACTGAGGGGAAAGCTAGTCAGGGTGGTGTGGATTTAGAAATGTGAAGGAAAAAAAAAAAAAAGAGTTCTCAAATTGCAGTTTTTAATGCTCATCTGAGCCATTTATGTGATGAGTCATTCCTGTGATGAGTGTGTGTTACTGGTAAATTCTCACCTTAAAGGGATTATTCTTAGTGACAGATATTGCCAATGGACCGTCCTGAGGCATTCTGAGGCAGGTCTCATTTGTACTACTGAAGTCCATTCTAATCCTTGGTGGTGATGCCACCAAGACTGAAGACTTGGATCAGAGGTTCAAACTTTTTTTCAACAGTTCTTTGGCAAATACATATCTCTGATAGTGGTTCAAAGGCAGGAGAACAGCATTCACAGTCGATGGGGTACAAGTCTATCAGCTGCCACAAGCTTGTTACAACTCTGTATCCCTAGCCTTTTCTAGTGTCTCATTCCAACATTGTATTTTGCACAAAGTTGGGATTTTTAGAACATTTCCATATAACTGTGGAATTTGTTTTGTCTCACAAATCTTTAGTCCGCCTACAGCCGATGGTGGCACACATGCCTTCTGGAAACCTGAGGCAGGCATAAAGCCTAGCTGGTACTAGCACATTCCAGCATTTTCCAAGGGAAGCTCTAAGATCTGATTCTGCCAGTGCCTACAGAAATGCCTAGGAGCCTTTCCAAGGTGAGCTGCAAATGCAGCAGCAGTCAGGTATGGACACCATGACACCAGCCCTTGTGCAAGCTCTTTGCCCAGGGGATCTGGCTATAAACACAAGGCGCCTTGCTTTTCTGGCCCTGGGGTCAGCGACCTCACACTTAACCACGGAGACAGAACATGGATATGCTCTGTTGTATTGGAGTGCTGCAAACTCAGACTCCAGGTTACCATCCAGTAAATTGCTTGCATGGCAATTTTCATAAGGAAAGCACTAAACAGCAGTCATGCTGAGAGATTCAAGGACACTTCTCAGTGGGGACATGCTTGTGTTTAAGATTTATAGCATCCTGCATAAAATAGTGACTTACTGATTATGCCATGGAAATTTCAATTCCCATGATAATCCAGTCTGCTTCAAACCTTATTATATGCCTTATTATAACTCTTGAAGTAGATTGCAAAACCTGAAATTCCCATTAGATTAAGTAACCCTTTTGAAGCCATGTTTCTAAGACACTTTATGAGATCCCAAGATGAGAAATAAATTTCATCACAGCATATACTTTGGTACCACCTTCCAAAATGCCCAAGCCTTTCAGAGTATCTCATCACTCATCTGCCATGAGTGAAATGCTTATTAGATATTCTGCATCTGTTCCTCCTGCCTTTGCAGAGTCTTTTCTTGAATCTCCCTAGGCACAAATTCTATTATTACTTCTAAGTTATCTTTCAGAATTTGTTAAGCTTCTATATTGTTCAATAGTTGTGTAAAACTCTCTGTATATCTGAAGGATTGTTTTAGTGTTGTAGATGTCATAAATATCTTTTTTAATCTGGACTTTAAAAGTGAATTTTTACTATCGGCAGGAAATTAGGACATTATCCAGTGCAATATGCAGGAAACTGCAAGATAAATATTTGGGGTATTTGTTGTTTGTCATCTTGATTATTTGCCATATTGAAGAGCTGGAAAGAACTGAGAGAAAAATCCATTGTACTACAGTTTTGTCTGCAAGATCTTGCTGTCATTCAAAGTGACCTGCAACAGATGGAAAGGTAGACCCAAATTTGCACTTTTGCAATGCACTGCCAAGTCACAAATACATATTGCTTTTGCCCCTCTAGTGGATGTTTGTTTTTGTGGAATCAGAGGGGGTGAAGTGGAGCTTAATACATCAGTTCTTATACCTGTGTCAGCTGAACCAGAGCAGACAACGTAAAAGGGTCTCTAGTGCTCTCCTGACCTCAAAGGTGCAATTTCCCTTCTCCCTCCTCCCTTCCCCCCAAAAGCTAGAAGAAGAAGTAAAAAGTGTTACTTCATTTCTTTCACTTTTTATTTTTTGGTCTGGATCCATTTGGACAGCCTATCAAACATCCAATATTACATCTCTCTCCTGGAAAAGTTTCCCAGCAAAAATAAAAAAAAATCCAGTTTGCAAGGTGTGACACCAGCTTCTGTAGTTGTGCACACCACATTCATGCTCCGCTCCAGCTCCCGCACAGGTCAGCTGGTCTCATGACACCCTTTGAAAGTAATTGCTTCTGACAGTTGGATCTGAAGGTTTTTGTAGCTAATGAAAAAATACCCCTCAGTCTTGGTGACCTATAGTTCATGCCCTGGTTCCTTGAAAGTTCTAGTAATACGTTTTGCTTCCTCACACAGTGATGTGCAGTGAGTGGTGTTCTCAGAGCTGTTAGCCTTTCACAAAAATTTCATTACTCTTGTTCACCAGGTCAAGAGACTTAGGAAACAAGATGCTTAGAGAACTGTGACAGAAGGAGGAGTGAATGGGCAGGAAATGAAAAGGGCTTCTTCCCTGCAGCAGTTCCTGCTGCACTGACTCAGGAGGAGCTGGCTGAGAAGGGACTTTTATTATTTTGATGTCTCCATTACCAGGGAGAGGCACAAATTCTCCTCTGCAATGCCTCACCCAGGAAACATAGCCAGAGCCCGGAGGGTCAAGTGGCCAAAGGGAGCAGAGTATGTCAGACTACCATGGTCAGCATGTTCCTGAAGCTCCTCCTTGCTGCCCTGGGAATATGTTCCTCTCTCTTCTGCTGCAGTCGTGGTTATGAGGAAATACTACAGTCTGTATGTATTAAGTATTTGGTGATCCATACAGAAATTATACCACAGCTGTACATTAATTAAATATAAATTATACTCCGTTGCCTTGTGTACATTTAAAAATACATATAAAGCTTCTATGAAACATTTTGGTTGTCTGATTATTCCAGCTGTTTATACATGATTCTGAGCCAATTAAATTATGACAGATGTAAAATTAATATATTCTAGAGACCAGAGACAGGGCTTTGCGTGCTGTTGACTGCAGGTGAGAGAAGGGAGGAAAGCATGTCTGACAACACTGAGAGCTGGATGCCATAGTCTTATGTAAGGAGCTATAAATTGTGGAGAGCTAAAAGTGAATGGTGCTGAGTATTCGGGAGACTGGGCATGGGGAAGTGTCAAGGGGTAAAGTCCTACTAAATCACTTTGCTGGCTGCAAATAATGAGTTGGCTCAGTGACAGGGTTTAACAGTGGTAAATGAAGGTTCCTCACTTGCATTTTGCCTCTGCAGCATTTACCCCATTCTCTCTATATAGGCAAAACCACCAAATAAACTATTTTAGCTGCTTTTCTATTTCCCTACTGCGAGGTAGGACCCAGAGGTTTCAATTAGCATAGTATTACTGGGCAAGCTCCACAGATCTGCAGTGGGGTGAAAATTTATGGTAGACTTTGTTCGTTCATGCAGCAATCATGTTACAAGTCACATTAACTATCACAATTAAAGATTTTCAACTGCTATTCTCCGTCACAGTGACTGGCACAACTGAGAATTATAGAAAAGCATGAAGGGGTCTGAGAAGCTTTACCTCTATCACAGGTGTGAGCCAGTGTTGCCTCCTGGCTCCAATGTAACCTTTGTTCCTGCACTATCTAATGAGGTGGGCAAAATCCTGCAGGCAAGCATCTTTATAAATGTACAGTAATCCCTGACCTGTAAATACAACAGACCAAGAAGAAAAAGAGAGAAGGAACAAACCCATGAATATCATCCTCCTCTAGCTGCCTCAAGGAGAGTGAGAAGTTAACCTTCTTGTGTCTAGGTATTCCCATTGAGCGCACCCTCTTGTCTGTGCTGGGAGTATCTCTGAGGCCTAGTGAAGCATATCACTTCTTGAAGCTGCAACTGGAACTGTATACTGACATGGCATCATGCATGGAAAAAAGTATAATTCGTAGAATGAATCATAGAATCATTTAGGTTGGAAAAGACCTCTAGGATCATCAAGTCCAACCTTCATCCCAACATCTCCCTGACCACTAGACCATGCCCTGAAGTGCTACACCTACTCCTTTTCTTAACACCTCCAGTGATGGGGACTCCACCACTTCCTTGGGCAGCCTATTCCAATGCCTAACTACTCTTTCAGTAAAGAACTTCTTCCTACTATCCAGTCTAAACCTCCCCTGGCACAAATTGAATCCATTACCTCTTGTCCTGTCATTAGTTACTTGGGAGAGGAGACCAACACCAGCCTTACTAGAACCTCCTTTTAGGTAGTTTTAGAGAGCAATGAGGTCTTCTCTCAACCTTCTCTTCTCCAAGCTAAATAATCCCAGGCACGCCTCATAAGACATGTTTTCCAGACATCTCGGGCCAGAGGTTTGGGTTGAAAAGGACCTTAAGGATCATCTAGCCCCAACCTCCCTGCCGTTGTCAGAGACACCTTCCACTAAACTAGGTTGGTCAAAGCCCCATCCAACCCTGCCTTGAACATCTCCAGGGATGGGACATCCCAACCTCTCCAGGCAACCTGTTCCAGTGTGTTTTGCCAATTACCCAGCCCAGCACAAAAAACGCCACCGTTACCAGGAGGCAGATGCATAAGCAGATATGGATTTTATCATCTATCCCCATGGGGTGCAGAAATGACACTACATGGCTGGCAACAGAAGAGAGAAACCCACTCACTGCGGGTGATATAACAAAAGGAAAAGCGAACTTAACTACAAACTCAATAACAGAAGGGAAAAGAAACAAGGCGATTGCCTCAACAACCCCAAATATCACCATAGCCATGCACAAACCACCCCAGCAAATACCCGAGAGGTGGACCAGCAGTACATGATACATTCCACAAAAGTACATGGCCAAACTACGACAGACACCAAAAGGATAAGCAATCAAATCCATTACCAGTATTTCTCTTGTCCTGTCCAATATACTCGTTCTGTCCTGCCATTGCTGGGAAATCCTGGTTGCAGTGAGCAGTCGAGGCAGGGAGGGGGGGGCCTTGGGGGAAAACCCTGCGTGGTGCATCCACCCGCATGTCGGCTTTTCCCGAAGTTCGCTACAAGCAGGACCAGCTTTTATGCTGTTGGATAAACAATTCAGGTTGCATAGGCAATCCTCAAAAATAGCTTCAAAAGTGGGACACCTGCCATTTTTCCTCCTTGTTGGGTTCTGTCCAAGGTCGGCCAAGCCTGGGAAGAAACTCAAAGAGGAGGAGGCACCTTTATTTGCTTTGGTCTGTTTCTCAGGATAGCTGTGTGTCTATTCTCACAGCTAATCAGCTAATTTCCCAGGAGAGAAAAATCCTCTGATGGTTTCAGTCATACTGTCCGGTTATGAGATTCATCCATATGCCAACTTTAATTCAGGGCCTAATGCTCAGGCTCTAGCACTTCACAGTGCCTCATCACCCTCACAGTGAAGAATTTATTTACATCTAATCTAAATCTAGCCTCTTTCAGTTTAAAGCCATTATCCCTTTTCCTATCACTACATGCTTTTGTAAAAAGTCCCTCTACAGCTTTCTTGTAGGCCTACTGGAAGACTGTAACAAGGTCTTCCTGGAGCCTTCTCTTCTCCAGGCTGAACAACCCCTACTCCCTCAGCCTGTCTTCATAGGCGAGGTGCTGCAGCCCTCTGATCATCTTCATGGCCCTCCTCTGGAACCACTCGAGCAGGTGTGGACTTGGTATGTCTTTCTTACACTGGGTCCCCAGAGCTGAGCACAGTACTCCAGGCAAGGTCTCACAGAAGTGGAGGGGCAGAATTGCCTAGCTATCAACAGGTCCTTTCTGAATAGTACTTTATTATGCAGCCCTTTACTGTATTTGTGAGAAAAGGAAGTGATGGGAATGGAGAAATTCTCATTTGTGCCATGGAACTAGTGGAACAAACTAAAGACACGAAGTGAAAGCACAACTGATCGTGCAATACTTGTTTGAAAATACTATGGGAAGGCATGGCTTAGAGACTTCTCATTCTGTGGCAACATAGGTGGAGAGTATAGGATGAAAATGAAAAATATATCTTTGGATCAGATGATGAGAAACCTAAGTATGATACAGCATGAAGGACCTTAGTAGTATGGCATGGAGGGTGAGTGGTAAACAAGATCTTGCCCTGATACAGAGAAGGGTAGATTATTATGCAAAAGTAGCACAAATGCAATAGTCAAAGAGGTAAAAGGCAGAATCTTTAGAAACATTCAGTGATATCTTCTGTAAATATTCTTCTGTTTGAGTCCCCAGAGAACCTCTAAAGTTCAAAAGAAAAAAAATATGAGGAAAGGCAGAGAGACCATCTACTGCTCACCTATTAAGAAATATTTTTTTTGCTACTGTATGTCCTTAAATTATTAATTTAACAGCCAGCTTTTGTGCTTTGTAGCTCTTTGAAAGGATCCATGCTGGAACTCATGTTATCTCATATGTTCATAAGTCATCTGGAAATATGAAATAATGAAATTTCCTGATGATACTCTATTATTTAAGGCAATAAAATGGAATTCAACTGTGAAGAGTTGCAGATGGCTCACAATACTGTGTGACTGGGAAAAAACATGGCAGATGAGATGCTGATAAATACAAAGTATTGCACATGGATACAATCATTCTTAACCATGCATAACAGCAATGGGCTCTAAACTGGCTATCAGCACGCAGAAAAAAGATCACAGAATCACAGAATCGTTATGGTTGGAAAGGACCTCCAGGGTCATCAAGTCCGACCTTCTCCTAGCATCTCTTTAACCACTACACCACTACACCAAATCCTCTCTAACACTACACCATATCCTCAAGCACTGCATCTATTCGTTCTTTAAACACCTCCAGGGATGGTGACTCCACCCCCTCCCTGGGCAGTCCATTCCAGTGCCTAACTACCCTCTCAGTGAAGAATTTCTTCCTAATATCTAATCTAAACCTCCCCTGATGCAACTTGAGGCCATTTCCCCACATCCTATCATTACTAATTTGAGAGAAGAGACCAACACCAGCCTCGCTACAACCTCCTTTTAGGTAGTTGTAGAGGGCAATGAGGTCTCCTCTCAGTCTCCTCTTCTCTAGACTAAACAAGCCCAGTTCCCTCAGCCGCTTCTCATAGGGCATGTTTTCCAGCCCTTTCACCAGCTTCGTTGCCCTTCTCTGCACCCGCTCCAGCACCTCAATGTCCTTCTTGTACTGTGGTGCCCAGAACTGGACACAGTACTCAAGGTGCGGTCTCACGAGTGCTGAGTACAGGGGCACAATCACCTCCCTACTCCTGCTAGTCACATCGTTTCTGATACAGGCCAGGATGCTGTTGGCCTTCTTGTCCACCTGGGATCTTCAAGTTACTGTTGACGATTCCATTAAAATCTCAATGCCATGCTCAGGAACCATCAAAAGAGTAAATAAAACATTAAGAATTCTTAAGAAAGGAACAGAGAACAAACAGAATAATAATCCTCTGCCACTGTATGCATGTAAAGCATGCCCGTATCATGAATATTATGTACTGTTCTGATTCTTTCTCCCTCCAAGAGGACAGAAATAGAAAATACAAAGAGAAAGGTAAAAGCAGCCAAAAGTAGGGAAGAATTTTTATATGAGGAAAGATTAAAGAGCTCAAAATATTTTCATCTTTGAAAGAAAAGGCTCTGAGAAGAACCTCCGTACATTCATATGTACACAGTCATAAATAGGAACTCACATACAGTATTTCTCACAAGAAAATATATAAAGGTCAACTGATTAAACTCCCAGATAGCATGTTTAAAACTTTAAAGGAGTTGGTCATGGGGGTTGTACAGTGAATAATTTATCCATGGATTAATCATTACACAATCTTCTAGCTGGCTGAAGTTCAGGTTGATTCAGAAACTGATAAAATTAGTGGGGAGAAAGCCCATCTAAGACTACTAAGCAGTCTGGGCATTACCTCTGGCTCAGGAGGTACATCTCATCTTTACTCCATGGACTATTTTTATACCACTTCTCTAAACCTCTTTAACTAACCCAAATGAGGGACAAGACAAATGATTAGCTGAGACTCTTGTTGAGGACACAGTGGTCAAACCCTCCCAGCATGTCCTATAGTTTTTCTCCGTTGTGTTGCCTGGGTGGCCCTCTTTTGTGGGATCCCAGAGGCCTAGATCAGATTTTCCAAAGCATCCCAGGGAGCAGAGATGTGAAGTTCAGGCCATCTGGACAAAAGCAAGTGCCAGCCACCTCTCAGGTTCTCTCTATTTATCTGAGGGACAAAGGCAAAACTAAAGCCTACGTACTAAAGTATTTTCCCTGGGAAACAAAAGAAAAGACTCAAGTGTTGTAAAATGTATCCTTAGGAAAATAGAAGAAGACCTACCTCATTCAGATTAAAAATCTTCTCACGTACGACAGTGATGGTCAAGGAACAGACCTTTATATGTGTCAAGTGCTGGGGCCTTAGCTGTGGGCCCTGAGCTGGAGTTGACCTGTGAATGAGTCACAACCTGACAGAATGTTTTGGTTTTCTTATTTGCTTCATGTTCCAGAGGCAGAACTTGCCCCACCCATGTTTCTGTGGCTCTGCCCTCACACAGGTGGTCATGGTTGGGGTGGTGGGCAAGGCCAGGAGTATATTAACCAGGGGCTGATCAGTCAGAGGAGCTTCCTGTTGGGTGTGGCTTCTGTTGGGGCTGGTTGCATCTTGCTGAGCTCTCTGGGTGGTGCCCTTCCATGTGAAGGGCCCCTGCGAGAGCCATGTCTGTCCATTGTGTCCAGCAGGTGATGCTGGCACCGCAGTGGAGGAGCTGGGCCCACAGAAACTGACAGAAACTGATGGCAAGACTGTCTGAAAGAAGTTGCTGAGTTCAGTGTTGACAAGTGATGGCACCATGAAATGATGATGATGGCTGAACCAGCACAACAAGGTGCTCCTCAAAAAACAGCATCTCCATGTCACATCATTGTTTGAAAGCTGCTTGTAATAGGACAAATTCCTCCTGTCTCCTACATCATGCTCTCTGAGTTTTCTGAAAGCAGACACTTCATGAAGAGCCAGCCTTTTATCACCTGGACCCTGAGGCAAAAAGCCCACAACAGCAAGGGGAGCCTTACTGTATATGTTTCCTTGAGACAGCATTTTGTCCTACAAAAAGCTGGAGGGATCTCTCTTCTCCTAGGATAGACAAAATCAATTTGAAGAGCTGCCTTTTGAACTACTGATTCAATATAACACAGGGTAACTCAGAGGAGAAAGTATCAAAGAAATCAGTATACTCAGATATGGCTTGAAGGCCTCTTATTGGCATTCATAATGCATGGTAGATGTTTAAATGCAAAGTCCTAATCTTCTTGGTCCAAAGTCTCCACACAAGAGTTAACTCTGGAGATTATCTAAGACATCTTTGCAGAGTGTGTATGTGTGCATTGGTCTACACACCAGTGAGAGACAGAATCTTACTGATTTCAGACCAAATCAATGAAATCCACAGATTCTTCTGAGGGTGAAAAACAACAGTAAGGATCATGCCCCAAAACTATTACTAATGGCACTTATTTCAGAGTCTTCCCAGTGTGGACAGACAAAAGGTCTCTTTCATATGGTGATGCCAGGCATTTCAAAACACAATGAAGGTCATAAAATAATAGGTTTTGTCTATTTTTACAATTCAAACAACATCAGAGAGTGTTTCTGGGTGGTACGTGTTAGACCAGTGATGTGAGCAGCCACAAATGCAATCTGGTTAGAACAGAAAAATTGCTGAACAGAAGAAAATGTCTGCTGAAATATATTGACAGAGAAAATAGCTGCCTGTCTGGGAGTTGAGCGCTTGGGAACCAGGCCCGTGAACCAGAAACATCCTTGAAAAGTGCAGCTGGCCTCTTTGAAGTGCAGCTGGGGTACCTAGAAACAAGAGACAACCTGAGATACCACCAAGTGCAAAAGCACAGGACTGTAAAGGCAACTTACTATCTGAAAAGGTGTAAAAACGTCTGGAAAAATAAAAGTTGTTCTGTAAGAACAGAAAATATCAACATCATATATTGCCTATTACATGTGAAACATTAAAATTTGTAACATCTACTTGAAGTGATGTCTCTATATGAAAAGGACTTAATTTTTATCCAAAATGGAGACCCTCTCTCTGACAATGTATGCTACACATACCTTTCCTTCCTTAAACAGGTTGAATTCTCCACATGAATTTCCTATTGGACTCTCACTGGGGACCTGGCTGACAGACTCCAGGCTCTGCAATGTGGATCATCTTTGAAGTGAGACTCCCTCTGTTATCTTACTGGTCACTCCTTGGGCTCACTTTTGGGGTCAGTTTGATTTGTCCTCCCACTTCTGGGCTGGTTTGGCCCCTTCTGAAATCTGTCCAATTCACTTAACACTGGTATTATGTATCTATGCAAGTAATCTGTCATAAGTATATCTGCTGCTACGTTATTGATAAGCTTGCTTCACTAATGATAAGTTTGTAGTAACCTATATATACACACCTACTTAGTTGTTGCTGTTACTGTTTCTTGGCTATTGGCAGGGCATACCTGAGGAGTTAGCACAAGCCAAGGAGCTGTCTGCCTACAGCTAATTTTAGATGGTAAAAGAGTTCAGCAGTATAGATGAACTCACAATGCTCTTCTTCTGACAATCCCCAATTGGCCTTCATCTTCATTGAACCACAGTGCCCAAAACTGGGCAAGGTATTCCTACTCATGCCTTACTGATGCATTAGATGTTTCCCCAACTCCATGTGTGTTTATATATCATGATACAATGTTTGTCTTTATCATAACAGTACAATATTGTTGTGTTCTGTTCGTGATCCATTACAATCCCACTGATCCTTCTCTGAAAACAGCAACCCGACTACTCATTAAATATACTGTGCCCATGCAGTTGAGCACACATCTCTTAGAGTGCCCTTGCAGTTGTCCTTGGTTTTCATGCCCTTTCTCCATTTTATCAAGATAACTTTGAACCCCAAACCTGTTTTCCAACACAATTTTGTGTCATCTATAAGTGTATGAGTGGAAATCAGAGCAGAAAGACCTCTGGAAGAGTCATTGCTGCCTCTTTATATTTTGCTGTTGAACTAATTCTGAGTATAGATGCAGAACATGCTTTGTATACACGGTCTAGTGATTTCATCCAGACTGTATTTCTTTTGCTGGTTTATAAGAATGTCATGTAAGATCAAATCAAAAGAGTTCCCAAAGTGAAGTTCTATAGATTAATTCCACATCTGCTTTTCTGCTGCAGAAGAAAATTAGATTATTTTTATACAATTTGTTCCTTACAAATCCCCACTGTCTCCTTAGCTCTTTCTTTATCTTTCAGGTACTAATATAATGTTAAGTCACTATCTAAAATAATGATTTAGTAAAATCTAAATCTAAACACTTCATCATTTGATTAAAATAATTTCTTAAGCTCATTGTATAATTCTCCACATCCTTTTATTTCATGTTTGTTGGGACAGTCAGTACCATTGTCCTGAAGAAACAAGATGAGTCCTAAGAAGAGAAATAAAACTATTATTATGGCAGTAATATACTAGACCAGCTAATCAGCTCTAGTATAAATGATGAGAATGCTCACCATTCACACTGGCCTCTTCCTTCAATCTCCAGATCCATAACCTGACATGACAATTCTGAAACACATGCTCAGAAAAGGCACTGAGTAACAATGCCTTTTTACCACTGCATTTTAACCAAGCTTCTGTCATGGATGATCTGTTGTGGGAGGTGGACTTAGCATGGCACTAGTAGCAGTCAGCAGTGTGGACAGACATGCTGAGACAGATGGTCACAGAGGGCAGAAGCTGGGTAAGGTCAACAATGGGAAAGAAGGGAAAGCAGAATGGTGCAGAAGAGCAACTATACAAGGAACATGAGTTGTTCACACCTATCCTGCTGAAATGTCCTCATGGTCTTGGCTAGGCAAGGTTAGGCTGGAATGAGACACAGCTCTGTTGTGCACAGTCAGCTTGCTTTTCTGCCTTCAGCACATATACAGGGTTGTCACTTGCTGTGGTAGCCTATTGACTCCGACTGTTGGGAGGAAATGGAGAAAAATTAGCCATGGCACAGCTGAAATGTCAGACTGTGACTTTCTGATAGCCCTTCTCATCTTTTAAGATGAGTATTGCCTAGGCAAAGGGGGACCACCTGCCAGCCTCCAGGCTAAGCACATCTCTGGTCAAAAGTAGGGCCCTAGGAGAGAGCAGGAACCACACTGACCTATCTGGGTATGTCTGTTCTTGGAACTGTGAGGCTAAGGCCAGATTTGACCATGGCCACAGATGGCATGTTGTTCAATTCCAGCAAAAATGCCGTGTATGCTTCCTCCATATGGTCACATCACTCCACCTCAGGTGCTCATCCAGCTAGCCAAGGCTGGTCCAGGGGCCCTGCTCCCCAGTGCTCTCCTGGGGAGATTGTAGTAGGACATGTACCATTACTCACCAGGGACCTTCAAGTAGATTTAGGTGGGAATAAAGTCATATTTCCCAACTGGAGCCCTACATAAGATTTAATAGAATGTTAAAACTCTTGGCTTATCAGGGGAAAATTTTACTTAAAAGTCCAGGAATGCCCAGAGGTCTTGTTTTGAAAAAAAATAGATAAGCAGAGTTATTGAAAGGATTTGAGCTCTGCAAAATAAATATTTGAGTGAAAGCAAGGTCTCTTCCCAGACACTATTCTATAATAACACATCCAAATAAACAGATAGAATTAAATAATGTTAATTAATAATTCAATTATAGGATTTTCTTGGCAACTTTTAAATAGAATTTATACAAAATTTTATCTGTTCAATGCTCTGTAATTCATCTTTAAAAAGGAGAAAAGGTGAAGTATTTTTACCTAGCTACTTTTCAAAAATACCTCAGTTCTTATCAACAGATTGGGACCACCTTGGGCAGCACTGTGCAGAACAAAGTGCCTAACGATGGATGGGAGAGGGCAACCTGCTATTTTCCTTATCCATGGAGCATTTTTTCATGCCCAGCCTGGCATAAATTGCAGAAATAAAATAACAGAAAAGCTAACGTAAGGATTTTATTAAAAATAATTAAATTACAGAAACACAGTTAGTGTTGCTCAGCACAATTTTGATAACAAAACATCTTGTAAAACAAATGGTGAAGATTCCATTCTTCGATAAAATGATAGATTTAGTGATTAATGATTGAAGATAAGTGCATCGATATAATAGACTTACATTGTGTAAAGGTATTTAATATTCTGATTAAAAATGTAGAATTATAGAAGAGAAAAAGCACAGGCTGGAGAGAAAAATCATTAGCTCATTGACAGACTTAAAGCCGCTACCAGCAGAAGATCCTCACGGATCTGCCCCAGGTACTCAGCATCCTCATGAGTGATCTGTGAGCAGATATACAGTCATGTCTGGTAAATCACAACCATGACAGAGGTTAGCAGGTTGATCAACACTAAGGACAGGGGAAATGAAGCATGCTGGTTATTCAGTAAATTCCCACATTGAGGAAAGTGTACTTCTGTGGAGCCAAACGCAAGATACATTTCAAGACAGGAGGAAAGACAAGCATTTTTGTCAAAGAGGGGCCTGTGCTTGAAAAACCAGGGTGTCTGAAAGGTATGTTGGTCTTTCAGAGGAGGAGAAATCTCTATAGAACATGCTTTGGCAAAAAGAGAGAACACTAAAGATCATCCTGAAGAATGGGAATGGACCAGGAGAGATCAACACTCAGTGGTTCCTTAGTACCACAGCTCTGGTAAGTCTTGTTAGACTCAGCAAAGTCTCACAAGAGCCAGTAGCTGGAGAAAAGAAAGCTGGACCCAGACCTTCTAACCGGAAGTCAAAGAAGAAGAACACCACTGGAAAGTGGGTACTGAAGTCCCTGGAAAAGCATGTCTTAGCTTCAGGGTGACACTGATCCTAGAAGAGTGTACTTGGTCTGCTTCTGAGGCTGAGCTGTGCAGGTACCTGAGTACCAAACCACCTGTAAATCAGTTAGAGAGAACTCATGCTGAGACCTCTTACACTGAGACTTTATAGTTTTTATTAGTGCTACAGATGTAATGGGTTCATGCTATATGGAGGCAAAGCAAAGCCCTAAATAGGAGCAGTAACCATTTATGCAATTGCCAGAAAAATGTAACACAGATTTATTATTGCATGTGATACTGTACTTTTTAAATATGTGTCTGATTACTAATTCATTCAATGTGCTAACCTTCCTAACAGTTATCATGAACAATTTGTGGAGGAAGTGCTCCAGATGATGGCAAAGGTGTTTGGAAGCCAGGCAGCATTAACTGCCCAACTCTGCAAGCAGTGAGCAATTGCAGTGCTTCTTGACTTGACTGTATGGCTTGGACTTTTCAAAATTCAGACCACAAGTTACTGTGCAATGACCTGAATGTGCCAAGATAAGCAATTACATGTGTCTGAATTAATCACAGGGGCATAGGGTATTGTTAGCTGTGATTGATAAGCCGAAATTGACTGGAAATAAAGCTTCAACTTTCTTTGTTAGTGGGAAATGTGGACCAACAGTGCAGAAACAGACACAACATTACCTTTTTAATCCAGACAGCCTGACCACCAGGCAAAGCAGCCTGTGTAGTTTCTTTGAAGTTAATGGCATTAATTATGCTGGCTGAAGATGTGTCACTAAAGAGCTGTGTTCTGAACACATGGGCACTATGGTCCTTAATCACCACACCATCCAGCTGTGAACTCACATAAAATCATAGAATCATAGAAAGTTAGGGGTTGGAAGGGACCTCTGGAGATCGTCAAGTCCAACCCCCCTGCCAGGGCACGACCATAGAATCTAGGGTAGGTTACACAGGAACGCATCCAGACGGGTCTTGAAAGTCTCCAGACGAGATTCCACAACCTCTCTGGGGAGCCCATTCCAGTGCTCTGTTGCATCTCCAGTGCATCCATTGCCCCTTGTCCTATCGCAGGGCACAAGTGAAAAGAGGTTGCCCCTTTCTTCATGACACCCAGCCCTCATATATTTATACATATTAAATAGGTCCCCTCTCAGTCTTCTCTTCTCCAGACTAAAAAGCCCCAGGTCTCTCATCCTTTCCTCATAAGGCAGGTGTTCTAGTCCCCTAATCATCCTCGTAGCCCTCCATTGGACTCTCTCAAGTAGAGCTTTGTCCCTCTTGAACTGGGGAGCCCAGAACTGAATGCAATACTCCAGGTGAGGTCTCACTAGGGCAGAG
>VZZY01004912.1:0-78134 GCA_013400335.1 Eurystomus gularis | reverse complement strand
GGACTGGACCCAGCACTGATCCTTGGGGGACTCCACTAGTTACAGGTCTCCAGCTGGACTCGGCACTGTTGATTACCACTCTGGCTCTATTGTGTAGCCAGTTCTTAATCTATCTCACTGTCTGTTCTTCTACCTCACACTTCCTGAGCTTGCTCGTGAGGATGTTATGGGAAACTGTATCAAACGCCTTGCTAAGGTCAAGGTAGATTACATCCACCGGTCTCCCTGCATCCACCCATTCAGTCATGATATCACAGAATGCTATCAGATTAGTCAAGCATGATTTCCCCTTGGTAAATCCATGCTGACTACTCCTGATAACCTTCTTGTCTTCCACGTGCTTAGAGATGACCTCCAGAATGAGTCGCTCCATCATTTTTCCAGGGATGGAGGTGAGGCTGACTGGTCTGTAGCTTGCTGGATCTTCCTTCTTGCCCTTTTTGAAGACAGGAGTGACACTGGCTTTCCTCCAGTCCTCAGGCACCTCTCCTGTTTGCCATGATCTTGCAAAAATGATGGAGAGTGGTAGAGCAACAACATCAGCTGGTTCTCTCAACACTCTTGGGTGCATCTCATCAGGGCCTATGGACTTGTGTGTATTCAATTTTCGTAACTGATTACTAACCCAGTCTTCACTGACATGAGGGTGGGATTTGCTTCTGAGCTACATACTCTCAGAGTGGTCATCATCCAGCTTCCACATTTGAATAACTTCCCCCGAGGTTGTTCCCATAACCCCACCATGAACAACATCTCTTGCAATAGAGCCAAACACAGAATGGCTTCATTAACAAGTGAGAGCAAGTCCAAAGTGGCTGTGTTTATGGAGACACACAGAAGCCCACGTGGGTACCTGACAGCAAGGTTCTCTAAGAGACAGCAGGCAGGTGAAATAATTTACTGGAGGATATATGAAGTTGTGTTTCTTGTGAAAAGCTCTGCTATATGTTTCGATTCCTTCTACCACTCTTTCAGCTGCAAATCACAACTACTCCATGTCACAAATAGTACACGCAATGGCTTTTCTGATTCTGGCCTAAGAGGTACTTTTCCTTCTACCAAAGAGTCTGTTCTTTTGGGTAAATAACAAATGCAAAGGCAAAGAAATATTTCCTCATCCTTTCAATTCTGGTTGGTTTTGTCCATGCTTTGCCTTTGTGTGGGTTCCTGTTCTTGTTTTAAATTCTATTTTAGATTCTATACTAAGCATGCTTAGTGTTTGTGTGTAAGATATCTTCTGGAAGGGCAAATCTCTCTGCATGTAAACATAGTATTTTGGAGGAGAGATGGATCATAAAGAGTTTCTTCTTTAGCATATCTGACAGGTAAAACTCTAAGAAATTAGTGTGTCCATTAATTTCCCTGAAGATCATCAGTAAATGAACTTTTCTAAAAAAAAACACTTCTGAAAATTTTGGTGTATTTATTATAGTATTTGGTTGGCAAAAGATTTCTGACCACATGAATATACTTGCAGATCTGATGATCTCATTCCTGATTTGACAAGTTTTCTTCTTCCTTTGTTGGCTGACAGAAGTAAGGGCATCCCTTATTACAAAAACATGAATGCAGATTAGCCTTCTAAAATGTCACACTGTCAGAATATTTTGTGCCCAGTAAAAAAGTGCGTGCTTGTTTGACTATATCTCAGTGTAAACAAAGCAAATACCTTAATTCCCTGTGCAAAATAATTTCAAGGAAGTGATGACAACTATGGGGTCTGAGAGAACTCATTCCAAAGTTATGGTGTAAATGGCAGGCAAGTGGCATAAATAATGTGCAGGAGAAACAAAGTTCTGTTGACAGATGAAAAGCATTTCATCCAGCAGTTCTCTACAGGTGCATTAGAAGTCAGACTGGGTTTCAGGTTTAGTCCTGGCAGTCCTTAACAAATCAGAAAAAAAAAGAAAAAGAAAGGAAAAGAGTACAAAAGGGCATATGTACAGCACCTGAATCTGCCTTAGAAACATTGACGGAGATAATACATTTATGGCATGAGCTTCCCTCAAGTTTGCATCTTGTATCCAGCAAAAATGCAGCTTTGTATCCAAATGCACTGAGTCCTGAAGAACAGCTAGTCCTCCAACTTTAGGTACACTGTATTCTAGAAATGCAAAAGCAGACCATTAAGAATAATGATGATACAAACAGAGTGTGAAATTATTATTACTCCTCTGAAAATTTGTTCTATGTGATTTTTGTTGAAGCTATTCCCTCAACATCCGACTATAGCACTTGTAACAAAATAACAGTAATATGTTTTTATTGTCTGGTGTCATCCTCATACAGTTATTTAATGACTTTGAGAGGAAAAAGGAGCTTGAAAATATCAGTAAGAGCTGGGAAATGGTTAGAATACCTGGTATGAAATTTCACAACAACTTGTTGGACTTTCAATGGAAAATATTTACCTTTCCCTTCCTTTCCAAGGACAGTATAAACAGATGAGTGAGTTAAAGTCCAGAAGAAAACTGTGTTCAGCTGGATTCACTACAACAGTCCAAGCTTCCTCCAGGGGTGGTTAAATTGCCCAAACTGGAAAGTAACTTTTATATTTATTATCTGTTGCTTTATTTCAAATCTTACTGTCTGCCACTATGGTATATAGCAGATTGCATATCTGAATGACAGATGTTTGATAAACATTTCACAGCCTTCAGCCCAAGATTACAGACTTCTAAGAATATAGCTCTGAGCACAGAACCACAGAAACAGAGTTCAACCTTTCCATGATGAACCTTAATCTAACAAAATTCTTTGGTCAACAAGATATACTGGCAAGAAACATGCCTCTGTTCCTCCTTTTGAAAGCATATTTTAACAGTCTAAATGAGTTTCTATCTTTCAATCTTCCCCAAAAGATGCACAGAAAACACAGCTAACATGCCATATAAGACTGTCAAAATTTCACTCCTTCTCCTCTGAACACCTCTAAGAAACTGAGTGCTCATCATTCCCTGTGCTTACACACCCTCTAAGCTGTGCTGTACCTGAATCTGAGAAATATCAAGCCTTACCAAAGTCTTGAATCTTGAGTGGTTTCACTTATCATGGTGTCTGCTGTCTTCAGCTGTTTTTAGTAAACACAATCTCTCCAGATTTCCAGGGAAAGGCCACACCTTTTCTGTGTTTAGGATCTGTCAAGCAGCCGGGACAGTTCTTGCACCTTGGCTAGCCTTTTGGAATTACTCTGTCTTCAACTTTGAGACACAGACAACACAAAATGTCATATGCACTGCATAATACCTGTAACCTGTTAAACAAATCTGGTATGCCCTCCTTAAAATCTGTTTCTGGGCTTCATCATGCTGGGAAGTACAGACACCCAGTGGGCTGCAGGGGGTCCCTTGGAAAGACTGAGTTACCAAATAGCAGATTTAATCTGCTGAAAGAGTCACCACCGCATTCATGTTAGTTAACATGAGCATTTAATTGGCTGGTTCAGAGGGATGTTGATAGCCCAGAAGTTATGCTTTCAAGGCCAGCACAGGAGGACCATACTGCAGTGCCCTTCAAAAATTATCCAAGAAATCAGTATTAATGAAGTTCTTTCATTGCTCATAAGTTACGACAGTAAAATCGAAAATGAGCAAAGATGGTTTGAAGGCTAATAAAGTTAGGAGACCCAGCTTTATTCTGCTGTTTGTAATTCAGTTCAATTGGAAACAAAGGAAGGAGCAGTAATAAATGGTAGAGCAGAAGCTGCATTTTAGTATGCCATCAGTGTAAACAAAGCCTGAGGTCTTCAGCTCTGTCTTCCAGTAAGGGCCAGTAGCTACAGAATAAGTCACTTTGGTGAATCCAATCTCCAGAACAGGAATACAGCAAGGCACAGACAATCCAGCAATTTCCCGATGTTGGCAACAGCTTTTAACAACTTTTGGATACAGAAAGCTGAAAAAGCAACTGAGAAGGAGACACTGCAAGAACTGTAACTGTTAGAAAGTAATTTGGATCAGAATGGGGAGGTGAACTGCAACTAAGGGGAGGTGACCATGAGATGACAGAATCCACATTCCTTAAGAAAGGAAGAAGGATTAAAGCAAATCAAAAGCAGGTGGCTTCATAAAGGCAACCTTCCAGAAAATCACCCGAGATTTGAATCTGGAAGGGGAAAGGAGTCAAGGAGACAAAGAGTGTCTACAAAGAAACAGATCACATGTGTGTTTTGTTGTGCAACTGGCTAACCAGACACTGGGCAGAGTGAGTAAGAATCTAAGCAAATATGAGATAAAAATTTCATCTTCTTAGGGAGGACAGCAGTGGGTATACCAGATCTCTCCAATTAGTGAGGAGCTGGATTCATACATTAAGGGCTTAGACAACCATTCCAAGAGGCATTTATACAGTAGGTGTGTAGTCCAACATGCCTCTGGACACTTCCCAAGAAGGCAAGTGCCTGTAGATATCTCCATGCCTGAACTGGAGGCTGAAGTCAGAAGGTGTCTAGATGCGACAGTATGGCAGAAGCCAAAGACAGAGTTTATCATGAGGTAGGTTGTGCTTAATTGCTTATTTCTAGGGACGGTCAGTGTGAACATCCTGTAAGTTTGCATCTAACCAGTTGTCATCTCAGAACAACGTCCATATCAAGATGAGAAAAGAAAAAAACCTCTGCAAGCACCTTACAGGTACTGTCCCACCTCAGCCTCCATGCTCCTCTCTTCCCTTTGTCTTGCATTTCTTCCCAGCACATTTCTTTCCTCTTCTTTCATCTCCTACCACTTTTTCAAGATCTCTGTGACCAGTTTGAAATCTTCAGTAGCTTTCATTGTACTCCCCTTTCTGGCAGTTGTCTGACATGACAGAAGTGCTAGACTTTTTTTGGGAGTCATGATTTAGCAGCTCCCCCTTAAACTGCAATCTAAAAAACTTGGCTTGCTCATTCTAATCCATTAAATAAGGAATATATAGAAATAAAAGCAGCAGTTTCTTCTGACCATTGCAATACCCCTTCCTTAGTAAGTTTTCCATTTAAAAAGTGTTGGTTTAAAGATTAGAAAGATTAAAGACTACCATGACCCGCAGGTGTCAAACTGTGGGTAAAATATACCTACGTGGTAGTCACTGGGAGTTTTGTTATTGTCTTTGGCAACATCTCTAGGGTTTTGAAGTATTCCACACGTTACAGTGGCTATTAACATCTACACAAGATTGATTTATTCTGCATTTCCTGCAAAATTTGTTTTTTTACATTATGATATTGTGATCATGGGGTAGAATTAACTTCTTGGTCAGCTACACAGATAGGAAATTTTGACTTCTATTTCCGGGCTCTGATGAAAAATTATTTTAGATATCTATAATAGAAGTTAAATCAGCATAACTAGAAAGGAACATCTACCTTCTGAAAAGGCAGAAGAAGTGAGCAATTCTAAATGAGCAGTTTAATTATCTCCAACACCCCTTATCTTCCATCTAAGTATTTTATTTTATAGTATTCTTGCAGTAAATCTCAGGATCAAAACATTACTGTTTTCCAAACTGTAGAAATGAGCCACTGAGCCTGTAAAAACCAAGCTGCAGTTCAATAATAAAAGTTAACTAATACTGAAGTATGCATTACATTCCTGTGAAAACAGGTAATTCAAAATGTGGGTCATGAAGAGAACCAGGTGGTGGGGAAGGGTATTAAATATGTAGAATCAGCAAAGAAGAAGTGAAGATACTTGTGGCCAGCATGGGTAGTGAGGTGGATTAGAGTCAACTCCCAAGCTACAAGGTGTCTAAAGAGGGAATGAACTATGATGCCACAATGGATTTCAAAGGTGCAGTTGTCAGGAAGCAAGAGGGAGTGCCCACGTGGCATAGGATCCCATGGAGGCCAAGGAGCCGGTCAGACTTGCTAAAGGAATTGAAATTCCACATCTGAGATGGCTAATGAAGAAACATTAAGAAAATCCAGCAAACAGACAAGAGCAAAAGAATGGGGCTGTTAGGGAAGAAGCATTAAGAAGACCAGCAGGCACATGGATTGAAACAAACAAATAGTTAATTACATTAGAAAAAGAGAGGAAAAGGCAAATTCTTAAATATATTACTTTTTTCTGTCTGGTTTCTTCAGACGTTGCCTGTTTCTTAAGGAAAGACCTTCCAGTACCCATTCTGATTAAAGACTGTGGGCTTCATGTAACAAGAAAAAGTCTATTAGTATTAATCAGTACTCCATACAGGCAAATAATGCTTTGTAAATGTCAAACACTGTATTAAACAGCTGCATTAAAAAACTCTAGGCAAAGAAATATTTACACAGGGGAGATTGTGCAGATGCAGACTGAAGCATTTATATACTTCACAACAACCTAGACAAGCCCAAAAGCATTTCTGCCAATTATTTGAGTAATAATTTCCAAGGATATTGGAAAATAACCTTGCTTCATTTTCTTTTGGGAACACCTGATTCTGTTTCTGAGATGTGGCAGGAATTGGGGTTTTTTTATTACCATTGTCTTCAGTATTTTCCCCTTTCTACAATCCTCCTTCACTCCCATGAAGACCATAATGACAATGCTACTTTTTCTGAACAGAAGATGTCAGCCACATCATGGCATGGTGAGGACTGATCCTCAAAAAGTCCATATACATTCTTCTGAAAACTATCAGAGTCCAAAAAAATGACCTTGATGAACTTTAATCTTTTATTGCACGACCCTGCGGGTGCCTGTGGACCACCATGCGCTTGACCATAGGTTCACTGCTGTGTTTCTGTGCTTGTCCCTGACCATGGTGGTCCCAGCACCCTGGAGACAGCACTCGGGATTGTTTCACCCTAATGCCTAGCCAGGACACAGGGCTGTGACATTCCTCCCCTGGAAGCCTTCCATGGGTAGTTAAAACACACCAGCATGATCCTTTCAACAGAAAAGGCAATGGTAGCTGCCATTTGCTTTTCTTTCTGGCCACAGCTGAAGTGCATTGGTACCCTCTACTTTATCCCCGATTTGTTCGCTTAGCTAATAGTGCAGTGATAGCACTGATACCCAGGCAAAGGAAGACCAATGCATTATCTCCTCCTTCACCTAATGCTGTACGTCTTTGTGAAACCCTTTCAAACAGCAACTGAAGTGGTTTCTGGTGGTACACAATAAGGCTATTTTGCAAAGTATTGCATGCTTAATGAATAGCAAAGGGTCAGGTGACAATTTATTTAAAACTTCCATCAGGTGACAGACATACTCCCAGATCGTACAAAACAAAGCTCCAACCGAAGAAACAAATCACAGCTGCCAAAGGGCTTCCTTAAGAGGTGTGAGTTACACTACTTTGTAGCTGAAGCAGTACAAATGGTGATGAAAGTGCAAAAGACAGTGTCTAATACTTGCTCACCTGGAGATCAAGCATAGTCAAACAGCAGCTGCCTGTTTATCTTTAAAGATACCTCTGAACCCACTGAAGAATAACAACAACGAAGGATATTTTTGCTTCTTGTGTTTAGATTGTAGTGTGCTGAGTACCAGCTCAGTGGAAATGATTGCAGCTATGCCTGACCTTAGAGAATGATTCAGCTCCAAATGGCAGACTCCTGAGGGGTCACTGCAGGAATCAAAGCTAACTAATTCATGATTAATCACAGTTCCTCTGTTTCTTATTTTCCACTGCCTGATTTGTTTTGTTTTAAATAATGAAAAGGTCAGTAGATTTCTGTTTCTTGTCTTTCCTCACTCTGTCCTCCTCAGCTAGGCAGGGCATCTCTTTGTGGTAGTATCTCCCTGCTCACCTTGCCAAATGTGACTTAGGGAGATTATCATAGATAGACAAAGAGGGAAAGTCTCATCTTTGAAGTTATGGGGCTTTTTTCACTTTTAAGCTACTTTCTCTTTTTAAATTACTGGGAACTGACACCAGTTGTGAGCTTCATTTCACCAGAGGTAGGCCTTTGCATCGTAGACATGTGCACTGAAGTTGTCACCCTGGGCTGCCTCTATGGTCAACGAAGAGAAAGAGACATCTCTATAGCGTTATTCATCTCTGCATGAAGAAGGATGAATTCATCTTGGAAATGCCTGTTTCTTCCCACTAGCCTTTGAGGGAGCCTGGGATTACTCACTCATATGTCGTTCCAGTTTTGTCTGATGTAATTCCAGCAGCAAGATGACTCTAAGCCTAAATATGAATTCCAATTGTCCAGATAGACATAATAGTCCTGACTCATGGACACAAACTATCCCATCCCTTTCTCCATGCCAGTCTTGCTTACCATCTGCATCACACACAAGACCCTCGCCTTTCTCGAAGGTGAGGAGTGATGTGCCTGGGCACATCCAAAGATTTTACCTGGGCCCAGACTCTCATCTTTGCTGACCATGTGGGTCAATATTGGCAGGGTTGAGCCACAGCACAGTCTTACACAGTATGTCCAGAAATCAGTTTCTGATTCTTGTGGACACCTCTCCAGGTCCCAGCTAAGTTATTTAGCATAGAAAGGAGGCTCAAGCACGCAAGTGTAGCCCCAGGAGATAGAGAGACTGACCTTAGAGCAACTCCCTTTATAGCATGCCATTAATAAGCCTGTACAACTGCATTACCCACAGCACTTTTACCAAGCTGTGTCAGTTGAAATGGCTTTTATTCAGCATACACCATATTAACATATGGAGAACAACAGTTGAAACAGTCCTGTTTCTCTAATGAAAAGATAAAGCATATATACATCTTGGCCTCATGCTAGTTTAATTCCTCCAAACTCAGCAGATAGATTACATTAAAATTGGAATGATACGCAGGTGAATTGGGATTTTAAAAAAAGGAAGGATTATTACATCTCTGATGTTGACTTCTCAAGTACTTGATGCCTGATGAGATGAGACCTCTTCTAAACAACAGTCTGAATAACAGCTGATCTCCTTTGGAAAGCCCTGACTCCAGTTGTAAGTGGTGCACATGCCAGAAAACTCAGCCCTATGTGACAATGAAGGGTGCGGCTTGAAGCATCTGTCATTTTCTGCTCCCTCCTCCCTGAAATCTGTCAGGCTGCTTCATCTGCAGTGCAAAGGGCATGTAAATCAACATGCTCAGCTGGTGTTGACTGGTGGAGAAGGGGCTTGTCATTATGATAGGAAGTTATGCCAACTGGCATTCATCCATCATGCTAAAATCTCATACATAATCAGAGACTGTTTATCAGAAAGATGGGATGTTAAACAGGATAGTCTTTTTGTGGTTGAAGGAGTGCCAGAAAATAATAATAATTTTTTTTTTTCAATTAACCCTGTTACAGCCATATTTTTATGATCAAAGTGAAGAACTAACAGATCAGCTCATGTGGTGTCTGGCATGAACTTGTGGCAAACACAGGAGGGGCTGTTTGCATTTGCATGTTCTGTGCAGATGCTAAAAAAAATGGTCAGCATTGATAATGTGTATTTTTCTAGCAAAGCGATTTTGCACAAGTGCTGAAAGGCTTCTCAGTAGGTTAGTTAGTTGGGAAAATTCCTTCTAGGCAGATGCACAACCGGTTCCTCTCCTTGTGTATGGTCTTCTTAGTCACATGATAGAGTGATTGTGAGAACTTCTAAGCGCTTTTTCTTGAAAAGAGAGACTGAAGAATAAGATAACATATCAAGAGTTGCACTTTATTGGAAGAGCTGTGGGGTGAGGTTTGCTGATTGTCTTTGCCTGCCCCTAGACAGATTTGTTAATCCTCTACTTCAATAACTATTGAACACACTCTAAATTTACAGCAAAACAAATTACTTTGGGGAGGAATATTGACTTTCAGGAAAAGAAAAATAGGGTGAAAGAAAAGGAAACACATCCTGTGTTATACTAGGGCTTTTGTACTAAATGTTAATAAATAAACAGAAGCTCCACGGTTCTTTAAAGTAACTGCTGGGATGAGGCTTAGGGTTTTTCTGCAAAGAGAACTTCCTCCATTATACATGGCAATGAAAAGTTGTCAACACAGTTCCTGTCAAATCAAAAGTGTCTCTGTATTTTTCACCTGGAATAGCAGGACACCCTAAAACTTGTGAAGCTGTAGCTCTTCCACTCATGCATTTCTGAGCAACTTCTCACCAATTTCTATCTGTGTAAATTGTGTCTCTTTTCCTGCACCTGGGTACTCACTAATGTGCTTGGCTACCTGCTGGCTGCTCATGGCTAAAACTCAGTCTACAGACTGTGAAAAATAGTAGAGCTCTCTTTCATATCTATTTTAAAGACTGAGATCTTTCCTCCTTTTCCTTCCTCAGCTCATGGTTTATCTTTGTTTTTTCCCTTAGTGACAAACTGCTGCAGCAGTGCGCCTTGCTAGGGAGCAGAGTGGATGCCATGTCTGGCTGTGTTCCCCATACAGGGCGTGCAGCGCGGTGCAATTGCCTCCTCCAGCCCATCACACCCTCGCTCTGGGAATTCTCGTATCAGCAGGCAGGAAAGCTGCCTTGTTGCAGATGTTGTGCATATCCCTGGGTAAAGGGTTTCAAGGTCAGTGCATTTTTCTTGTAGTACCATGAGAAGGGAGGGGGAAACCTGCCTGCAGATGCAGTGAATGCCCAGGAGCACTCGCTGCTAGGACACCAGCGAGAAACAAGTGTTGTGGCTGGTTTTGAGTGGCTTTCCAGGAAAGAGCTGAAAACTCAGACACCACTGGAGCTCTCAGAGATTTTGAGAAAAGAACATTCTTCTCCAATTTCACATCTGTAAATGAGAATAATTGTGCCATCTCATCAGAAGCTTGCAAATGCTGTGGCAGTATCACGTTAAACAACACACTCCTGGCCATGTCCAGAGGAGTATTTAAATTTATGTTTGTATCTGAACTCTCACATCAGTATAATTCAAGGATGAAGGAATTTATTTTGTTTTGCTTCTCAGTTAATTTAATGAGAGGCATTAGCCCAACAGTGTTGTGGCACCTCAGTCAGGGAAGAGGATTCAAGAGTGTGTGTAAAAGTATGCTCTTCCTCCTTCCTGCAACACATCATGCAGGACACCTGTCTTCACTGCATGTGACCAGCAAAAAAAGAGTATTCTTTCTTCTACCAGAAGTAGGAAACCTGTCATTCATTTCTTTCATATTTTAGAATATGTTTCTTTTTTTTAAGACTTCCTTGAATTTCTATCATAAAAACTGATTCTATAACCATGTGTTCATTTGGCACAGGGGTAATTTATAGCAATAGACAAAAGCTGATTTTACTGTCATCATGGGAGAAGAGGAGGGGAGAAAGGAAAGCAATTAACAGAGCATTTGGGGTTATGAAGTAAATAGAAATCTATTCTCTTCCCTTCCTCCTCTGGTACACCCACACACAAGCACACAGTTCTCTAATTTGCTCTTTTGCATAAGACAAGATTTCAGAGAAGCTGTAAGGACAGATAATTTCTATTTAGAATAAGTAACAACTAGCTGAGAAATTGGATATTAGCTAACAATATGTGCAAGCCTGGTCATTTGTTCCAGAACAAACTTTGAAACACTGGGTGATGTAATGGGTAAACCGCAGAATAAAAGAGCATTTTACAATTTAGGCTACATTTTGGCATCATCACCTCTGTGGAACTAAAAGTTATTTCTCATTTTCTGTTAACAAGGTGCCTCAATTGTTCATCCTCTTTGCTGAGATGTCTTGATACTTTTGCCAGTAAGAAATAATCACTGCCCTAAAAAGCTTACAATCTTGAGTGGTCAAAACAGGGAGAAGGAAGGTGCTAAGGTAAAGATGAGAAAAGAACATCAATTTTCAAGCTCGACAAGGCTAACAAGACAAATTAATTTACTCTATGTAGAAAGGTTTTCAACTCCCTCCAGCTTTCTACCTAGCCCTGCCTGCGTGCACTGCAGAAGCAAAGGGCTAAGACAGGGGTCCTCAAACTTTTTAAACAGGGGGCCGGTTCACTGTCCCTCAGACACTGTTGGGGGCTGGACTATAGTTTGGAAAAACATGAACAAATTCCTATGCACATTGCACATATTTTATTTGTAGTAGTGCAGAAAAAAAACAGGAAAAAGAATGCCGTATCCGGCCCGCGGGCCGTAGTTTGAGGACCCCTGGGCTAAGGTGTAGACACCCAGACATGGAGCACTAGCATGCTCAGCTGGTTTGCATACGTTTGTCAGGGATAGGAGGAGGGAAGGCCTTTGGCCAGCTTCACTGTATTTGCAGAAATGCTGCACCATAAATGCAGCCTGGCAGCAGTGTGGTGCTCCCACAGGTTCCTTGCTCTGCTCATACCAGTACAGGTCTGTTTGGTCACAGATGTACAACACTTGACTGTAACAATAGCAAACTAATGCACTGAAAAGGAGATGGAGACTAAGGTAGTAAGAAATCTACTAGCTGTAGCAATGAACTGCATCCAGCTCTTTAAGATACATTAATGCCATATCAGCCCCCAGCCAAGGGCTTTTGGCAAGGGCTGAGCTTTTCCCAGCAATATAGGTTCTTACATTGACAAAATCAATGACTTTAAAGCCTTTCTTCTACAAAATCTTGTAAATACAGTCTTGTCATGGTAGAGAATTGCATGCACAGACCAAACCACACCTCTTACCAAAGCTTTTCATTAAAATTTCATTCTTACGTCTTCATTAACAACCTGGGTTTTGGTGATATTTTTCAAATAATTGGAATGTCTTAAAAATGGGACAACCAAAATCCCATGCTTGCAAATAAGCAGTTTAGAATTTTGCTTATCTCAAGTCAAATAGAATAAAAGATCAAAATTAAGTTTTCACTTTATTGGTTCTATAATGTAAACTGTTAAAGAGAGCTTTTGCTTGGTGAAAATGGCACCATGTTGCACCAGTTTCTGGAAGATCTGAATAGAGCTAATGGATTTGGTTTTGGTGAAAACTGAATATGACAGAAAGTACAAGTCAGGTAACTCCAAAACTTCCCACCATTTCTGACCAAGTTAGATGTGTCACTACATCCAGAAAGCAGCCACAAGAGGACATGCACACTGAGGCAGCATCTCAGCAGTTAAAAGCGCAGGTCTGGGTTAGGACGGGTTCTGTTGTTTCTTCAGGCTGTGGGAACATGCCATGCATACGACCTCTCTGTTGTCCTCCAAATTCCTTCCTCTGGCTGAAGCATCTTGACACAGGAGCAGCACTGGAGCTGTTTACAGTATCTTCTGCAGTCATTGTTTTCCTCTGTGCACATGAACTTTTAAGAATTCTTTTAACTCTTATTTTAAATTATGTAAGTGCTTTGTCTCAGACACCTCCTTCTGGGCAGCTATCTCATTCTGGCTACCCTGACATTTTGAAAATTTCTCCTCAATTCCAGGCAAAATGAAGTAATATCTCACTTTTTGCCTTCTTATTTACCCTAAAGACTAATTTTTTTGACCTGATATTTGCTCTTACAAAGTTTTAAGAGGCAGCAATCTTAGCTTAGCCTTTGTAGGGCTAGATTAAGCAAAACCAAAACTGTTTCATTATGCTTCTTTGAAGGTGTATCCATGATCATCCAGATAGCCCCTATGTACATATGTCTCAGTTTGAGTTTCTCATTTTTTAACATCAGAGAATGAAACTCCAGATAAGATCTCATCACGTAGCTCATATTCCTATATGCTATTTTCCGGATCCTATTTAGCATAACATGGAGAATTATTTATTCTGTTAGCTAACATACCCATATTTTCTTCCTCCATTGTTTACTCCCAGTCCAGCAATCCTTATGTGAAACATTTATCACTTATTCAGATCCCCTCCTTTTGTAACAAAAATTGATTTTAACTGAATTTTTAGAGCTAAACAAAACCATTCAGCCATGGCATTCAAATTCCATTTAAGTTTTCCTACTAGCATGTGGATACATTTTGAAAAATCAAATATGCCAAAAGTCTTCCTCTTTCTGTTCTTCCCCCACCCCTAGTAAAGTTTAAATTATTTTCATTTTTTGTCTCTGGGTCAATGTAGTGAAGACAACGCTGAATATGAAACTAAAATCAAGACTAGAGGAATGGAACAGATGAAGGAGAAGAAAACACATGCATATAATACATAGCATCAGTGGAGATATCCACTGCATTATTAATTCAATGGAATTAGAGCACTGTAAACAAACAAACAAACAAACAAAAACGCATTAAGAAGAGAAATATGGCAGACAGAAAATTAAGGCTACAAAATTGTGTCGGGATCAATCTTTTTAAATAACATCATGTCAGAGGATCATTTATTATATCCAAGAAGAATAAAAAGAGTAATAAACCAAAGGCTAACTAAAGGCATTCTATATTTCTAGGGTGGGAGAACAATCATGTGAATACACAACAATGGACAGATTAGGCAGCCAGATGAGTCCCACGGCTGTGGCTGGGTTGTCTTCACCACAAATTCTTCTACAGGTCTGCCATCTGAATACAAAGCTTTCTCTGTTCTCCAGTGAGAGGTTTTCAGTTTTCTTCTGCTCCACCAAAAGAAGAGGCTTCAGCAAATTAAACATCGGATTTGTTTTGAGGGAAAAAGTTCTAACAAAGTCTTACAGCCAGGACAAACTTGCTGAGCTGAAGAAGCTGGGAGTACTTGAACCTCATCAGGCTTTGCACCTTCAAGTCAGTCCTATCCTGAAGACCAGCCTCCAGACATAGGAGCTGCTAGTTTTGAGCTGGAACTGTGTTACCCAATGCCTCAGGTGCATGATCATTAGTTATTTCATGAAAGCCAAGTCTCAACAGCCAGCAGAAGTTGTCCATGTGTGTATTGCTAGCCTATCCCAAATATTAAATGCTCCTTAAACCTTCTTTTAACTTCAAGATGTTTGATCTTCCGGATTTTATAGACTTGACAGATCAAAGATATCTAAAGTATTTGCTGGATTGAGATCTTTTTACTGAGTATGAACTTCAATAAATTATAAAGTCTCAGAGAAATCTGCTTCATGCTAGGCTTCTGGGAAGGCACTGGCTGTGCAGCTCATGATCTTGCTCCTGTCACCATGTGAGATACCACTACTCTTAACTTCATTCTGTTAGCTTGCCCATGCAAATCTCATCAAGTTCAACAAGACCAAGTGCAAGGTCCTATACCTGGGTTGGGGCAACTGTCAGTAGCAGTAGACTGGAGGATAAATTAATTGAGAGCAGCTCAGTGGAGGAGAACTTGCACATGAGCCAACAACATGTGCTTGCAGCCCAGAAAGCCAACTATATCCTGGGCTGCATCAGGAGAGCTGTGACCACCAGGTCAAAGAGGCAATTCTCCCCCTCTGTTCCACTCTCATGAGACCCTACCTGGAGCACTGCATCCTGCTTTGAGGTCCCCATTACAAGACAGAAATGGACCTGTTAGAGCAGGTTCAGAGGAGGGACACAAGAGGGCTAGAACACCTCTCCTATGAAGAAAGGCTGAGAGACTTGGAGCTGTTCAGCTTGGTGAAGAGAAGGCTCCACAAAGACCTTATTCAGTCTTTCAATACCTTCAGGTCCCTTCCAACTAAATCCATTCTATGATTCAATGATTCTCTATATCTACAGAGGAGGCAAAAGCTGAGGGAAGAAATAGCAATTAGCTATTTACAGATTTAAATTTTCAAAGTTATACAAAGTATAAGAATTGTTGTTGTTGGACAATGCAATAAAACAGCATGTAAAAAGTTGCATAAAGAAACGTTTTCCTGTAGCACCTGATTTCACAGGAAGACTTACCAAAAGATTTTAGATTTAAAATCAGTTGAAAAGTAACTTCTGCATATGGGCTGTGTTGAGAAGAAAGAGCACTGTGTTTAGGCTGCCTATCTTGGAGGATGTGATGATATTGGAGGTAGAAAAAATTTTGACAACATGATTTCTTTCTGTAGAAGAGATAAAAATATGCTTACTAGATCAAGTACTAGAAGTTCTGAGGCTTTAGAACATGGATTGTCTAGAAGGAGTTTTTATCTGCAAGCAGTAAGTTGCCCACATTTGCTGATAAACCCCACCTATAAAGTAAAGACAACAGCAGCTTTATTTTTCTTTACCAACTACTGTTATTTTTTCATATGGGAAAAGTAGGAGGTGGAGCCTAGAGCTTCTTTTCTGGCTCCTAAAACAGAGCAAGGTAGCTGTAAATCTACCTTAATGGATAGCAGAGGAAGTTGCAATAAACGTGTGCCTTCCATGCTGTGGTCTAAGCCTGAACATATGAGCTCATGCAACAATCTGCCTGGCCAAGGGCAAGGCAGGTCAACAGGTAGTTTACAGTATGGTTTTGCTCATCTCAACTACACCAAACATAAATCTTCCAGACAAATTATCGACATTAGTTATGTTATCCTCTGCCTTCTGCAGCTACTCAGAGAAGAACCACATGCCAAGTTTGGGTTTTCTTTCTACAGGTTATTTCCAAGGATAAAAGAAAGACTTTGCTGCTTCTGCTTCATAATATTTGCAAGACACATACCAGCCATGCATTTAACGTGCAAGCAGGAGAGCCTATTCTGTGTATTCGTGTTTGCTGTGCACCGGTATAAAGAGCAGAAACTGTAGAAATATGGACAACATGAAACAAAAGCATTAAGCAGAAGCATAATTTAAAACTATCAAGATCTAGTAAAAGGAAGCTGTTACCCATTGTTCCAGTTTTGAGCTCCCCACCTAAAGGAAGCCTATCCTAATCTTGGGACTGCCAAACTTTCTTTTAACTCCAGCTTTTTTCCCTCCTGTATATTAGACTTGAAATGTGAACAAATATTAAATACATGTTAGCAGATCTAAAATTATGCCTTTCTTTTTTCTATGCAAAGATAGCAAGATATAAAGAAGGAAATGTAAGGAGTCAAAAGCATTTGAACTGGGAAATTACAAAAGCAATGGAAATTTAACCATATGAATCAGTAACAATATGAAGTAACTGACATTAAAAGAACAGACAATCAGGATCCCCTGCAGGTCTAGTACAGATTCCCTAGATACTTCCCTGATATCCAGCTGAGCTTCTGATGATCTTTGCTTCTTTCTTATCACTGAAGCCTACTGATGAGCATATATTAAACTCTGCTTTGCCTAATAGTTTTATATATCCCCAAGTGAACCATCAGTATAAGAATGTGAATTGTACATGTGGATGTTTATGTACTTCCTCCAGGAAACATAGTTTAGCTCTCAGCACTTGTGCAATTTGTATTGTCCCATATGTACAGAGGGAAGGACACCAGTCATGCAGGGTATCCTAGTATGTCAAACAATGTTCAGGTCCCTTTCCCTGAGTTTGCCTCTATTTCAGCTAAATATAGGAGCATTAAGGCAAGTTAATAAAAGAAAAGTGAGAGAACTTACTGCCTGAAGGAACGTATTTCTAAATTCCTATCTATGAATTTAGGACTTAGATTCACACTGGCTACTTTTTAAATACGTAAAACAAAATGAGAGAAAAAAATGTACTGGTTTAGGCTTCTTAACATACAAGCTAACTTGCCATGGAGCAAGAACATCTACCTATGTCATTCCAGTCTTCATCTGGCTATCTCTCAGCCAAGTAAAGTCGCTGTTTTGTCACCAGTCTAAAAAGAAAATGCTTTCTGATGGTGGGGTAACAGTCTCTCTTTTCACCACCTGATGAAGTGCTTGCATTCCTGACCATGACACATCAAAACCCACTAGAACGCTCATAACTTAGTCATGGGCAGCCAAACAAGCATTGCATTTCTAGGACCTGATCATTAGGTGTCACACATGGTTGTTCTCGATCCTAATGCGTTCGGTTCTCAGGCACAACTAACTTAGAGTAGCAAGGCTGCAAAAGAGCATCCACTGAGTAGACAGATCACAGCTGCTGTGTTCAAGTGCAGACCTCTGCAATAACACGATTGGAGCACATTATCTTTTCTTTTAAACCATAGTTAAGCAATAGCACAAGACTATAGAAATAGGAATAGAAATAGAAATATATAAATAACAATAGTTCATATTCCTCAGTTCTGAGATTGTTCTGGATGTGTAATACCACATTAACGACTACAATTTACCTTGGGATTTAGTCTGGGAACAACAGGTATACAACTTGTGATATATAAGTGCATACACGAGTTAGAGTTACACAAGAATTTTATCCTCTGTTTTAACAGGGGAACATTTGTTACCTAGAGCTTTTCAGTTCTACCAACGGGAATCATCAGTCATCTAGGATTGCTCAATTTACTGTCACACATTCACTACAGAGCTTTTGGTGTCATTTATTTCCACAACAATAATATACTATGAAGAAAGGAGGGGCTTCTCTGCAAGTCTTTCTCTTTGAGTCTTCTTTTATTCATGAGGGTCTGTCTTTGGTTTGCTCTTCTTCCCCCTTCTTATGCTCTCACTGGATAATCTCACCCTTCACTTCACATCAACATCTGCAAGCAGATTTGCAGATCTGCTCCATGCTTGCCCAGCACTCTCAGGACAAAGCTCCTGTGGCTGTCCTGCCATCAGGCAGAGGCAATGTTATTTTAGCTGATTTTAATTACTGGTGGCTGTAGAAAATACTCTGGGATTCTGGGAATCAAGATCTTTCAAGTTAAAGTAAATGGAAGAATAAACAAAACTAAATGTTGTAATTAAAGATTCTGACTTACAGAGGATTTTTTTTTTTTTTTTTTTGAGAAATTAAGGGCTCCAAATGAACACACAGCTAATGGGAATGAGGTTACAAAAATTATGTTCATTACTCATGAGTAATGAACACAAAAATGTGTTCATTACTCATGAACACAAATATGGGAGACCTGACTATTCCCTCCCCAAAATCCTGAAATGGCAGAGGAAAACAAAAATAGAAGACAACTATTTTCTACTAAACCTCTGAAATGAGAAGTGGTATGATAAAGAACAGCAAAAAATAAACCAATTCAAAAGACAGAGAGGGAGAGAAACAGAGGAAAGCAGATTAATCACCTGGGAAACAATGGGAAATATTACAATCTTGGTAGTGTGCATGCTTCAGGGCGAATCTTGAATTTTTGAAACAAAGCCAAAGAAGAAAAAAGAAAACAGGATGAAATGTATTATGAGCTATCAAAGGTGGCTCATGCCACATGATATCTCTCTTCAGTGTCTCATGCCACAGGAACTCTCTCCTCAGTAAGAATCTGATTTATAGAAAAAAAAATATTTCTAAACTCCACAAAGGATCTTATCCATTGACATTTCCATAGAGTAGTAGACAAACAGCCCCAGATCATAATTTATTGTTGAAGATGGAGAAAAAAATATAAGCACAAAGACTATAAAGTGATCAATCTGATGGCTTTATTTGGGTGGGGCTTCTGTCTTTGTTTACTTTTTTGTTGTTGTCATCCTTATTTCAGAGAGGAAATTATGTCTAGTATTGAAAAAAATGAAAATACTGTCATGTTTGGAGTTTACCAGGGAAGGCTTCAAAGTAAGGGATGAAATCTTGAAATGTTTTTCACTTTGCATTTTCACAACAGATCTGACACATCCGTGGGATATTTTTCAATGAAATTTAGTGATGGCAGGTGTTCAGGGCCATCATTTGTCCAGAAAAGGTGTGGCAGATCATACAGGAAAAATTGGGTGACTTTGAGAGCTGGAGTTACAGGCTTGTGTTGAATTTCAGCTATGCCAAATACAAGCTTGCACATTTCAGAAGTCATGACTAGAACTTCTGCTAGGATGTCATCACTGGAGAAAGACTTGAGGAGTAACTGAATGCACCGTATCAGTCATAGGATCATTGATTATAAGCCATCAGTGCAATGAAAGCTGAGGGGAAAAAAGTCAAATGTAATCTTAAAAAAAGTCAAGCAACAGATCTCCAAGAGATACTCTAAGGTAAAGAAACCTCTGCAACGTAAAAGGAAGCTTGGTCCATAGTGAGATTCTATTACGTGGTTATTACTGGTTGCCAAGGACTCATTTAAACTGAAGAGACTCAAAAAACCAAGAGGTTCCCAAGATAAAATGTAAAACAATTAAATACTTCTCTTTTCCGTCCTCGGTACTCTCCTACTCCTGACAGTACATTTAGTCTGTTTTAAAGCTTGAGCTTGAAGTAAAAGTTTTGATTTCTAATCACATGGAAGTGTTGCTTGAAGTATTAAACACAATTGCACACATTGTCCAGCCATTTGAAATTACTCCAAAGAAGTTCTTGGTGATCACTTCACTCACTGTTTCATCTGCAGCTTGTGTAGGGTATTGTGGGACAGCTTTAGACAAAATAGATACTGAGAAAGATGGGAACCCCATGAGGGATGTTAAACCCAGAAGAAATATGATTTGACTGCTCTAGTAGCTGCCTCACATCAGAGTGCCCACTGTCACAGTGGTGGCTTCCACTTCATGAACCTAGTAGCTGGCAGAAAGCATGCAGGTGTCTGCATACCTCTAAGGTTCTGTTATGCTTTATGTCATAAAATAGGCCTATGCAAAATACATGCTAAGAGCTCATTGGTTTTCTGTTGTTGCAGAAAGGAATATTTTTGCCCAAGAAGCAAATATACAGAATGTGTTGTTTAGTCAATGTATGGTAAACACTGAGATTTGCTTCTAAAGTGACTAATGAGTTACCCAGTTTGTTTAATGTTTCCATAAAAAGCATAAACCACGTAACTTCAAATGAGTGTTGAAAAGCTGCCTGTGAACCCATGAACAGCCACTACACGAGCATAGACCTGCAACTGCCTAAAGCATTTTTCCACTGGGGAGAATGTCAGGACTGCAAAAAAGGAAAAGGAAATAAGCCTTAAATAGAAGTAAAATTCAGTCTGGATTTCTGTCTGTGAGGAGAGAGCTAACAAATCTCCTCTTTGAAAGAGGAGGCACTTGAGTTAACAAAGACATTTAAGTGCAGATCATGTATATAGGAAAAAGTGGTATTGGGGCATTTATTTGTAAATCGTATTTGTATAAGGCCATAAGAAAAAGTTATAGGTAGAACTGAAATGAAAGATCCCTGCTGTAAAAGGACAAAAAAAAAAAAAAAAGCAAAAGGGCAGTAAAAACCTTTTGAGACAAATTGTGTTATAATCAAGTTCTCAGAAATAACAATGGCCAAGCTAATTCTTTGAAATGCCACAAGTAACTTTCCATGGGCATGGTGGAAGAATGTAAGTGGATTGGTATGGAGAAAATAACAACCACAGTCTGAAAGGGAGCTTTCCCTATGGTAAGAAAAATCCTCTCCAAAAGAGTCTTGTCTTCTCTACCCGTTCCCAGGCAGGAAGGCAGATGCCTGGTGCCATGAAGGCAGCCTGAGGCATGAGGAAGTGTTTCCCTGCTGTGCAGCCCAAAGCACAGATGCAGCATGTGGAGGAACATCTGCCCTTGTGATAACACAGAAGCTTTCCAAAACATTCATTGTTTAAAACGTTAGCCTCAATAGGCTTCAGATGCTTATGCAGTGGTGTGGGCGGTTGTCTTCTGTTTGCTTTTACACCTGAAGGCACAGATTCTGCTGCTCTGCCAGCAGGAAATGCAGGTATGAAGAAGCAACGTGGTGGGGTGGAATTTAGGCAGGATTTGACTTTCTGCTTGTGGGGACAGAGTCAGGAAGAGAGTATATTGAAAACAATGATGTCAAGTGGTAAGGGCAGAGGACTTTAGAGTAAGGGGTCTGACTTGCCACCTCCTAGTATTAGAGAATGAAAAGGAACTGGGATTACACAGGAGGTCCATGGGATGTGGAGAAGGTTGGCAGAATGGCAACAGTAGAGAGAGATAGAAAGATGACTGGTGCTGCACAGGAAAATATGGAGGGTAAAAATATGTAAGAGAAGAAGTCAGAAAAATCTGGTCAATGTCAAGCTGTCCTGGCATGGCATTAGCCTGAGCTTTCCCTTGTTCTCCTAGGACCTGAGCCCGTGTGATGCCACCCAGGTATGCAAGAGCCCTCTCACTGATGGTGGATACCAGTGTGATCTAGCTGGCATGCAGCTAAGAAGAGTAGAGGCTTGCTCTCCACCTCACGGGTGTCCATCTGTGGGTGTGGGAGACACCATGCTGCCAGCCAGGGCTAGCCAAAAGGAAAGAGCAGGGACTGCTCCTGCAGGCCAGTTCTGGTTTCCTGAGCAGAAAGGAGCCATCCTTGTGTTATCAATGGAGGAAATTCATAACAAAGGTATTTATACCTGTGTCACACAGAGCAGTCTTTAGCTTTGTCATATTTAAAGCTCATAATGACCTCTGCAAATATAAGGCAAAGGTAAAATAACAGCAGGGAGCTAGAAGGTGGTTTGAAACAGCCAGGAAGACATTTCGAGCCAGGTATGTTTAAGCACCAATGATCACATAGCGTTTTTTCAGGGAATCACCAGAGAGTTCTCCTGTCTGAAATGAGCAGAGTGACTGAGCGTTATGAATCCCACCTGGCACCCTTGGCTATCTCTGGTGCAGCAAAGGGCTTTCCCACTGGGTGCAGCTGTCCCACACTCCCATCAGGCTGCCTCTTACCATGCTTGGAGCAGCCCCATCCTCACGGGAGAAACTGCAGGAAGAAAATGCTGCAAAATGGGAGTCACTTTTTCTAGCCTCATTTGTCACAGAGGTCAGCAAGGCTGAGATTTACAGCAGAGAAGCAGGATGCAGCAGCCTTGTCTACCTCTGTCATTGTCTGTCAGTCTGGACCTGGCCTAAACTTATTACATCATCTGTCTCCAGATACCTGCACATAAAAACAACACTAATTTTATCCAAAGTGAGCTCATGTCTATGCCATGCATAGTGAAGATTTGTTGTTTTTATATAGCTGCTCTCGAAGAGAACGCTGGCCTGCATTTTTGTCTGAAATGCCACCTAACAATATCAGAAAGACCAAGTGTTGCCCAAGGAATAAGCTGAAATGTCAGAAGGTGGTTCACTGCAGCACTCTTCAATATTATTCCAGCACAGGCCAGCTGATTAACTTACTGGCTACCTGGAAAAATCCTTTAGCAGAATCTAATGAGGAGGTGCTAACAGAAAGAGCAGAAGAAAGAGCTTATCCCTGTTCTGTAGGCTTTAGTACAGAAAACAAATAACCACGCGAGTAGCAGAGCTAACAAAGCCCAGTCCCTGTTGCCATCTGTTCCACGTAGTTGGATTTGGTGGCGTGGACAAATAGCCTATCCTCTGCAAAGACACCATTGCAGTCCTTGTCTTTTACCTGTCTGCTTATTTTCATGAAAATATTTTCTAATTGGGGTTGAAAGTTGCCTGTAGTTCAAAAGTTAACAGAGGGGAATAGACTCACAGACACATACACACAGAGGCCAAGGAAGCTTTATTTCTTTTGGGAACCAGACTGAAGAATAAGCTGGAACAATCACTTGCCAGAACAACGGAAAGAAAATCCATCACTAAAGAAAGATTTACAACTTAAATGCATCCCCAGGTAACGCTGATGTCTGTACTTGGTTTTGTGTGTGGTTGCTAAAACAGCGTACAACACTGTATTTTTCAGGTGCTTTTTTCATTTGCAAACAGACTTGAAGAAATAAGACATCATGTCAGCTGTCAATGATGGAACAAATGTTCTGAAAGCTTTCTTGTTCTGAATACTCTCTCATACAGCCAGGCAGTGCTATACAGCCCACTTGAGCACTGAGACTAGGTTTGTATTAAAAGGTCCACAAGCTTGCAGCAGCACCAGAAACCCATACTGAAGCAGTGCTAGGGAGCCAAGGATGCATCATATATCAGACACAGCTGGCAGCCAGGCTCTTTCAAGAGAAAGAAATCAATGCCATGTCAACCTCACCTCTTAAAGACACCCAAAGACTGAAAACATTGATTCTTCCTCTAGGGTCACATGATATTGTTCCCACCTGTGGTGAATGGCTCTGACATTTCAGACCTTACTTGGGGTGGCATGGTGCCTGCCCTGCTTCTGACTCCTCTTCCCAGGGAACATCCCACGAAGCAGGGGAAACCTGGGAAGAGGTTGCCAGGCCAGGCAGGACCATCTCCCGGTAGGGCTTTTTTGCTCCATCAGGGCCTATGATCTACCCTGTGTTCCCACCTTGGCTGGCTCCCAACATCAGAGCCAGGGGATGGTTAATGGAGGGGGACACCAAACAGAAGAGAATTTCCTTTATGCATGGGAGCACTGGCATTGGCAGGGTGTCCCCAGAGGTGCAGACTCTGCTCTCTAATGCTGTGGTGAAGACCTGGGGAGTGATCTGGGTGCCTCATTCCTGATGAATTGGAGGTCTTTTGCAGGGGAGGTCATTCGGCAGGGGACAGGGAAGGGACAATCAGCGATCCTGAGGGAAAGACGCAGTTCTGGGAGTAATGGTGCTCAAAGCCTGTCTCCCTCCACTCTGGGCACTTTCCGAAAATTAGGAGTGGCCTCCCTGAAGTGGTGGGAAGGCAGTCACCAAAGTAAACTGGTGGAGCCTGGTTCTGGAGGTAAGAGAGGTATCTAGCTTTTGCTTCCCTGCGTCATATACTATACATACCTTTGTCCCTGTCCCTTTGTTCTTGTGCCCCACCATGAGCTTTTTGGGTGGCTCCTGGAGAGAACTGTGCTTGCCAGGGTACAGCTGGAAGAGATGGCCTATGCAGAAAGTCAACCCCGACTTCTCTGATGCTATTTAAAAGAACAACTACCTTGTGTGACTACTTGCACTGGGACACAAACCAGACCTTCCATTAATATTCTGCTAACAACACACATCCCTTTCCCTTCCCCAACAGAGACAACATGAAAAAAGACAAAATCCTGTTGTTCTGGCTTATCTCTATTACTCATCCTCCTCATGGCAAGAAACATCTAGTCCTGGCAGATGAGCCACGTCAGAAGCAGTTGTGCCTTGCAGAAATTAATTCAGCTCTTCTCCCCACCCAAGTTACTCCATGAAGCTCCCTGCAGTCAAACCCTACAGTGGCTTCTTTTTAACTATTTGTTTTAGAGACATTTTAGCTCTCATTGCTTTCCTCTCCGAAGCTGAGAGCCCAGATCTTCTCCTTCAAGCTTTGGACAGTTTTCTGAACACCTCTTGCTCTTTCTAGCATCTGTTTCTGCACTGTGCCTCACCTGATACCACTCCTCAAGCCAAGAAGTTTCCCTAGGCTGCTTTCTGAGTCTTCTCACTGTTTTAAAATCTCATGCCTTAGAGGGTGTTTGGCACTAACTGGATACTGCAGAGCCAGTGTCTGCCAAGCAGAGCTGGCAGCTTCACCCTTACCAAGGTATGGAGAGACTGAGTGATGCTGTTTGCTGTAAATCACTGCTAGGTGTGCCATTGGATGGGTGTTGCTGTGAGAGGAGTGGGCTGGCACGACAGTTATGGTGGTGGGATCATCTTCCTGTTTTTTTCCTAATTGTAATATGTAAATAAGGCCTGCCTCATGTCTGTCTGTCTGCTTTTGTCTAAGCACTCTCTAACATGGGTAGGTAGAATATCTCTTCTGACACATGGGTCCAAGTGCCTTGTTCCATGCTTGTACAGAATGTCCCAGCTGTTCCTGACCCAGCACCTCAAAGAAACGTTATTTCCAGGATGGAAATGAACACAGTCAGCCACAATAATTTCTGAATCTCTAATTTTTAGAAAAATTTTATTTATTGCCATTTAAACTTCTAACACTGTCCTGGAAACATCTTTTTTTGTGCTGACTGCCATTTTTTCAATTCTGATTTTGGCTTTATTTGAAGGCTTAGTTATTTTTATTGCTGGGGTTTTCCTAAGACTGTTAAGCATTCCTGTAAAAAAAATCTCCTGATAATCAAACCAACAACCACACAGCAAGTCCTGTTGCAAACTCTTTCAGCATCACATATGCTGGAAAATCCAAAGTGAATATAATGTTAAAATAAGCTTCAGTATAAAATATTATTAAATATGCTACTGAGGATTGTATTGAGCATTTTAGATTGATTTTTTCTGAGTTTTTTTCCAGCTGGTCGAGGAAGGATACTGCTGAGACACATAGCAGTCTGAGACACAATGCACGTGCCTGGTTAACCTGACAATTTGCAAACAGTGGAGTGACAAAGTTCATGAGCTGCACAAGGAGCTGTCTCAAGGAGCTGCACAAGGAGCTGTCTCAAGCCCTCAAAAACATTAGGAACTTGTAACTCTAACTTACTAACAGCACCACAGCTGTAGGGCTCCTGCTTGTCTCCAAGACACAAATATACCTACAGAGACTATGTGGTTCCCTCACAATGCAGCTGATGCATCACACCTGATGTGCCTGAGGAGTGGGGCTAAGGTTTCCTCAAAACATCAAATTTAATGAGAGCACAGGGTGACTGGGTCAGCTGTGCAGGAAGTCTGCATGTCCCAGAGGCATCCAACTTCCTGAGCAAGGCAACGAAACAACACATGCTGCTCCCCATAGCCCCAAATAAGATACCCTGTGCTGAGGGCTCAGCTCTTGTACCACCACACTGAAGTTCTGGGGAGGGCATCCATCTTTTATTGAGGGAAAATAAGAGAGGGGAACTCGATGCAAGGGTACATGACAACAGAAGCTGTCAGCTGCTGCACTAGGCTCTGAGACTACCTGCATGAAGATCTGAGGGGTGAGTGACATGGCTTAAATGGGAAGGTTTCAAATTCCCTAATGCTGATGGAGTAGCCTGATGGGATGGCATCCAAGTGGATGGAGTCTGGTTGAGAGAAAATGAGATCAAGAAAGCTTTCTTTCCTCTGAGGCACTGGCAGGAAGGGTGCTTGAGCTGCAGCATGGAGACAGTCTCCCATTGCCTGTTTGTTGCTTTTCTGGAAAAACAGGTTTTGCCTACTCTTTCTAAGCAAACAAGACCACAACAAACAAAGACCTAAGCAGACAAGTTTGTCAGTTTTAACCTCTTTGCAGAAACAATCAAAAATATGCCCAATAAAGCTAGCAGCTCAGCTAAAATTGGGCCATGTGGTGATTTGCAATTTATCCTTTTATTTCTTTTTCTCTCAGCAATGTATGCTCAAGGTTTTTAATCTTCACACATACCACAGGCTGATCTTTTCTTTCTTTCCTATTGCTTTCATCCAGTGTTTAGGATAGCAAATTTATTTGGACAGAACTAGGTAAGCTTTGGTGTTTCTCAATGTGATTTTCAAGAGCACAGTGTTGCTATTATAATTTTTCTTTTCATCAGTAAAGCAGATTGGTCATTCTTGTGTAATGAAAGCCTAAAACCTGACCAAGTGCCAATTTCTGGTTTTCTGTTACGGGGTTCTGGCTGCAGATGTCAATTTGCTGGCATGCAGTCAAAGTCCAGACTGAGATGAAAAGACACTGTGAGCAGCAGAAGCATAAGGTTTGATGCAGAGTTGTATAATGCATTTCTTATTTGCAAAAGAATCAATTGGCCCATGAGGGCCACTCTGGGGAGATTCCAGCTTTGACAGTGAAGAACTCACAAGGAGGGAAGAAGTGAGAATGAGCAGAAAAAGGATCAGGAACAGTAGAAAAGGGAGACTATAGAGGAAGAGCAATTTGATGAAAAGAGGAATAAAATAAGAGGGAAAGCAAGATAGAATGGGAGGTGAGATTGAGAGTCAGCTGTGAACAGCAAATATATTGGAGTCTAAAATACATGGATTTTGTACCATGACAGGGATGGAACAAAACATGCAAAGCTTTGAGTGACAAGGCAGGAAAGGGAGTAACTGTGACAGTGTTTACTTCTGCCACTGAGATGCTAAAAAGCTTATTTTGACTATCAGTAGTGAAAAAGATCTCCTGTGGTGTTTTTAACTAGTTAGCAGAGCAATTAGAACACTGGTCAAAAATCAAGAGGGCTGTATGTTAATGATAAATAAGATATGAGCACAGATGGTCACTTTAAGACGCTACTTACTAGTTGCAATCACCAGAATGACAAATAGTAAAGCATATAATTGTCTTCACTTAACTACTGAGAACAAATAACTGAAGTTCTCTAAAGGGGGATTAAGACTGTGCTGGTTTTGTCAGCAAACTCATCCGTTGCCTTTCATCTTATTAAATGGCATGTTCAAGGTTACCATTTCATATAGTCATAGAATCATTTTGGCTTGAAGAGACCTTTAAGATCACCATCAAGTTCAAACATTGGATTCTTTAATGTCCTTACAATTCTCTACATCTAGTCAGTGGGTAAAGGAAAAAAGAACTTACTGCAAATTGCAATTCTAGACATTATGCAGTCATAGGCCATATGCCAGCTTAGTTCAGCCTTGCTTCTCTGTCCCTTGACACCATGTAGCCGGGGAGAACATCTTAACACTTCAGCTCCTGCCTCTTTTCAGGCTAACTTGCACATTGGATGTAAGATAGGTATTCACATGCAGGCGACGTTTCCAAAAGGTTCATTTAAATGCACAAATCCTCTCTTGCCTGGTAGACTAGGCTCTAGTTAAGCCTCAGAACAGGGGAAGAGCCTCTGCTGTATGTGCCTGGCTTCTAAGATGCTGTTGCAATGTTACAGTATTTGCTTCTTTCCCATAAGAGAGCAAAAAATAAGGGCATGAAAATCAAGAAAGACAGACAACCACTAAGAAAGGTGTTTAACTACCTCCTGTTGCTCTGTCCCAAAGTAAAGCCTTTCATGTCTATCTTTCTTTCTCGTGTATTATCTATTTACAGGTTTATGTGCATTTTCTCATCTGTCAGAGAGCAAGTTGTTAAGAAGTTCTCAATTTTAAACTTTACAACTCCTTTCCACTCAGTACAAAGTGTGTTGCCCAGATAATTGTCCTGGCTTGCTACTTTTATCACAGTTCCTATGCCTTGCACCTCTTCTGCAGTATGTTCATGTAACTTCGTTGATCTTCACTGACAAGGTACTTCATGATACAGGCTTGCTCTGCATAGTTTTTCTTGCACATTTGGTTTCTAATCCCATCCTTGCCCCACAAATGATGTCCATCTTTACAACTTAAGATTTGTTTTCCACTTCCATGTCAGTGATTTTTCTATAGAGCCTCCACCTTAAAACTTGCTTTCTCAATGCCTTCAAAATTATTTCCTTGTCTTCTTTCATGTTCCTCTTTATGATGCTCCTCTTCTCTTTAGTGGAGTGTTTCTCAAAGCTTTTGCCACGTAAGTCACTACTGTAGCGGAGTCACTGTTTCACTCATTTGTTCTCTGGCTACTGGGAGGTTCTAACACCCCACCTATTTCACAGTATCCATCTGTTGCCTTGCTGTTGTCTCTCATCTAATGAACTCTCTAGTCAAGCTTTGGTAGTGTCTGGAGAATGGGTTCTATTTTTTAGTTATAATTTTAACAGTAATGATGTGAAATGTGCAAACTTTGCAGTCAGTTGCAAAGAATGAATGTATTAACTATCAGGCTTTAAAACAACTTTCCTAAAGCCACTCTTATTGACTGCATGTAAAGCAATGGTTGGTGATAATTAACATTCTTAAAGATACATGAAACAATACACATTTGTATGAAAAATGATTAATATCTTCTTTCTTGTTCCTTTCCATCAAGATAGAAATTATCCCACCAGCATGTGAACAGTCTGACATCTCCAGTTACTAAGGACAACAATGGCTTTTTTCTGCCTACACTAAATCTAAGTCTAATTTTCATCTTGGTGAATAACACTATGTGTCTTTCTCTTTTAGTATGCTCTGAGTGTTGCTTCTCATTGAAAAGACCATGGTAATCATAGCTACAATCCTTAGAAAACAGTAATTAATGCCTTCATGTGTAAGTGAAAAGCATTTGTGACTCTGGATGGTGAAGTCTTGAGCTCAGGTAGTGTAAAGCAAAAAAATTCCCACTTGAGACAGAAGGGTAAGCTTAGATTAACTGATCTGCGGGACTTGCAGTGTTTTGTTTCCTGGCTGATTATCAGAGTAATGTTGAATTTGATTTGGTTTTGCTGAAGAGGAAAATGATACACTCTCTCCCACAACCTTTTTCTTATCTGACCTACCTATTTAATCCCTGACTTCCTATGCAAAGTTTAAGGTTTTTAAGCTTCCCTAATTGAAATTTAAATAGGAATTCATATTCTTTCTCTTCCTTTCTTTTGTATATCTGAATAGTAAACTAAATGGCCTTTTCTGCTAACAAAGCTGAAGTCCCAGCATTGTGCATTTCATGAACATATAGCAAAACTGGGAGGGCAGGAGCTTCAAAGCCATTCACAAAGGAACAGAATGGAGCTTGGGGAGATCAGGAGAAATAGAAATGCCAAATCTGTACTATATCTGGTGTCTGAAAACTAGAAAGAAAGCTAAACATGGTGCTGTGAAAGATGTCCATACAGTGACCATTGCAGGCATGTTCTACAAAGTACAAAAAACACTTCAAAAATGTTATTTGCAGGAAAGCAAGGCTGGATAATGTCACTGGTTTTTTAGACAATAATAGAAGCATACCTAAAAAGAAGCTTGTGTGGATGGAAAATAAATCAAACCTTATGGAAGGGAAACTTGTCCCTGCTTGGCCAGAATACTCTGTATAGCTCCCCTTGCATGTGTACTGACTGGTAGAACACTGAAGATCCAGAACAGTGGCACAGAAAGGGGCTGTGGGATGAAAGAGGAGATCATCAGAAAGAAGAGGGCTGCTCTGTTTCACCTTACATAGAAGACTGAGAGTGAAAGGGGAACATGAAAGAGAGGTAAATCGCCATATCCCCAAAGCACACATTATTCATCATTAAATGATAGATGTAAATAGAACTGTATTTCTGAGAAACTGTGCAAAGTATTTGAGAATCAGCATAAGTTTGTTGATCTCAAAGCATTCTGGAAAGCTGTAAGTGTTTATTTGGAGGCAGGTGTCATCAGCTGCAGGATAAAAGAGGTCAAGATCCTCTGCTGTCTATTGTCTTATGCCCTTCTGGCAAGGAGCTGCCACATAAGTGACAGCAGTCTCAAGAAAACCTGTATCCCCAAAAAGAAAATATAACAAGCCTTTGGTTTGTTATATTTCTTGATGCAGAAAAGACCTGCTTGACCCTTTATTGCTTATGAGATCTAATAACAGCTGAATAAAACATGGAGTAAGCTGTTAGAATAGGAACCTTTAGATGGAGTCTGTGATCCGTGCAAGTTTAACAAGATGCTCAATGACATAGAGGTTTTTTCTAATAATCAGCACACAATAGGTTCCTCATTTTGATACTAAACTACTGCTAAACAAGTCTGTATGGTAGTAGGCCTGCATTTACAGCTCTTTCAGTTCAGCACCACAGACTCCCTTGTCCAGCACCTTTGTATGTGGTGACAATTTTTGTTGACCATTTAGGCTTCTTGACTAGCACTTTAGTTGCATCTTCCACAGGAAAGTCAGTGCTAAAAGCAAAACAATCATTAAGATACAAACCAAAAATAAAATTACTGCAATAATAGCTCATAATTGGCTCTCAGACATCACCTGAGAACCTGTATATTATGTTCCTCAATATTGCTACGATTTAATGGACTATTTTAATTTTAACTTTGCAACAGTTTATGATCACTGTGCTCTTCAGTTCAATGAACAGAGGGAAGCAGAGACTGGTGAACCAGTTCAGGGAGACTTGGAAGAGAAGACCAAATATCCAGTGTTTCAGGACAATAAGCACAAGACAGAATAATGGGCAAAAAACATCTACCTCGGATCATTCTCTTCCCCTTTCACAGGTGCCTAACAGAAGTAGATCCCTGCCACTAAACTCTATCTTTAAAAGCTACCTAATGCATCTAGTGATATTATTATTATTTGTTCTGTATAACACTTAAGTTTTAATTGTTTTGGAACCTCTAGAAAAAGTATTAAGAAATCTATCTGCAGAATGAAAGCTGCTTAAAATTAGGAAACAACAAGTAAGACTTTTCAGGACAAACATGAATCAGTAATCACTAATCCCATTGCTGGGACTAGTGCTGGGATCAGTTTTATTAAGATCTTTGTGAGTGACCTGAAGAAGTGAGTCCATACTAAAATCCCCAAGTCTGCAGATGGTATTAAGCTATTTCCAGCAGTCCAGTGCTGTACCAAAGGCAAGTAACGCCAGAAAGGACTCATGTGTGCAAAAAGGTGGCAGATACATTTAGGGTAGAGAAATATGAAGTGATGCAAAAATAATCTAAAACTTACCTCCATGATGCTGAACTCCTGATAGCTTGGAATACTCATTGATAGGCCACAAAACAATTGACTGAATGAACAGTGGCCGCCAAGAAGGCCAATAAAGTATCAAATATCATCAGGAGGGGAATGGGGACTAAAACAAATTACATCATTTTACTGCTGTGTTCTGTACAGTGTTCTAATGATAATTCTGGTCTTCATATCTCAAGAGGAATGGAATGCAGTTAGAGAAGGTGCAGAGAAGAGCAACTATAAAAATCAAGACTGTGAAGCAGCTGCTTTACTCAGAGAGATTTAAAAGGCTGGGGCTCTTTTGGGGGGGAGGAGGAAACTAACAAGTGGATGTGACTGAGATTTAAAAGATCTTGAAGGTGGAAGGTAAATGAAAGGCAGAAAATACAGCACATCTCACCTAATCTTAAATTTAACAACCTTAATAAAACACGTTTGGATGCTGGGGCAGTATCAGGGTAATGGACCACTTAAAGTGCTGAAACTTGCATACCTTCCCTGAATAGAATTGACTTTTTCTAGCATTGCAGGCAGAATATTGAGCTGGACAGGGTCCGACTTGCCAGGATGGTGCTTGTGTTCATGAGCTCTCTGCTCCCAGGGTCACATACTGCAGCCTCCTGAGGCTTCCCCCAGCAAGCACAAAACTGTTGAAGGAAAAGGAAATAAACTCTGCCTGCAGCTCCTCTGTATATCTTCCATCAATTGTCACATGTTCACATAATTCCTAATCTGCATAATAAGAAGATTAACTGATTGTAATTGTCTCTTTTTTTCGTAGAGGACATGATAACACTATGATATAAGAGACCATACCTGATATGAAGGTGTGGATTTTCTCACCTCTTCTGTGTTCAGATTTAGAGTGCTGAGTGAAGAGTTTGCCTTTGGTGCTTGCTGTTTAGGGAGACAAAACCTTTCTCTTTTTTTTGTGGTCCCGGATACAGACCTTAAACCACAAGCATTCATATGAGATTAATAGCCACATAGATAAAATCTTTCCTCTAGTGAACAAATTATTCTGTTAGAATCAGAGAGGCAAGCTTACTATTATCTTTATTGTCACATCTGAAGAACCATTAACTCCTGATGAGACTGCCAGAGCTTATATTTAACGAGGAACTGTTTACACTGACAACTGCTTTCAGGCTATTCAGCTGAAATATTTGCACTGACTCAGTTAAATGAACAACAAGAACATCCTTACTGCCCTTCTTACCCATTAAAATGTAATGGTACTTACCTAGGGTAGTGTACTGTTGCAAACTGGTCTTGTGTTCATTAATATATGATCCTTGTGTCACAGCCTCCCTTCTGTAAAATGAGGACAAAACCAGCAAGAACTTGGCTATAAAAGTAGTATTTTCTTCCATGACATTGAAGTTGTGAAAAGTAATGGTTGTGCATTTAAAGCACTTAGGTGCTTTGCTCACTTGTTCAGTAGCTTCCCTGTGTGTGCATATACATGGAAGGAGATATATAGGTAATAGTTTGGCTCGTCAGCTTCAAAAAGTTCTGCAAGAACCCTAAGCTAATTTCATCAGAAAGCTGTTAGTGGGGAATAGATATGGTACACAAAAGATTGTATGAAGAGTGTATTAGACCATGTTCGTATTTCCTTGATAAATGGAACACATAAGAGGCAAAGGAAATCTTCCTAACTCCTTCTCACTTTATTAATGAAGACTTAATTTTCCTCTCTCACTTGAGCTGATGCACATACGCAGAAACCCGTTAACAGAGCTTTGCTAGGATAAAACTGGTGTGAAGGACAAATCAACCTCTGTTGCCTAAGTCTAAGAAAGATGCAGGCCTCAATGATTTATCTTATGATTTATCCTTTTTAGAGAATGTGTTTAGTCTTTCTAAGGAGATGAGATTTTACTATTGCTATTGTTAATATTAAAATCCATTATTATGATAAAAACCAAATGGGAACACAATGGAGAAAAGAACTGATAACAAGTTTTTTGGACAGCTGTGAGGTGACACTGTCAGCCTGGCTATTACCCCAGAACAAATAAAAGAGAGATTTTGGGCTAAAACAAGGGGCTATTGACTCTAGGTAAAACAAAATGAATGTCAGAGGAAGACAGAGCTTGAAACAACAGGCTCCAAACATGTTAAAGTTTACAAACAAAGGTTAAACATTTCTTCTCCTTATTAATTTAAAGATAAAAATATTTGTGATCTAATAAAATATGAGCTTCTGGTATCTTTATCCAATTCTGCTTTATACTTTTAAAATATACACGTTTTTCTTTCCAGCTGAAATGCATGCATTAATCTTTCAGTACAGTGAAAGCAAACATCATGTTTGTTTATACACAGAAGACACCACATATAAATAAGAGTATCATTTTGTGAGTCTGAGCCATCAAACAGGGAGATTTACCTAATCTTTTGTTTTTATTATGTATAAGCCACCATTATAACATTGGTTTGAGCTGCTCTATGTTTGCTGCAATAGCTATGAGCCTGTGGCTAGACCATCTCAGATAAAGGAGCACATGACCTGTCCCTAAAAACCTGTCAGGTTTCTAAAAGCCTTAGCCAGCTTCAGTGCTTTGCCAGCCTTACCAGAGAGCGATGAGGAGATGGAAAGGCCCTACATACTGATGCAAGGAACAAACTACGTCAAAGAAGAGATGTGAACCTCTCATCTCCATAGTGTCTGTGAATGCTTGTTCCAGGACATTGTAACTTCCTGCCTGGACAGCCATATGCAATGGAAAATGTAGCTGATTAATATTTGCTGCCTTCCATGTTATAGGTTGGAGATTAGGAGAGAAGAGACTACGTAGTTACTGGGTACGGGAGATGTGAAGCCTTAAAAATCCAACCAATAAGTATAATATCTGGATATCCATCCAGGAATATGTCACCAGAGCAATCCTGACCTAGTCAGGACTTGGGTGAAAGCAACTAAGATCTGGACTTCTAATGTAATCCACAATTAAAGTCTACCATGGCAGACTGAAGGTCCTCTGGCACCATCCTTCTCACATAAGCTAAGTTTGCTTTTTTTGTCTCTTGGTTTTTTTGTGCTTGTAACAGAAAGGTGTGAATACAGTTTAGATACTCCAATAGCTTGTTTTATGGTCACAAGGCAAGAGCAGCTTCAGTTTTCACTCCAGCTTCTCTGCAGCCATGAGTTTAACACCTGAGCATATAGAAATGGACCTAAAATCTCTCATAGTTTTTTTCATACAAAAGGACAATAACAAATTTCTTTTATAACAAACAGCTTCATTGCCAAAAAAAAAAAAAAAAGGAACAGGGTAACAAATATTCATCATTTATCCTCATTAAGACAAGGAGTTTCCAATCAGTGAATTAAGCCCTGGAGAAAGGCAAGCATTATGTTGCCTGCTATCTCCTTGCCTTACTATTTCCTGATGCATAAAGCAAGTGTTTTGTTTCCCTTTAGGATCTGACAACCAGGTAAATAATATGGGTCATTACCTCACTGCAAAGCTGAAGACAACAAGAGAGCACAATGTCTGTTGAAATGCTCTGTGCAGAGCAATTGTGTTGCAGTGGCTGGGAAGATGGGCAGTCAGAGGAGACAGGTAAGCCACTAATGTCAGCAAGGCTGCACCCATGAGCTGTCAGAGTGGTGAGCCTGCATCTCCTCCTTTGGGTAAAACTCAGGCAGAGAATTTCCATTTGATGGGAGAATTTATAAATATTTGTGACTTGGATTAACCAGGTTGATAAAATCTTTCTTCCTATGAAATGCCAAATGAAAATTTCCAGTCATCACTGACACAAGTTTTTCTCTTAATTAGGCTCCTCATCCATCTATGGCAGGTTCTCAGCACATGAACTCCAGAGGGAGGGCAAGCCCTCATGGGCCTGCCTCTTGCATTTTCTCATAAAGCTAACTCACAATAAATGTATCTGAAATTGAGGTAAAACTGACCTGGTAGGCACTTGGTCTTAGAACCTCTCACATGCTGCAGGGCAGCAGGTTTTCAAGCAATGGTTGTGAGGAGCCATGCAGAAGTCTCACAGGAAATCTGAATTTCAGGAAACTGGTAACATTCTCATAATAATCAAAATCATGCAAACAGCTAAGTTTCAAAGAGGAATGTTGAGGCTAATGATAATACAACATGATAGTTTAGTGTGTGTGAAACAGTTTGAAAAGGACATAGTCCTGGCAGCAAAGCTTTCAGTGTATTGGACCTTAGACCTTTACATATTAGGGATTGCACAGCATGTACATCTCTAACTTTAGTTCCTCCTCATTTAACCTCTGCTTCAGCCACATCAATTGTTTTCTACCACTGGCTCATAAAAATTCTTCTTTGGATTAGATGTAAGTGACTCACAGTAAACCATGCATTCAGCAGGAGTAGAGAAATTTTTAGTTTGTAACAACAAATAATTTGATTTTTACTCACTTGGTTGCTATGCCAAATAATTTAATGAATGTTTTCTGAAACAAAATGTCAGCCTGTGGCATGATTGCAAACTGTTCAATAGCTGTGTTCTTACCTGTGTTCATTATTCTTTCAAACCTGCATTCAAACACTGGCTGACCTCAATGACTGATGTAAGCACTCAACTTAATGAATCACACTTCCAATTAAGCCTTTTCTACAGCTAACTGTTTCAGGTAAGCTAGGATGTATGCCTTCTGCATGTATATTTAAATTAATGTAACAATACCGACAAAAGCGTTTGGGGAGAAAAAATAAAAAAGCAGACTGGAGATACTGTGAGCCTAGTGAAAACCACTGGTGGGCAGAGGACAATACTTTCTCTCCAGCTGTGGCAGGCAGAGAGAAAAGATTCACATCTGTGAATCTCAGTCTTCTAGACTAGAAATCCACCTAGCCTTGAATATTAAAAACACTCTGCTAAATTCTGAATTTTGTGGCAACTTGCTGCCTCAGCTAAAACCTATGGCAAAGGGGCCATAGCATTCAGGAGGGTCAAAAGACTTCTATTTGTATGGAAACCCAGCTGCTCTTCACTGGAACCAGCTATCCTGTTCAGGTTTCCTAAGATGGGTTTGAGTGACAGAGATCAATGCAAGAGATTTCTTCATTGTATCTGTCACTTTTAACCTGAGACAGAAATTCACCAGTTGCCATTGGCTAGAAGAGCAATTAATGCATTTTTCTTTTTTCAATTTTAATAACTATTTTTCAATGGTTTGTTTTACTTTTTTTTCTTCTAGATCTATCCCTTAAGCTCCATAGTAATCTGTGGCAGAGATAAAACAAAGAAATTACTGTGCAAATACATAATTAAATTCTTCACTCCTACACATATTCAAATGGCATGAGTGCCAGGGGTTTTTTTTGCCCCAGAAGACTTCTTCCTGTGCTTCATCACAGCATCATGGTTGCTATGGGCAACTGGTCTAGATGAAGCCAAATTCCAAATTGTCCACATTCCCTAGGTTTCCCCAGGAAAACAGGTACTTTCAGAGGGCAATTCAGCCATTACTTCTAGCTAGGTAAGAGGAATCCCATCAAAAGAGTCTAGAAAGAGACCCACCCACAGCACAGAGCACAGACAAATTAGCTAGGCAAAGACAGGATGAACAGAGCACCATGGAAGCAAAACTAGCAGCACATAGTCCACAAGCATATATGGTGGCAGCCACTCTAAAATAATTGGCTTGGAGTGAATCATTTGTGCAAACAAGTTAAGCTTCAAATATCTCAGCAACCTGTGGTTTTGGCATATAAGAATGCTGGCAGCATGTTTTGCTTTACTTCGTGCTTTTGTACCATTTTTTGTCTCTTCAGAACTTAGTGTTACTTCCCAAAAAGGTGTCTGGCCTGGAAAGTCTGAATTCTCAGCAATCTTAGGATGTGGAGCAGCAGGGGAGAAAATGTTGAGTTGAAAGAATAAAATAGTAGTAGGTTTAAATATGGATTTTCAACCAAAATGAAATTTTGGTGAAATCCAACAGCAAATTTTAGTGTTGCTGGTGAAAAGGATAGACACAGTGCAGCACCACAAGCTCTATTCCCTTAGGAAATTAAACAAGAAGTAAACTTCAAGTTCTCCACTACCCAATTTGTATGGGGAAAAAATTGGAAATCTCGTCTCAACCATTCTCTGTAAAAAGTGCCAAACAATACTACACTGATGTATGAAAAATAGCAAAGACATTGTTCAGAAAGAAGGAAATTTGAATGTGATACTACTGCAGGCAAAAGAATGGCCAAATGGAATTTTTCAAGAACAACACGAATTTTGAAACTCGTATGATAAAATTACCTGTCTGCAATTAAGTGGCACTATACAACCACTATTGCATATTGCATTTAAATAGTTTTTTTTTTCTAAGACCAGATGGTTAAGTGCCATGCTTCACAAGTGCCATATTTTAGTGACCTGAAAAGACTGCTTTTTTCAATCTTCATTTTCATTTACTTAAGCAATAATTATGAAAGAAGAGGATGCTTCAGTCAGACTGACTCTTCAAGTCAGTTATTGAGTCTTGTAAAACAGTTTACACCTAATTATTTTTTATCTTACTATAGAAAGTGTATATGAAATAACTGCATGCATGTAAGGTCAAATCCTGAAATTTGTATTCAGCTTTCAGTTTTGTATTTAACAAAGTAACACTTCACTGAGGTAGAGCCAGAGGACAATGGGAATATTTCTTCTGTACACACACACACATGCACACACACACACAACTCTGCATGTTGTGGATGGTCCCACAGAGCTGAGGCCTGAGTTTCTGTTAAACCACCCCAAGTAAGGGTACTGATCCCTGGGCTATGGGTCAGTTCATGGTGTGTTTTATGCTAATTATGTTTATTTCAACCTGGAATGTCATCTTGGATAGGAGGAATTTTCCAAAGGAAGGTTTTCACAACTGGTACATCCCTTTTGAAAATTTCATGTCTAAGAAATGCATGTTGTATAACACAGGAAAAATATAAACTAGTTCCTGAGCCACTCCATTGTTTGTGTTATAGCAGTTGAGAACTGCTGACATTGGGATGTCACTGAGTACAAAGAGTGAGAGTGGGATTCATTTGCTCAGACTGACATATCTACAATGCAGACATCGAATTAGCAGCCTTCATGTCCCTTGTCACCACCAGAGAGAAACAAGCACTTGCAAAGCGAGGCTGATCCCAATCCTATCATGCCCAGCTAAAAGACTTCAGACAATTGAAATCCCAAAAATGTCATTTTTCATTCTATTGCTTCAAGGGACTTTGTGGTGACCTGCTGAGGTGTCTATTTCTGCAGCAAGATGGGGCATATCCTTGCCCTAGAGCCCTTTACCTGAAAGGATAAGGTCAAGGAGAAGGAAAGTCATGCTTGTTGTCGCACTCGAAATCCATCACCAAGGCACTGACAGAAGCCAGGCTGCCCCTGCATTTGTTGAGACACTGGGCTGTATGGCCATCCAGTCAGGCTGCAGTTCCATCCAGGATCTTGGAGCAATCCTGATGGGCATTTGGGATTAATGGAAAAAACATTCACTTTGTATGTAACGACATTACTTCAGTGTCTATTGCCTGATATGTTAGGCAGTCTAGTAGCTTGAAATGTCTTATAGCTGATAGAGAACTCAGCCTTGCTTTTGGACCCAGAAACCATCATGGGGAGTAACTGATGTAACCATAAGAAGCAACAGGTTCTTTTAAGATACTGATTTAATTAGAATTGAGTGACATTCAGCACAATGAACATTTGCATCTTGGTCATCAAAAATAGCACCCACACAATAACATAGCTTTTTTTTTCAACCTCTTCCACTCAGACATGTTTCTCAAATGTGTCCATTTGTTATAATGAAGTAGTGTTGGCAGCTGTGTTTCTTCTGTGATAAGTTTGGTCTGCTTCACACTCCATGAACTTGCTTTACATTAAGAGGGCTAGCCTCCATCTCTTTCAGCCTGTGCTCAAGGAACCCTAGCACACAACATTTGTCTGTCTTAAATTTCTGCTGCCTTTCCCAGCTTACTTCATCAGTCTTTCCAAGATGTTTCAGCAGTAGGAGGGTTTTGAAATCCTTAAGGAAACTTGAGAGATCCAGAACCATAATGCTTGACTGTTACCTGTGAACAGAGCCCCAAGGAAAACCTCCTCTCAGGAGGGCTGGCTGGTGCCTAGCTGCTCATCTGCTGCCCCATCCTTGAAGACACCTTAGCTCACAATTCCTGATCCGCACACATGATGCCTTCACCTCTCTTGGCCCCATTACTGAACTGATACAGTTTTTTTCCTGCCCAACATGTCTCTAACACTGAGCATGGAGGTTTCTTACAATCTTCTTACATAGGGAGCCAGGAAGAAATGGGTTGGAGAGAACACTTCGGGATTCAGCCTTTTGTGAGTAATGTCACAGCATCCCTTTGAACACATATTCTGACTGAAGGACCATCCAGGTCACATGTCTGGTTCTTAGCTTCAGTCTTCCCAGCAGCAGAGGAACTCTCATTGTACCGAAACTGCAATTCATGGAGGCAAAGTGAATGTCAGTTTGGATTTAGAGCTCGCTCTGAACTTCATTTAGCTTGAATATCTACTTAAATAGTTCAATTTTTATTCTTTTCTGCAACATTAGCTTTGTCTTTCAGCCCCAGTGGAAATCATCTGACCTCTCTTTGAATGAATTGACTCTGAATGGCCAATTCATTACTGCCCTACAGGGAAAAATTATCACAGAAACTCTCTGCCAAACATCCTGATAGCCTGCTGATGCAGAATAGTCAGCATCAGTGGAGCACTCATTCCTTCATGTCTGTCAGATTGGGTATATCAGTAAGATTATTTATTTGAATACGGCTGGTAGCATCTGTAGCTTCTTCAGAGCACAATACCACAAATTTGTTGACAAAGCTACACAAAACAATGTACTATATTCTCTTTCCTGTTCTTTTTTTTTTTTTTTTTACATGTATAGGCAATATATTTATATTATGAGCATAAGAGCATTGTACAGGTCCATCTACTCCAGTGTCCTCTCTGTACTGCAGACTAATACCAAAAGCTTTAGGAAACCACATAAGAAACAGGAGATATGTTGTTTTTTCTCCTCACGCATCCTCCCGGTAACCTGTGACTTAGGGATGTCCTGAGCTCATGACTATATGTGTGTTTAATTGGAACTGGTCAATTTTCACACCTTGCATTATCATTTTTTAACCCATCTATATCTTTTGCCTCCACATATCTGGTAACCACTCATTTCACTACTTAATTAAGAATGTGGCGAAAAACTACTCATTTGTGTTACACTGCTTCCTGATAATCTCATTGGGTACCTTTTAGAGTTTGTGTTATGAGAAACAATTAATGAATGCTCTTTAATCACTTTTGTGTCCTAACCATTATTTTATGACCTACTGTCTTATACCTCCTCAGGCATTTCTTTTCTGCCTCAGGCTGTTTAATTTCTTCATATGGAGACTGACTTGGGCGCTTGATCATCTTCATTTCCCTTCTCTGCAGCCTCTATTCTTTCTACTATATATTGAAAATTAAGACCAACATTGTATTCAGTATTCAAAATGTAGACACACCATGCATTTATACACAGTATAATAAATTCTTTTTGTTTGTTCTCTTTCATAATCATTCTTAACATCTCATTTGTTGGTTTTTTTTTGACCACTGCCAAGACCGAACTATTCTTTACAAAGAATGAACAGGGACAATCTCTGTTCTGAATGATAATGGCTCATTCTGAGCTCATAACTGTGTAAATATCATTAAAGTTTATTTTCCTTATGTGTCCTATTTTACATTCTATCAACACTGAATTTCATTTGCTATTTTACTACACAATTTCTCAATAATGTAAAATCCTCTAAGAGTCTCATTATGAGACTTCCTTTTTTCCTGTCTAATTTCTAATCTGCAGCAAACATCATCACCTTACTATTCATTCTTCTTTCCATATAATTTATAAATACAAATCTCTTTGGTGCTCAATCAGTAACCTTTCCATTTTAAAGACTGACTTTTTATTCTTAATCTTTGGTTACTATCCCTTAACAAGCTTTTAATCCTGGAAAGAAATTTTCCTCTCATAATCATTTACAGAATCTTTGGTGAGGGTAGTTGTTAAAACCTTTTCAGAAATCAGTGTATACCATTTCCTTACTGACACCTTATAAGATTTTAATAAGGACAATAAATTTTACCTTTGAAAATTTTGGAAAATGCTGGCTCTTCTCAAATTCATTATATTCATCTAGAATTATTCTAACTTCTTCCTGTTTTCTTGGTAGAGAAGACGTCCTCAGCAGCTTCTGTCACTTGGTCTTTTTTTAACATTTGTCATCATGTTTGAACCCATCTGTTCTCATTGTGGCAAGACAGGTTTAAGAGAGATACACACGTTACAAATAATAGTTCAGGATTTTCATATCTGAATTATTTGAGAATACTGGGAATGCTATCTAATCCTGTTTGTTTATTACTATTCCTTCTATGTTTTTTTCCTAAGACTTCTTCAACCATTCCACTGTGACATAGCTCTTTGATTCAAGAGAGAAATTTATTTTCTACTCCTTTTGTAAGAAATTTGAAAGCTTAACATGTTTTGTTTGGGTTTTTTTATGGCAGTTGTGATAACGTATTATGCATTGTATTGTTTGTTAATTAAATATTTGAATCAGTTTAATCACAGCAGAGACTTGCCCTAGGAAGTTAAAAGAATTTACCAGAGCAATCAAAAAGCAATACCTCCCTCAGTTTTATCAAATGAATACTTCAGCCCAGAAGCTTAAGTGACTCCAGGAGGATGCCAGCTCCCTGGATTTAACTAAGTTGTAGCACTTTGAGGTCTGTTTAATTGATAAAGTCTAAAGTATATGAAACCACTGCCCATTTTTCTCAATGGTGATTTTGTGACTGGGATCCATATTGCTTCTGAGCATCAGATTGATGTGAAAACAAAAGTAATGTAGGAGAATGATATGGGTTATTGACTGCACTGCAGGGAATGTGAAGGCAGAAAGGAGTGCATTAGTGTTCACATACAGCTGAGCTAAGTAAGGATGCCAAATGCTCCCCACTAAGAATTATTTGAACCATGACCTCTAACTAGCAGTTTTCATTTTAGCCAACATACTCTTTTTAAGTTTAACACAGATCACTTGCTTCCCTCCTGCTCATTTTACAAGTTGTTTAAATACTTGAAAACAGTTGAACTGCTGGAGGAGAGCACTGAGGGAAAAAAATATCTGGCAAAAAGTTTTGTGAAACAGCTGCTTTCAGTACTTTGAGATTGAAAAGCAGAGTTACCGTTGTGTGGGATTTTCCTCCTCCTGTAAAATATCACAGGGTTACTCAATTCATTGTCAAAGTTACAACACAACTGCCCAAGGGCAGGAGTTAAGTACCAGTCTTTCATGAAGAGATGTCAGTCATAAATGGCTCAGGGAGAAAGTCTGGAGCTTAGAAGCACATTTTTGGAGAAGATGAGTTTACTTCATCTCCTCTCCTGTTTTGTTATTGCTGGGAAGAACAGATGCACTTATTTTACCTAAATTTAGAAAAGGGAGAAAGCTTGAATGCTGTAACAGTGGCTTCATTGGAGGGTCACAGTAAAGAGGAATGGCACCAGAGGAACCTGTTTGGGGTTGGTTTTTGCCTTCTTCCAGCTGGTTTGGAGGAAGACAATTGTATTTCTAAGAAAATATGACACAAACTACAGGGCCTGGGAAAGGGGGAAGTGTGTCTGGAAGCATGCCAGCCTTTGAAAGCCACTTCAAATACAAAGTGGGGAGGGAGGGAGGAAAGAAAGATGACACCTTCTAGAAGGACTTAGTGTGGTTCTTTAAATACATTGTGAAGACCATGATCTTGGCAGATATCTCTTCTTCCCCGGATTGTTTACAGGATCACCTGGAGAGTGTTCACCAGGAATCCTGCTGACAGAGCTGGAGACAGTGGGAGGAGAAGGAGGGAGGAGAGTGTTTTTTGGTTTTTTCATGATCAGTGGATCCCCGTTGCTTGTTAGATAGGCAGAGGATTATTTGAATGACTTCAGGGGACTGCTGTTTTTGTTTTCTCCCAAGAGCTGTCAAATCTAACTTCATCTTTTCACGGGCTTACCGATGACAGGCTGCCTTGTTAGGAGCCTTAGAAAATTGTCATATTATGGGAAATACGTAAAACCGAACCTGATTCTGTCTTTGGCATTTTTCTGTCACTACGTCTTAGTCCATGTTCCCAGTGTGACTCAGGAAATTATCAAGGAAAAGTGGAAAAATACCATAAATCTTCACAATTATTTCAACATCCTTTTTAAAAAATATTACTTTAGTGACATTTGTCTTAATTTTGCCCTTAACTTTGATATTAGTGTCTCCCAGTGGAGACATGTTTTTACGTACATGACTTATGTCCGGGAGAACCAAATCAAATTGCTTATGTTTGACAGCTGTTTTACACATGCCAGAGGGGCTGAACTTGTGTTGAGGAGCTCCAGCTTTATTTCCTGCCTCTGTTTCCTTGTACAGTTTATTTGAGTACCAGACCTGCTGTTAACATATTCTTTGTCAATAGAGAATGGGAGAAGAAAAAGGAGAAAATTATGTCCACATCACTAGCTGATCTGAAGATGCTCAACCACAAACACAAAATCAGATTGAATCTTTACCACTGGACAGAATGTGTTTTGTAATTTTTATAACTAAGTATATACTTTACTATATGTATGTATATATATACAACCATGTATAATAGAATAGATTAGAACAATATTCTATATTATTAATTATTATTGATCACAGAATCACAGAATCACAGAATTGTTATGGTTGGAAAGGACCAACCATCAGTGTCATCAAGTCCAACCTTCTCCTAGCAATATATCCTGATATATTAATTGATATATAATAATATAATAATATAATATTATTATATTATATTATATATACTACATACTATTTGACTATTGTAATTACTAACATTGGATCTCAGGGCTGATGGCAGGAAGCAAGTAAAGTTGTGTAGGCTGGTCTGGTGATGAGGACTTTTCTTTCAGCCCCAGGACACTGACTAGTCTGATGCTCTCACCAGATTTGATCATACTCTAATCTTGAGCTTTTCTTCACCTAGCAGCAACAATGTCACCTGCTTCCTAGGTAGGGAGGTCTTGCCTGTGTAGAACACAAGAAGTTATGCTACGAGTCTTCTCCAGTCATCACCTGTCCCACCTGCTCTGCTCTTGCACAGGAAGGCTGAGCATCCATGAGGTAGGTGTCGGAGAGAAACACAGTAGGGAAGGGTGCTTGAGGTGGTCTCCTGACCTCCTCTTCTCCACACATGCACATTGATTGTGCATTGCACTGGTGCAATTTTGTGCCTTCAGACAAGAAAGGGACAAGTTACTTTTGTTTTTCTAAATGTTTCTTGATTTTGGAAAATATGTTTTAGTATGTAAGAACCCTGCTAACAGAACACCAGTACAATAAGCATAATTACAAAAAACTTACATAATGGAGAAGGGGTTTTGTAATAGACATCATAAAATTTGCGAAGTTTGTGCATTGGTGACATCAGAGACTTAACTGTATTTTTACCAAAAAAAGATAGGACAATGAAAGGGTTGTGTGCACAGGTAAATGTCTCATAGGTTTCTGGGGAGACACTGGCAAAAGGAGAGGAGCAAATCTGACATTCCTGATGCCAGTAATGTACCAGGTAACAGGCCAAGTGAGCAGGTCTATGCTTCTCTTGGTTTATGACCTATAAAGAAAAAAGCATGAACACATCTATTATGTTTCTAAAATATGCCAGGCTCATGACAATGATGTTCCAGCCCAGTCTATGGACAGACTTATTGATATAAAGGAATTAACATGTCAAATAAAACCATTCTCCTTTGACCTCAGATTTATTTTGTTATAAATATTGAGACCTAATAAGTCATGTCTGGCAAATCTCACTCTTTTAATGCTGTCATCTGTTTTATGTTGATGAATTTTTCATCTGGGAAAGTACATGAAAACCAGAAAGTAATTCTGCAGAGTCCTGCAGAACTGTAGATTTGTTAGGTGGATGTTAGATGATATCAGAAAATAAAGTTTATAACACTTCTTGTGGAGTCTTATATTTGCTGTTTAGAAGATTTATGAGGCAAAAATTATTTCCACAAAGTTCAGACCACAGATGAAGCTACAGTAATATCCTTAATGACTTTTCTTTTTTGCCTTTGGGTTGTAGTGTAGAGTGCCCTTCTGGCAAAGAAGTAATCAAGTATATTTATAAATGTGACACTTGGACATTGTGAAATGCTTTGAAAAATAAAAACATAAATATGCCCCAAGATTGAACATGATAATTTGTTTCATAGTGAATATAAATACAGTTTGTTCCTTTTATCTATCCTAGCTGTACATAAGAAAATACCACAGCACAAGACCTTTTTGAATTTGTGAATAAAGTTTTTCCATAGGAAAATGCTGCTATGAAAGCAGGCTTTTCAGAAGGAAGGTGGAATTTCCCATTTGGATAACATTACCAAATTATGAAACTGCCCACATACCTCATTTCATCATTCTCTGATCTAGTATGTTCAGGTTACCCAGGCTTTTTAATTATTCCCAAGGAGATTCCTTAGCTATATATGCAAATACAACCTTCACTGAAAACAATGGCTTTTGGAAAGGTCTGGAAAAAACTTTGTAACAACCAGGATCCCAGTTTCATGCCCTGAGTCTAAAAAAAGTGCATGTAAAGCAGCCACGTGAGTGGCATGGTGGTAGAGCTCAAGTACACATGAGTTAGACACACTAGTATGTGGTTACCAGGCTTCTTGTGGTATGTTTAATGGAAAGAATTCACTGGGACATCAGTTCATGATATGGGTTAGTGATGAGCCAGCAGGCAGGAATGTGCTTGGTCTTAACCTTCTGCTAAGCAGCATAGGTGAAGTGAAGGTAAATATTTTCTGAAATCCAAGAAACCATGGTTAATGTGATGTTTCTTTTCTTTCTGGGGTGGTACCAAATCAGAGGCTTTGCAGCAGCACTAGGACTACATCGACTTTATCAGTGGGTTTGCTTCTGTGGAGAAAAATCTATATTCTTCGAGCAAGGGGTGCCCATCAGTGCAATCTCTGGGCGGGTGCTGGAAGTTATTAGCATGGATGTGCACCACGCAGACTTCAGTGACTTTGTGAGGATGCTGCCAAGACCACCCTCAATAAGCATTTCTTGAGGAAATCAAGTGTGATGTGAATGGAATGTTCCTAGGGAGTTGTTAAGGAAAAAGTCTTGATGGGCATTTATGACTAGGATCTATAATACAGAGATAAACAAGCCAAAAAACACTTGAGGGAAGATTTAGAAAATAGAAAGCGAGAAGGATACAGAGTGACATCTCCATGTGTCCTTCTACGTGCCACGAGTGCTTGACCATCTCAGCACAGAAGGGGCAGGGCTGAAGAGTCCCTGGTTGCTGCATTTCAGCCCAAGTTGCCAGCAAACAGCAGTCTCTACAGACATGTTGACCTTATTGCTATGGACCTCTTACCCTGCCATAGACAGTATGAGTCTGCAAGGCCCTACAGTGAGACGTTTGTTTGCTTTTTAAATACCCATAGCCTCAAACAGAAGTATTGTTTTCTTCAGCCTCCAGACTCCCAGAACAAGTCATGGGACAGAGCTCCTTCATAAATTCACCTGATGTACAGTATACTACAAGAATAATTTCAATAGCTAACTTTTGGTATTAGGTCAATATCTGACCTCTTTCATGGAAATAAGAAATTGATCAGGAGAGTTCTGTGTGGCTCCAAACTGCAAATTAGAGTCCCCGAGCTGAGACGGAAGAAATGGGAAGGAGGGAGCAGCCTGTGGTAGCAGGTCCCTACAGGGCTGGAGGTGAACCTGCTGCAGTGTTTCCAGGCTTGTACCTGATACAGCTCTGTATCCTCACTGCTGTTCAGCTCTGCCAGAGGCATGATGATGAGCTGATGCTAAACAGTACAAAATGTCAGTTCTCAGCAAGGGTAATAACACTGCTGGGACATAAATCATCTGTTGGGACATAGCCAGACATCAGCAAATTGCAGGCCTAATAACAGAAAATATACATGATATATGGTAGGTGTGATTAAGTTTCACAGCAAGTATCTGCCAAATATGACTATAAGTATTGTAACGTGGAGGACAAGGTAGAGCACAGCCAACGTGACTGGCAAAGGAGAGTGTGACTGGCAAAGCTGAGATGCATTTTCATCAGCAAGCAAGCATTAATCTTCACTAAGAAAACAGCCAGCAGAGGCTGCTGAGCGTGACTCTGGAGAGACACAGCTTCAGGAAAGCAAATCCACTTGGCTCCCCCCACCATAGGCTGAGATTTGGAGTGACAGAAATATGGGCAGAGGTTCCAGTTGTAAACTGAGCAGCAGCAGCAACAGCAGCAGGTGGGAAAATCATGAGCACGAGGTTTTCCACACTGCATTTCATCCTGTGACTCGAGTAACCCCCTGGGAAGCCCAACAGCATCCTAATCTGCATCCATTGTTGCATAAATAAATATTTGGCTGAAATTCCCCTTTCTCTGTGAGGATAGGTTAAATGTGGGCCAATGTGAGCCTCACACCTGCTCACCTACAGGAAATCACTTTCCCTGGCCTAGCCCCATGCCCCATGGCCAGCAAGCCATTCTCCTCTTGTCCAGGAGCTCCACACACCACCTGATGCTTCTGCCCTCAAAGCTACTGAGCATCTCCTTCAGGAGCCTCTTCCACACACTGTCCCCTGTCTTTTCTGCTTATGGGAAGCCATGGTGACAATGCCCCCACTTCCGGGGCAGGGGGCATTCAAAGCAGCAGGAACCATGGGAAATGGTGTTTTGGCAGCAGTATAACTCCAAAGAAGGATGAGCACCAGAATACCCCAGTTTGAGCTCTGTGCTTGGACATGTTCCTGTAAGGAGCACCTGTTGTGTCAGCCTATGAGCTTCCCTCTAACGGGAAGCCTTGACAGAAGAATGATGTTTTGTCATTATGAAAAAACAACCCATACTTGCTGTGGGTCTGGTGGCAGGTCCACAGCTGCACAGGTTTCCAGTGGCTACAAGAGTAGTCTTGGTCACACACTGAATCTTGGCACATGGACATAAATTCTGAAAATGTGAATTATACTGACCCCCAAGAAAATTTTACCCTCACAGGAGCAAATGAAAAGAGATTAGTAACTTAGACAAAGCAGCTGTTACCGATCAGCTATTTTTTAGCCTTACTTATTTGAAAACAGCATCAGTTGTATAGCAACATTTTTCCTGATAAGCAGAAAATAAATGCTTCAGATTAATAGCTAACAGGCTTGTGCCTCAGAAAATAACAGACTAGAATGTTTTTATTTAGGCATAATGGGAGATTAAAAGAATAATCTTAAATTGTAATATGCTGCAGAGTGTTACTTCAGTGGAAGGCTGATGTAATACGCTACCTTTGCGGTTACTTGAACAACAAGAGTAATCTCTTCTAGGGGGTGGCATGGCTCTAGTCTCAGTAAATAGTTGCACTCTAATTTCCATCTGACAATTATATATACTGATCCCTGAGCAGGAATACTCTGTAATGTAAATTCCATTCCAGTAGGGATTTTCCCCTGAGATAATCAAATCTGCATATGTTGATAGACGAATGTCTGACATACCCAGCTTTATAAATCAAATTAAACCTACGTTTAAGAAATATTTTCAGAATTATGCTGTAGCGCAACCTTCAGCCACTATTTCCTGGGTATTTTTTAAGATGTCAGGCAGTTACATCACTTTCAAATTTTGAAATTGCATATGCAATTAGAGATTAGACAAACACAGTCACTCTAGAGCTATAACCTCCAGAAACAAATGACTATCTTCCTTTCTTACCTTGAATTCAGCATCAGGGACACTGTTGAAGCAAGAGGAGAAGGAAAGGAANAAGGAAAGGAAAGGAAAGGAAAGGAAAGGAAAGGAAAGGAAAGGAAAGGAAAGGAAAGGAAAGGAAAGGAAAGGAAAGGAAAGGAAAGGAAAGGAAAGGAAAGGAAAGGAAAGGAAAGGAAAGGAAAGGAAAGGAAAGGAAAGGAAAGGAAAGGAAAGGAAAGGAAAGGAAAGGAAAGGAAAGGAAAGGAAAGGAAAGGAAAGGAAAGGAAAGGAAAGGAAAGGAAAGGAAAGGAAAGGAAAGGAAAGGAAAGGAAAGGAAAGGAAAGGAAAGGAAAGGAAAGGAAAGGAAAGGAAAGGAAAGGAAAGGAAAGGAAAGGAAAGGAAAGGAAAGGAAAGGAAAGGAAAGGAAAGGAAAGGAAAGGAAAGGAAAGGAAAGGAAAGGAAAGGAAAGGAAAGGAAAGGAAAGGAAAGGAAAGGAAAGGAAAGGAAAGGAAAGGAAAGGAAAGGAAAGGAAAGGAAAGGAAAGGAAAGGAAAGGAAAGGAAAGGAAAGGAAAGGAAAGGAAAGGAAAGGAAAGGAAAGGAAAGGAAAGGAAAGGAAAGGAAAGGAATCTGTGAAGGGTTATTTGCTTTAGTTTTCCTGACCATTTCTCATTTATTTCTGATGTGTGCTTTCCCTCTATGTTGGAAATATTTGTCAACACCTGTGGCACATATAAGGAATTTCAGGACACAAGCTCGCAGGAGTTTTCCAAATAAGAGTCCTTTGAAACATGCATATAGCTTATTTTAGTCATATAACTTGCACATTGAGGTAGCTGCTTTCCAAGTATTAACACACTTTTTACATATAGGTAACGCTATGCAGGTAACAAACACTTACTTCTGATTTGTTTGGAACTACTATTTAAATTTTCACAGGATTTTGATTCAGTGATTTAAGAATTTCTAGATTCTCTGAAATTACTAGCAGAAAGAAGAGTGAATTTACCAGAAGAATCACAGCACAAATAATTCTATTTAAAATAAAAGCTGAAAAAAAAAATGGAAAAAGTACAAACATAAAGGCAAGAAAATTGGCATGTGGAGAAATAAATCCCTTATTTAAAGGAGAAAGCATTTATCTGATTTTGGCTGTTATGCAGTCCATTTGTCACAGTAGCTAGACTATAAGCTGTGTTAAGTCAGCATGCTAATTATGAATGAAATATGACTGTTTAGACTGTGGTATGAGCAAACACATTTTAAGGATATGTACTGACTTGAGTACACACAGAAATACATTGAAAAAACTCAGAGACTTAACCTTAAAACAACTTTATTTTAAGACTTCTCTTAAAGGCACACAAAGCCTACAGAGGCTTCAGCAGAACTCAGAGACACTCAAGCATGAAAATGCTGAAGCAACTTTGATTCATAAAATGTGGGAGTCACAGATTATATTTTTTTCTGTATTTCTGTTATTGTGACAACAAGTGAACCTTAACCTGTTCAAAAATATCCATGGTTGGTTTCCTTCCACCTTTCTATGGTAGTATAAAGCGGGGTCTTTCTGAGTGCCGTATGATTTCTTTAGTAAACATGTAAAATTGTAGAAAAAGTAAGTAAGGTAAGTAAATAGAAATTTTTAATCTTAAATCAGGGAAATTGTTTACTTTTTTGTTGTTGTTGTTGTATTGGGCTTTTCACCACGTGTCATCATACATGAAAATTAAAGACAAGCTAAATACCGCCATATTTGAAAATGGCTTTCTGTCAAAGAAAGTTTAAGAAACCAAAGAAAAAGTCAAAGAGTATTCAAGCAAGAAATAATTATTTCAATCTCTGCCCCTTTCATATGCCTTGTTTTAAAGGACTTCTAAGAGGGATTAGGTTTTTCAGAGAAAACTGACCTCAAAAGGGACTGAAGTACTTCATTTCCCAGGCTAGTACCGAGCTCTACTTCAGACTGATGCAAGTTCTCCTTGGTGTATCATACTGAACATGCCCATGTATAGACAAACCTCACGAAAGTTTAAAAAAAAAAAGTAAAAGAGTTATCACAAGCAATTCAAGGAGCTGTGAGGCCACAGGGCAATTAATGAAAGCTCCTAAATCTAGTTATTTCCCCTCATGCACCTGTGCCTCCTCTGTCTCCAGTACCACACACTCCAAACACTCCTCTGCAGAAGTGCTGGTCCCCTCCACCTCAGCCCTGCGGTGATAACCCAGCTTTCATTACAGGCACCGAGGTTGCTTATGTTCTCTCCCCCTTCAGTGTCTCTTTCACTTGCTGGCAGAGGTGAAACGAGGAAACCAGATGAGCGCTATCAGTGTGAGACAGGAGGTGAAGAAAGTATTTTGTGCTGGGTTTGGAGGAACCTTTCCGCTCTGCTTTTTCCACAAAGAAGGGTTTCCTGGTCCCACCTTCTGACGTGGTTGAAGCTGTCATCTTCTCATTCACTCAACATCTTTCTGTGCTGATGTTAAATATACCTTTGGCTCCTGGTTATACAATCTGCAGTATGTAAAGCTGGAAATTGCCATGGGGCTCTCAGGAAATGATCTGATATATTTAGAGCTATAATGTTCTTTTATTCATCTATTTTCTGAAAAGTGATTTTAAGATCCAGTTTTTGAACGGAAATTCAGTATCAGATTAGTTCTTGAACAGAATCTATAATATTTAATAGCCCGTTCTCTCTCCCAGTCAGTAGAATTTCTTCTTTAAAAACTCAGGGAAGCAATTTCTGTGGCTGAGTTTGGTGAGGTAGTTGCTAATGTATTGCCAAGTAACAATTGTATTGACTGGAGAATGCCACTGACTTCTTTGTATGTTAGTCTTCATGTTATCACTTTTAAAAAAGGTATCAGGAGGTAATTAAATAAAACATTGCTTAAAGAGACCTAATATAAATCTATCAAAATAATTATATTTTGAAAGAACTTCCAAAGTTTATCTCATTGACATGAAATGGAAGTTAGATAAGGAGACTCAACATTTCCTTTAGAACACTTTCTAATATTTAGAATTTGAATGCTTCAGAGAAAGTATATACTGAAAAGCTATTTGAAGTAAAGTCTAGGTTCCTTTAAGCAGAAGAAAATCAGAAGAGAGATGATGAAAATCAATCTTTAAAACATAGGTTATGTTTTGTTTTTAAAACATCTCTGACATTTCTTTCTGTTAAAAAGTAAAACACCCTAATGTATTTTTCTTGTAGTTAATTTTTTCCTAGACAAGGGACATTTGTTTTCTTGGGATAAACCTTCACCAATTCCTGTGCCAGCTCCTTATCTATTTAAGAAAGAATGTCCATTCCTGTAAGGTGGCTGCTGCCTGTTTGCCCTTTGAGAAAGCAGTTAATGGCTCATACTCAGCCACAGGAGCCGTAGGTGCTCCTTCCAGCTAGCCTGCGATGTACAGCTCTCCTGGCAACCCAGTAACACCCAGGAGGAGTTAGGAGAAAACTTATAACTACTAAAAACAAAGCTATAGTTATCATGGACAGAGAACATCTGTAGAAATCTGGTAATGTATCTAAATCACATGTTTGCATGTTTAAGCAGAATTTTATATAATGGCAGATTTGAAAACACAAATAGTCTTGGATGAGGGGGCTAGTGCAGAAAGTAAGAGAAGAGCAAACGGGCACACTGGCTGAGAATGAAGGGATATTAGCCATAAGGTATCCCAGGCACCTAGGTCTAGCAAAAGCAATTAACAGCACTTATGTCATCAGCTCATTAGAAGCTGTAGGAGGAATTGTCTATATTCACTGCAGAAGATAATTCTGGATAGGATTTAGGTGCTTGTATCCTCAAATCTTATTTGTAAGTTACTTAAAGGAAGGGAAGGCAGAGATGAGCACCAGTCAGAAGAAAAGTCAACACTGAGAAGAGTGTGATGATGTCGCAAGGCTGACCACAGCTCAAAATTCTGGGCACATCTTGGGGATTCCCGTGGACAAAAGAGTAAGTTAGTGCACAGGCCTTCTGCTACCAAGCCTGATTTCTTCTAGAGTTTTTAATTACCTCTTTTCTATTCTTTTTACTGGAAGGCTGATCTGAATTCCTATATATAAGGACATTTTTTTGGTTGGCTTTTTGGTCGTTAAGCCTGTATGTGAGATAGACCAAGTGGATTCAGGTGAAACTGAAAACACTCCAGCTTTCTGCCAGCAGTGGGATCAGATAATGAGTAATGTGTATGGGGAAACCAAAAGAAGCATGGTCTTTATGATGCAATTCCCAAATCAAGCTGATAAAAGCACAGGTGGTAAAGCAAACTAGAAGGTAGGAAGGTGATAGAAACACAACAAGTATATTAAGGCCAATGGTGTCACCCTTTTTGACTCTTCAGGTTTGATTGTGGATGACAGAAAACAGAAACCTCCTGTAACTCCTTTGCTTAGGCTCTCATTTAATAAAATGTTTCTAAAAACAAAAATGTAACTAAAGAGTTTGTAATCTCTAGGCATGTACGAAAACAATTGTTACTGTTCTTTAATACACAAACGAGTTTATAATGATTCAGCAACTAAATATGATTTGTCAAGAACAACTTGTATCAAACCAATCTAATTACCTTCTATGACAGGGCAACAGACTTTGCAGAGAGGAGGGAAGGAAGCACTAGATGCTGCATGTGTCTTCACTTTTGAAAAGATTTTTGTGATAGCTCTGGACTGTGTGAATTGAAAACTGGTTGGAAAGCAATATTCAGAAAGATGCTATCAAGAGTTCATTGTCAAAGAATAACCAGGGTTCAGCAGGAGTCACTTTTGAATACGATTTTGCCAGGTACTTTCCATAATAACAGAGCTGATAAGACAGTTTGCGCTTAAGAAGTCTGCAGGGCACACTACTTCAGGCAGGGCTGAAGGCATGTTTGAGAGTAGGTTTGGACTTTTAAATTGCCATCACCAATTGGAAAAACAGCCTGGAAAAATTGAGATGAAATTTAGTGAGGCAAGATAACTTGCTACACACGCAGAAATAACCATAAAGGCAGGACAAAAATCACCTAACTGGACTGTTTTTCTTCAAAATGAGATCTGGCAGTGGTTGTGAGACAAACACTGAGCCATTGGCAATGTCAGTCTACGGCAAAAAAAAATCCCCAAAGGTAATGCAGAGTTGTTTGAATAGAAAGATCTGGAAAAACACGTAGAATGACCCCTCTGCTCTATTCAACTTTGATAGAGCTTCCATGAACATTTTTTAATCCATGACTGTAGGTTTTTCTTGACATCAGTTTAGGCAAACATTGGTTAGAAAGGGTGTAAGTGTAGCTGATCCTGTCTTGGACAGAGAAATGAAGTAGATGATCTCCTGAAGTCTCTTCAAAAATCCCTATTTTCCCATTATTTCAATGTAAGAATAAAATACAGCAATATTAACCACTCTTGCTCAGTGTTGCGATTCCCTTTCTTACACTTTCCTTTTTCACTTACTCCACTCCCACCATCCTGGGAAGCACAGGATAAGGGAAATACTACCTTCTCTCTGCTTTCCTCTTTTGGTGGCATGCAGTCTTGTCTTGATCTTCCCCTGCTTGTCTCCCCTGTTGTATCCTTCACAGACAGCTGCCCTGTTGCTTCACTCAGAATAAATCTACCTCCCTGGGAGAGCCTGATGTGACCTGAACAGCAACCTCACAGCAAAGGTCAGTCTGCATCTCCTGCTATAGGAACTAATCAGTGTGCTTGGTTACTTTTTAAATTTTGTTTCCGTGGCATTTCACAACCACTGATCAAGCTGTTAAATTGCTGGCTTTTGTGTGATGCACTTTGACGCCTGGGAAGCCTTAGAGCAGAAACTATCATTGTATTTACCTCTTTCTTTGAAGCTATAATATGCCTAAGAGTTAGCACTTGCAAACCGTGTTGCACTCCTGAAGAGCTGAGGTGGCTGCAAGGTGGCTCCCTTCCTTTTCACCCTTTGCAGTCATGCCACTTCTTGCCATGTTCCCTGCAGGGTTGCCCACAGGAATCCCTACCCATCAAGTTTTCAAAAGCTGTCATCAGGAGCTGGCTACTCATATTAAATGGTTGGAAATGTGCTGCTTGACAGAGGGTTCTGCTGGTTTTTGGGCAGCCCAGCCTGAAAGTTGGGACTCAGTGTGAAAGCTGGTTGACAGTGCTAGAACTGAAATGTTTTGTTTTCTTCCTATTTAGAAGATCAATTTTTGTGCAAGGATTGTCTCGACACTGGCAAAAATCTGCAAAACCTTCCTGATTATCTACTCTTCCCAGCAACCACATTTTCATGACCCTCCTGCTCAAAAAGCTCTGAATGTCCCTTTGTCCCAGAATGGGAAAAGTTGGCAATAGTGAAACGTGGTTGGTAAATACATATAAAAAGTGATCTCTGTTTTCCAGAGAAATCATTCCAGCCTGGTTGCTTTAGCTCATATGCATGCAATACTCATTTTTGCTTCTGCTAGTGAATTTTGATGATTCAACATGCTGCTGAATCAGGGTTAAACTGAGCAGGAGCAGTAAGTATTGCAGTCCAACAGGTAAGAGATGTTTCCACAAACAGACTGTAAGGAGTGTAAGGAGTTAAAACGTCGATCCACTGCTGTATATTCGCAACCAGTTTGCATGCTTTTATCATAACCTGAGCATGTAAGAAAAATATATTATTGTCTAACAAATTATTCCTCATATCTTCAAAGGCAGACTTGGAACATTGCAATGCTTTTTTGTTATTCCACTCGAGGTATACGTTTTCATAGTGCATAATGTTATACCTGTGCATTTTCCACTTGTTTAATAATATAAAACAGTAGCATTTCAAGCTTGGCAAGTAGATCAACGTGGACATTACTGTTATCTTGATAAACAGGTATTTCTGTAAAAGTTGAAATATGGATGTTTTGTCTAGCAGAAAAGCTGGCATTCAGCCTAAGGAATATTCCTTGCTTGCCATACTCTGTAGCTTCTAGCTCTTGGAGGGACAGATACCATCAGAGTAAAGATTTTTGGATGCAGCTAAGACCAAAATTCAGCCTGTTTACAAAAGATGATAACTTCCAGAAGGTTTTCATTCCTTACTAAAAGATGAATTGGCTCAAAAGGCTGCAGAGACATTTCCAGGTTAAATCACAGTTCCCAAAAGGAGTGCCTTAGACAGGAGTTTCTGTGTTTCAAACCTGTATCAATAAAACAAATAGAAAATGGAGGATGTGATCCAAAAAGTTACAACAATAGTTCAGTGTTTGAAGCAGCTGCTCAAAGGAAGAAGACAAAATACTTCTACTGGATATTTGGTCGTCTGGAGCCAGAAAAGAATGAGATTAATCACAGTCTGGGTTTTTTCAATGTAATAAGGTGCATGAGGATAAATGAAAGAAATTTCTTTAATTTCATAGTTAATGAAAGAAATTTCATTAATTTCATAATTATCTTAAGCAACTCCTAGGGCAAACCAAATGTTTTAGAACACAACAATAAAAGTGTATGAATATGGTGTTACTGTTTGTTAAGGAAGGGCCATTACATTTTCTGTATTCTGTAAAATCTCACAAATTATTGTAATTAACTTATTTCACAATGACTGAGAAGTGCTATCTCCTCTCTAACTCTGTCTCTAGTCTCTAAAAGTGAGACCGGAGGTGTTCTGCAAAATCTCTGAAGGATTTGCAGGTCTGCAGATGAAGAGGGCTACACGAATCCCAAGTGTAATTTTTACAGACTGTGGCAACTTGATGGTCTCTAGGGGCCTCCCACTGGTCAAACAACAGAACTACAGTAGCACCCTCAAAATAAGGCTCCCTTGGCTTTTGAGTTAGATGTGTGAGGGCTTTGACCACTCTTACCAGACTAGAAGGGCTCAGATAGGATCTGAGCCAGGGCATGGGGACGTCCCCGAGATGATTTGGAAGAGTGATTCTCGTGAAAGGAAGAATAAACTTCCAGCTAGAAAAAAAACTTCCTCGTTCTCCACAGAGTTCCCCAAGGATGGGCTATCTGGTTGTGCTGTATGTTATTTTTCAAATGAGTAATGATTTGGTGCATAGAAAAATAACTTTAAAAAGAGTACCTACAAAACTGGGAGTGGGGAGGGGGCAGAGAAGAGAGTGGAGATAGGTGAGAAACCAGAGGGACCACAAAAGTAGAAGAGAAGCTGGGACCAAAACTTGTCCTTAGCATGTTTCTCAAGCTTTCCTCTCTAGGACTAGAAATGATCTCCAATGCAGCTTAAAGCTGTGAGGTGTTGAGTGAGTTTCATAAATATGGTCCTTTTTCACATAGACTAAGAAATCTGAACACTAGATCTCCTCAGCCATCTGGCAGAGTTCAAATCTGGATCCAGTCACACCAGTCTAACAGATGTTCTAGACACATTTTTATGTTATATACCTTTGTTCTGTTTCCTTTTCCACATTACTCTTCTTTGTTGTCTCATCTTTCTTCTGCTTCTGAGGAAGAGCTTTCCTGTAGCAGTTAGCTTGAGTGAGTATCCTTCTAACAGTCTACACAACGCAATACATCAATGCAATATGCTTGCATTGTGAGGTCCAGGCATTTCCTAGCTGCTCTGCAGCTGGCTTGAACACTTTTGATGATTGTCAGTGTTCAGACAGCAAACAAATCTAGCCTACCTTTGCAAAAAGTGGTATTTCAAGCCTTCTTATTGACACTGGAGCATCTTACCTGCCTAGTATCAACATCATGATGTTGCTGCAGTGACTGGAATTAAGGTGGAGGTAGCCAGTCATAAGGAGTGGCCTCCCCAAGGCACAGGCTGCAGCCAGTGTATTTCCCCACGCTATGTAGAGCTCTCCCTCTTAAGTGGACAAATGACCGATTTGGCCTCAAACTTTGGCTGTCCTGAAAAGCAGTGACACCACTCATTGAAGTAGACTGAGTCTTCTAAGCATGGATACCAAAATAATCATTTAGCAGCTAAGAATATGCCTAAGGCTTTACCCACATAGTAAGTTTATCCCAAACCTGAACCCAAAGCTGTTGCGCTTTAGCTACCTGTGTCCACTGCTCCCACTCAGTCTGGAGCCACAGCACTTCCTGGCTCATCCTTCCTGCACAAAGCGTGAGTGGAGCAGGGACAGTTGGCTGCTCTCTGTTGAAAAACAGCTCCCAGAATCACTTACCTTCAGCACTAAGCCTTAGAGGAGTCTCACTCTGTTTTGGGTAAGACAAGCAGGCAAGTCCTGGCCACCCTTAAGTTGCACTTCAGGCTGTTTTTCTGGGTGGGACCTCAGCTCTCTGTTGCCATCTTCTGAGTGATGCCCAAGCGCTGACAGCACTATTATGGACATAACAGTGATGAAGCGAGTGCATCTGGCCAAATATAGGATAGAACTAGCATACCAGAGCCACAGCCAGAAAAAGATAATTCAATTTCCTAGGTTTTGATACTTCAAAATTTGCCTCTCCTGGTTAGAAATACAGACGTAATATTTCTCTGCAAAGAGACAGTCCTGCCAGCCTAGCTTGGAGGTACTCTGTCTGCTGAGCTGTATTTGCTCTTGAGCAGCACAAGTACGAAAGAGCCAAGACGAACATCCCACGGCTTTTGTTCCTCATGTGTTCCAGAAGATTGTGATCAAAACTGATAATTTTGTTAAGAACCAAAGAAAGTCCTGTGTTTTCTTTTTTTTTTTTAAATACACATCCCTCATGTTTACTTCCTCCTGCAACAGACATCCAGCATGGTTCAGATCCTGACTGTGCCTCCTGGTCTCCTGTGACTGTAAGGGAAGCATAGGGTGGCAAACTGTGATGTACGAGTCCAAGCTGAGACACAGTGAGAGGACAGATGCTCTTGCAGGTCAACATGAATGAATAGGAGACTGCTAAAACTGCCCTGGCAACTAAACAGTCTATGCAAAACAAGTTAAATGCTGTAAGTCATTGGTAAATATGGTTGAAAGAGATGGTAATCACAGCAAACACAATCAGCAGTTGACTAGTTCCTGTATATTCCTTTTACTAGCAGAAGCATTTGTGTTATATTTTCTTAAATCACCTAACTTCAAGAATGAAGCATCTGGTTATGTGATCCTTAGGCATCGGTAGCAGACTTCAACTTAAAATGACCCACCTTCCCAAGGTCAGATCTGTGGTTCCCCTAAATCAGGAAAACTCTAGTGCCTTCAAGAAATGTCGCCACTTTTTATCAGAAGAAGATCTAACTCCCAAACTCAACTTCAACTTCTGTCTTTCTGAGTTTGCTTCTGGTTTCCACCAGGCTTACACTATCTATAGACAACCTATTCACATGGTATAAAGTGACTGCATCTTTTAACTCATTTCAGATACTAATAAAACACATAGGGTCTTTGACATTTAATCTACTGTTGTAATAATGTTGGAAATAATTAAAATGTGGAAATTCAGTTCATAGTTTTGGCTCTTGATGTCTGACTGAGGATAATGTTTTATGGCATCTAGTAAAGGGCAGATGAGATCATGCTTTTCATGTTGCTTGAGAAAAATGCTGAAGAATTCTGTGAAGAAAATAGAAAGAAGGCTCAAATTCTCCTTTCTGATCCATCCTCCTTGTCTGCAGCCATCATTCATGTTGTGTGTCTGGCTCCTCCCTCAGTATCACATAGACATCAAAAGCTAAGGTCTTCACGGCAGCAGTCGTCCTCAGGTAAGAGTGTCAGAAACAGCCGTGCTATTAGAAGTGTTTTTAAATAGGACTAAATGAGAGTAAAGGTGCTTAAAAGAAGATTTAAAATTTGAAAGACTCCAGAAAATATGGTCCTAGGCAGAGGGGACAGTACCCCCTCTACCAGGCAGGAGCTTCTTCCCATAAGCCCACAGCCCTGATCCACAGCAGCCTTGGGGCTGGGCAGGGTCAGCCTTCCCTGAGATGGTGTGAAGCCAGGTAAGGAACATATCATGGAAATGATGCAAGTGGAAAAGTATGAATTTACTTAGAAAACGCCCTGGGAGGACTCCTGCTCACCTAGTTGCTTGCAGGTTAACCAGCCAAGAGAGAAAACGTGATGGAACAAAAAAGGTCAGAGATGAAGTTTTATGCAACAAGGCCTGTATTTTTATCTCCATCTCTTCAGCCTAATCAAATAGCTATTGAATGTAATGGAAAGACTTGCAGGCTCTCTCTGGGCCATGGAAGCTGGGACTGTGTTTTCGTGGTGTCCTGAATCCTCTTCAGAGCAAACCCAACCATACCTGTAGAAACCCCAGCTCACCGCCCAGGTGGGTACCACTGAGGATCTGGGTTTTGCAGACCAGGATCCCATAGCCAAGCAATCCTCTTCAGAGCAACTGATGTACTTTCAGCACTGGTGCTGAAAGAGTCATACTTCCTGCTGAGGACGTTAAGCAGGCCCTGGGAAAAGATTGGCCAGGAGCCTGCCACACAGCTGGTGAGCATTGACCCTTGCCTTCCTGTGGCCACCTGGCTTCAAACATGAGGATGCACCATCTCTTCCAGTGAACTGTTATACTGTATGTAGAAGACACACATTCTGCTAGTATTAATCTTTCATTCTTCTCACTGCCACTCTAGCTTGAAGAAACTATTACACAGTCTATAAAGTTTAAAAGAATAAGAAAAGCTTAGTTCCCCATGAAATAGATTGAAACAAAAACCACTCAGAGCATCTTTTCTGCAGCAGCTACACAGACTCACAGACTAGACACAAAACAAAAATCAGAAATGGAACTGGGGCTGTAACTAAGAAACAAATTTGCAACTGAAGATGCCAAAAACGGTCCAGTTCCAGTTTTTGCTTTAAAACAAAATAGTAGCAGCATGGCAAATAAGGCTGCCAGAAAAAATAAAATAGAGAACTGTCTCTTTTCAGAAATGCAACCTAAATAAATTTGCTTCACAGAGTCACAGAATCACAGAATGGTAGGGTTTGGAAGGGACCTCATTCATACTAGAGAGTCAGGGTAGAGGCATACCAAAACCTGCTCTTGGATTCAGGGGGGTCAGGGTGGTTCTCAAGGCTTCTGTTTTCACTGAGAGACATGACTTTCAGTATAAGTGCACCTCCCTGCAGGAACAACTAAGTCGGAGGTTTACCAGCATGAACTATTCTGAGAGCCCAGGTCTATGGCTGTGTGTATCCAACCCTGGGAGAGGTAAGCTCAGTTGCAGCAAATGCTGCTTCCATCTCCACTTCCACATATCACCATGACTTAGCTGGCATGGGTAGATTAGCAAAATACATTAATAACTAGAAAGATTGCTGGCACTTTCTGACCATAGCAGGAGGGATGCATGTAAGAAAGTTTGAGTTGTGAATGAAGTTACTTAGCAGCTATTTTGCTGCTGTGTGAAGAAGGGTGTACGTAAACTGCTGATCAGGATGAATGCTGGAGAAAAGCCTTTGTGAAATTTGCTATATATTTTCCAGCTTAGATTTCAAATTAGAGCAGGACTAATAATTCATTGAAGATAATTTCTTCAATGATTTCACTGCTTCCCCTGCTCACAAATCATTCGCAAGTAGATTGTGAGTCTCCCAGTTTCTATCCCTCCGCTAATTTCTTTCAGTGCCCTGGGGAAGCTAAATGCAGGTGTAAGCACCACAGGCAAAACCAGAGCTCCTGTAAAGGCACCAGCACCAACAAATCCCCAGTACCACCAGGAGGCTCGCCTGCACCACATGGCAGGAAAGCCTATGGCAGAAGATCCCAAAGCCAAATGTTGTTGAACAGATTACTGAGCTGGGATGTGGGCTAAAAGCAAAGCAGCGTTGCACTGAGTAGCTGTGTGAGGAAGAAATACAAGTGCCAGGGGACGCGTGCAGCTGGTGTTCGCGGGGAGCAGCCGTTCAATCAGAAAGCAATGGGGGGTGGATAGGCGCACTGAAGCACAGGCTAATTCTGCTCTTAAGGATAAATTACTTGTTGATTTATAACCAAAGAAATGATTAAGCTCAGGATGAAAGGTCTGGCCCCTTTGATCAGGCATGTGAGGCTCTGCAAGGGCACTTACATTGTCCATGTTCATGGTCATCTGTGGGGAACGGCAAGATTTTGCCCAGAGTTGCCCCAGCTACTAGAGTGTCATTATCATTTGTAGCATTGGCTTCCTGAGAAGGAATTGTGTCCCAAGAGGAACCACAGTAAGCCTCAAAGACCTTCATGTACTTATGTTAATGGAAAAAATTATTAATGAGCTTCTTACAAAGTAGTTAAGGGCACAAAACATTTTTGAAAGCCAGTGGAAAGCCAACCAGACAGTAATGACAGTGCCCTAACCCTGCAGTTTTTGATATGAAGAGCTTGGTATCCCACTGGCCAAAACTGAGCAGAACCTTTGCTGGTGTCTAGGCTGCTCGTCAGTTGGCCTTTATTAAATTATCTGTAAGAAAGAAAATATCAAAATAGAGGTTTACCAGGTAGAGGAATTTCAGCCCAGATCTCTGTGCCAATAACAAATGTGAATCTTTACACCGATGTCCAACAGCATTAGGAAAAGCATGAATCCTTATGAAATTCTGCAAATAGAGGCATCAGAAGAGGAAAACAACACAAGACATGATCTGGCAGAGGAAACCTCTCACTAGGCCTCTTGTAATGCAGACCTGCCTGCAACTCTGAGGCACAGCAAGCAAGATAATGCTATCAACAGCATCACTCCCTGGCAGAGATCACCACCAAAGGGCAGGGAGGAGAGCCTGTCACACAGCAGATGCCACTGCAGCTGCTTACATGGTGGAAGTGCTTCTGCAGTGGCTGGCTGAATTTCTGGAAGACTGTGTCGCAGGATAGAGAGCCCAGTATGCTGCTTCATCATTTTGAACCACAATGTTGTGAACTGTCTATTATTAAACAAACAAAGTGGAGATTATTACTATTTTTATTTTTAGCATTTTAAACAAAACTTGTCACTTTTTGGATTTCCTCATTCTGTCATTTGTTTTCAGCTTTTTATAGACTCTTGAAAAGTTTGGTGACACAAATTTCAGACTCTTTTCAATACAAAATCCATGCTGTCACCCTAACAGTTTCAGCTTGTATGTGGATGAAAAATATAGACAGCACTGAAAAAATACACATCCTATACAGAAAGGCTAAACAATGAATCTGAGTTGGCAGTTGGACACTTTTTGCTTCAGCTTCCTAAGTGCTATGTATGAATGCACGTATAAAACTCATTTCTGTTCACTTAGAGTTGTACCAGACAGTATTCTGTCATTTTAAAACAGGCAAAGGAAAATAAGCTGCTGATTTCAATTATTTTAATAGCTTTATGGATTGAGTCTCTGAAGGTTCTTTGTACAGGATGAAAAGGTACTCCTTTAATCAGTGCTGAAATTTGTTCTTTCTAATAACACTGCCTATTTTTAAAAAGCTTACTTCTGCTGTCCTGAGTTTAGGATAAATTTCAAACTGTTAGTACCCATCTAGGGAGAACAGAAAAACTCTTTTCACAACAAAGCTATTTTTGCTTCTGGTCTTGTTTGTAGTGGAAAAGGAAATGGTGCTACTGTTTTCTACCGAGAGCCATCCTTCATAAAAAAGCACAGGGTTGATTCACCGCTGCTGTTGTTCCAGCCAGGGAGTCAGTCTGTGCTGTCTATTAACATAAGATATATGTCTACATGGATACATTTAAAACTCAAAGTCATTGCTATAAATACAGAACAAAACGGTTGCCACAGAAGCCTATTCTTGTGTTAATTGGACTATCACATTAACCCCACACAGATAGAGCATTTGAAACAGAGATCACAAAAATGTCAGGTTTTTCTACTGACTCATTCCACCCCAGATTAGCTGTTAATGTGGATAATTGGCTCGCCTGCAATCCACTGTAGTCCAGATAGGGTAGATGGAAAGGGCATATTGGTGGTTTTATGGAAAAAAAAAAAAGACCGCTCCTCACATTGTGGCTCTAGTCCTGTATTTCAATTATCTATTTCAGTAACAGGATGAAAGATCATTGCATTCATTAACAAACCAGAAACCAGGAACTTAATGTTTCTATCTACCAGGCTCCTGACTTTTAGACCAACAGACAGTAGCTATAAAACCATTACAAAATACAGTATAATTTAAAAGATGCAGCTCTCATCTTTCTCAACAATGTTCCAAAAATCTTTAGCATAATACAATTTTCTAAATAGGGAGATGTCAAACTTTATTAGCAAAGGTCTCAAGAAAATAAGCTTTTTTTTAATATCTAGAATTTAACATTTTTTCTTCAGATTCTAATAAATCTATTTTGCTATTCATGCCTGCATTTTCAAAGTCCAATCAGAAATAAATTTAACTGAGTGGTACATGCAACATAATAAATGAACTTTCCAGCACTTCAGGTAGGAACTCAACAAAATTAAAATCATATACTAAAATTATAGATTTATTTATAATGTGCCTGAAAGTTAGCTGGAATTTTAAAAGATTCATAAATTGAGGGTTTTTTTTCTAAAAGGACAAGTGACAGTAAAGACACAATGATCCCTTAGACCCCATTCTTGCATTTTTAAATGCATTTCAGGTGTAGCAACTCTTTTGAGAATTCCTATTTTCACATGTTCATCTTAGATGCCCCAATGTCTTTAGCAGTCAGGTTTTTAAAAGCAGATACTTCCCAGAATTTCAGTGAGACTTTTGACTACAGTAATTTTGGAAGTAAAAGTTTAAAATAAAAACTCTGAAGATACTTGAATCTTTTTCTGGCTGGGATTTTTGTGTGTGTGTGGTTTTTGCCTAACTCTAAAGGAAGAGCTGCAAGAGAGAATGCCATGAATTATTGTAAATCTTTATCCAATTACCTTCAACTTATCTCCTGCGATATTATTTTTTACCTGTCATTTTAATTCAAGCTATTTTTATATCCAGTATAAATTTATGAATTAAGTCCTGTACCGCTCCATTTTCATAGAATCTTAGCATGGTCTGAGTTGGAAGGGACCTTAAAGATCATCTAGTTCCAATCCCCCTGCCATGGGCAGAGACACCTCCCACTAAACCAGGTTGCTCAAAACCTCATCCAACCTAGTCTTGAACACATCCAGTGCTGGGGCGTCTACAACCTCCTTGAGCAACCTGTTCCAGTGTCTCTTGCATTTTTAGATGCATTCCAGGTGCAGCAACTCTTTTGAGAATTCCTATTTTCACATGTTCATCTTAGATGCCCCAATTTCTTTAACAGTCAGGCTTTTAAAAGCAGATACTTCCCAGAATTTCAGTGAGACTTTTGACTACAGTAATTTTGAAGAACTTCTTCCTTACATCTAATCTAAATCTACCCTCCTCCAGTTTAAAGCCATTACACCTTGTCCTATTACTACAAACTCTTGTAAAAAGTCCCTCCTTAGCTTTCTTGTAGGCCCACTTCAGATACTGGAAGGCCGCAATGAGGTCTTCTCTGAGTCTTCTCTTCTCCAGGCTGAACAAGCCCAGTTCTCTCAGCCTGACCTCATAGGAGAGATGCTCCTGTCCTCCAATCATCTTTGTGGCCTTCCTCTGGACCCGCTCCAACAGGTCCATGTCCCTCTTGTATTGGGGGCTCCAGAGCTGAACACAGAACTCCAGGTGGAGTTCAAGAGAGTGGAGTAGAGGGGGAGAATCATCTTCCTCAACCTGCTGGCCATTCTTCTTTTGATGCAGCCCAGGATACAGTTGGCTTTCTTGGCTGCATTCATGCATTGTTGGCTCATGTTGAACCTTTCATCAAGCAGCACCCCCAAGCCTTTCTTCTCAGGACTGCTCTCACCTCCTGCTTTACCACATTTTCACAACTAACTTGTTGCACAACAAACTATAGCCTCTGATGGTTTCAGGTTTGTGACAGGGCAGTGACTTCATAATGTGAACTCTACATTAATATGCTGCATGTTGTTAGAAACTTCCAACTAGCTCTATTTTCCAACTGAGAGAAGCTCCTGAAGCATAAAAAGGACCTACCTCTTAACGCCATGCATGTACACCTGCTTTTCCCCAGGGCAGAACTGGGCTGAGGATGCTGGTACAATGCCATATACCTAATCCCATGGGCTGGCCATGCCAGGAGAAAACCATGGTGTCATTAGGAAACCTGCAGTGCTTTGATGTAGCCACAGCTGTCTAAAGACACAGTCCAGAATATTGCAGACATGTACTTTATTAACTTAAAAATGGGACAAGATGTTGAGTGCAAAAGCTAAATATAAGTTGAGAAAACTATTCAGAGTTTAACTGGATGTATACAAGGACCAGTTAAAGTAAGTAAGAGTTTAAAAATGGACCAATTAAAAGTCAGTAGCTAGCACTCATGCAGCAAAGGGAGAGAGGGTGAGAGCTGACCAGAGAGCTATCTCCTGTGGGAAACAGATAGAGAAATAAATTATAACCTATAGAGAGAGGTCAAAAAACTAACCACAAAAACAACACCTCTGTTACAACCACCTTTTTCTAATTAGTACTACTAATTTTCATTCCTAGACCTGTCTTCCAAATTACTTACAGGCTTCCCTTGAGGAGCAGGGTTGATAGATTGGAGATGAAGTGGCTGGTTGGCAAGGAGTGTGTCCATGGGTTGTGGAGTTTTCCCTCTGTATCAAAGGTGGTGGCTGCAGGTTCCAGCCTGGGCCCCTGTGGTGGCTGAGTCTCCTCTATGTGGTGACCATGCAGACCTGCAGAGCACAGTCCCTCGCACTGGGACATGCTGATGTGAGGTGTGGGAGAAGTGGGATGTTGTCTCCCACGGCATGGAAGTGCTGGAAAGCCCCGGTGAGGGCAGAGCCTCACTGCAGCCTGCACAGTGCAAATCACAGGGAGCTGCAGACTTTACTGAAAGGGAATGCAGCTGCTTTGCTGGTCTGTTTGACAGCTAAGATATGTGAGTCAAGAAGGATCACCCTTAAATGGAGCAAGAAGCACAAGCAGTTCATTGATGCCATCAACCTCCTTCTCTGTCAATTGCCCTTGATTGGAGGGTGACACAGCAGAAATAAAAAAAACAGGAGGCACAAAATCAGTGGCAGAGAGAGGCAGATAAGATCTAATTTCCTTGGTTTTGGAAGCCTTGCTAGTAAGCAAGGTGCAGAAAGACCTCCATCACACAGTGCTGGGTGGAAATGAGGGATCTCAGAGGATCTGTTCTTTCAGCCATTGCTGTTACCAGATTCCCATGGCTCATTTTTATTTCAAAGTGGAGTTTCTGGGGTCCAGAGGAGCTCAAGGACTTCAAAGGAAGCCAAATAAAACTAGGTGAATGGGTAGTGACAGTAATGATATTTCAGCAATGACAAATTATTTCAAGCAGGGATAAAAGCAAGAAAATTGGAAGAAAAGCTTTGACGTCTAGTAAGAGCTTACAAATGGTGAGAGTCATTTTGGGCAGCTCACTAGAAAACTCTGTGTGACAGCAGGTAAAAAAAAATCAGAAGAAAAACTAGTCTGTCTCTCAACCTGAGACCTTAGAGTGGCTGGAAGTTAAATGTCAAGAAGAAGAGTGCTTTTCTCACAAGAAGAGATCTATTGTTTTAAAGCCTTAAATGTACTGGCATGTCTGTGGCTACAAGCCTGTGCCACTCTATGGCCTTTAAAAATGTATGTCCATTTTTCCACAGCCTCACCCACCCACTGTGTCTGCTGGTTATTATAGTCTTTTATTTGCTTTCAAATCAGTTCTAAGATCTCAAGTTAAAAGCTCTGAACAGGTTTGGAGTGTGACTGGATTTTACTCTGACTGAAACATCAGGCATCTTTTCAGTAAGTCTTTTAGTCACTTCAGAAGGGAATGTTTGTTTTCAGACTATAGTTGAAGTCTACAGCGTAAATCTCATTTGAATTCAAGATCCTTCCTAGTTGTTGGGTACAGATAATCAGGTTTCAACCTTCCACTATTTCTTCTCATCTAGTCTGGCATCTCTGTTGATCTTTCTCTCCCTTCAGTGCACTCACTCCTCTTTGTAGCTCTGATTCATCCTTTAAGTCCCGCCTTCCATTTCAGTGGTCAATTCTGTGCCTCCTCTCAGCTCATCATTTTATTTTCAACACTCTCACTACACAGGCTTCAGTCCACATATGGCATGGTTCTTATCCAGAGGGAAAGGGGTGGTTTTAAGGAAGGGAGCATGACTGGAGGGGCAGAGTGCTTTGGGAGAGAGAATAGAAAAATCTGTACATGGTATGATATTTCATCAGAAATGGCACAAACCAAGCAGGCTGTAAGGATCCCTGTCCTCACAAGCATTACAGTATTGATTTTTTTATATTTGAAAAAAACACTAGTCCATTAAAAAGCAAGCAAACCATGTAGTAATACAGTAAGTCACACCTGCCCACCACTAACCACAAGGATGTATGGCAGCAGGAAGAGAAGCCCCATCTGTTGTGCAACTCATCAGCCCCTGAAGGGATAACACTGAGAGCTTTCAGGAGGCTGAGTCTGCTACATTCAGAGCTATCTCAGATAATGCAAAGCTGTTCTTGAAATCCCCACATCCCTTCATCCCATGTCCTCCTTTAAAGCATATTAGTGAACATGTCAGCAGCTTCCTCTGTAGTCCAGAGCAAATTACCATACCAGTCCTCTTCAGCCCAGCCAGCCACTAGACCATTCCAGTGTGGAGAAGTTCAAGTCATTGGGACTGCACCAGTCTTTGTGATGCTGTGGGCAGGGAGGTTCAGAGAAGACTTCACACTCTAAGTTTCCTTATTGCATTCCTTTCTTGACTTTCCTGTACTACCAGCTCTGTATCATGGGCTTGCCAGAAGAGAAGAGAAGAGAAGAAGGGAAGGGAAGGGAAGGGAAGGGAAGAGAAGAGAAGAGAAGAGAAGAGAAGAGAAGAGAAGAGAAGAGAAGAGAAGAGAAGAGAAGAGAAGAGAAGAGAAGAGAAGAGAAAAGNAAAAGAAAAGAAAAGAAAAAAGAAAAATGAAGAAAGAAAATTTTCTCCATCTCTTTGGTCCTTAAAGGCTCATGTGTTAAGTTCATCTGCTAGTCTGCGCACATCAGGGTGACTTTTTATGTCCAAAACCTTCACTCCAGAAGCATCTGAGCATCCAAATAACATCCTAGCTGTGCTGCCTCCTCCCCTCAGGGCCAAACATTACCAATAGAAGAAAATTACACATGGTTTGTTAAGAAATCCAGTTGCCCTTTCACCTCCAACTGGAAACTCATAGTATTATTAATCACTTTAATTTATTTGAATTTACCTTCTTGGTGAAATATTAATGACATATGTGTTTGTTCTTTTGCCATGATGAAACACTGAGAACACAAAAGCCAAGGCCAAGCTAAGAGAAACGTATTTCAATATTTATTTTAGAGGTGACAGAAAATTATCCGTGAAGAGTTCTTTTCCAATTAATGTTATCACTGCTGTTGCAAACAGTGAACGACAGCAACATTTTCACATGTTATAAAGCCTGGGTCTCTGACAGAGATGAATTGACACTCATGATCAACTCTTAACTTCCATTCCTTGTAAATGATTAGAATAAATGTGACAACAAAAAATCACTAGACCTTCACTAGGTAATGAAATTGTGAATGATGAGGAGCCCATGATACTGCTTGTCACTCCACTTTGATTGCTTTCTGGATGGATTAACAAAATTAGTAGGTAGCAAAAACGTGGTGGATGTCATACTTCAATTATGGCAAGGCATTTGATGGTGTGTCACATAAATACTGTGTTCCAAATTCAGTTAGCTTGATTTGGATGTGAGTGCTTTCCCAGGAGTTGCAAAGTGACTGAGAGGACACTAATAACAAAAGGAGGTGAAAGATCAACCCAGGGAAAATGTTTAATAAAGCACTGGAGGGAACCACTTTAAGCTCTGTGCTATGCACAGCCCCACTGCAGGATGTGGCCAGCAGCACATATTTTCTGTTCTTGCCTTGGGAAGGGAGGAGGTGAAGGAGGAGCCTCTCTCACTGTCTTAATCCACAAGGACACAAAGGCTCCCAGGGACTGACTCATGAGAGAGAGAACAGAAACTCCTGGTCTTAACCTTAAGCTTTGTCCTACTTTGGTTTTAAACTTTCTCTTATCTTGCCATGAAGCAATAAAGTGGGGTCTTATATTAAGAAATTGCTTTGCTTTCACTCCTTTTTTCAGAGCCTACATCTGCACACATAGTATTTCATGGGGAATAATAAATGGGAAATTTAATTAAAGATACATTTATGAAAATTGGCTTGGGTAGTGTCCACTAGCCTCACACAGATAACATAGCTATACTCAACAAAATTTAAATATGTACAAAGTTTAAAATTTATTTGTGTTTATACCAAAAATAAATCTCCAAAGGTTATTTAAGAATTATTATTAAAGGCCTTAGCGTGACCATGAAGTTCTAATATAGTTATGTATAACATATAGACATTACCAAATTATGTGCACATTGCATACAATAGACATAAGTTGGTTTATAATCTACAACTTGCTTTTTATATGGAACTGTAACTCTTGATGGCTTGTACTAATAAGCTTAGATTGTCTGCACTTTTTTCCCTTTTTCCACCTACTGAATAACTGTCAGAGTTTTTTAACTGGTGGTTGGATGGGAGAAGCCAAGGACATAATAGCTTGGGTTAGGTAATAAGTATCTGATACAAAAATATCAGCATCAATATGTATGAAAAGGTTGCATACTTACATGACTGAAAGTCTGACGCTTTGCAGGCAGTCCTGAATACTACATGCACACATAGCCACTCCAAATATATTCCAATATATTTGCTCCCAGTAGTGATCATGGAAGTCAAATTAAGCAGATAAGCAAATGGGAAAGGCTACATTCTTCAAGTTTTTTACAGCAAATGACAAGTATACCAATCATTTAGTTTATCACCCTAACCTAAAACCTAACCAGTTAGATGAATGATGAGCATTAGGGTTGCTTTACAACTCATCATTTGCTCCTTCATTCATTTATTCACCAACTCACAAAATTTCAGTCTTTTGAACTGCAGCTACCAGCTGTATTCACTTCAAACCACGGAGACTTTTCTTGTGGAAACTTATTCTTGCCTAAAAGCATGCTGAACACTGCTTTTGAGAGTAATTGGGTCCCAGCTCAGTGTTGGTCAGAGCTGAACCGGTTAGAAGGCACTGGCTGACCGTAGCACCCACAGACAGATTTTTTTATGACAGATACCCTGCTTTGAAAGTCTCCAGCAGTCATCTCAAGCTACATTTAGAATCATAGAATTGTCAGGGTTGGAAGGGACATTAAAGATCATCTAGTTCCAACCCCCCTGCCATGGGCAAGGACACCTCCCACTAGATCAGGTTGCTCAGATCCCCATCCAGGACTTAAAAACTTCCAGGGATGAGGCTTCCACCACCATTCTGAGCAACCTGTTCCAGTGTCTCACCACTCTCATGGTGAAGAACTTCTTCCTAAGGTCTAATTTGAATCCACCCACCTCTAGTTTTGATCCATTCCCCCTAGTCCTACCACTACCCGACATCCTAAAAAGTCCCTCGCCAGCTTGCTTGTAGGCCTCTTTAAGACATTGGAAGACCACAACAAGGTGTCCTCGGAGCCTTCTCTTCTCTGGACTGAATAACCCCAGCTCTCTCAGTCTGTCTTCATAGGAGAGGTGCTCCAGCCCTCTGATCATTCTCATGGCCCTTCTTTGGACATATTCCAGCACATCCACGTCTTTCTTGTAATAGGGGCTCCAGAACTGGACACAGTACTCCAGGTGGGGTCTCACAAGAATGGAGTAGAGGGGGAGAATCACCTCCCTTGACCTGCTGGCCATGCTTCTCTTGATGCAGCCCAGGATATGATTGGCTTTCTGGGCTGCAAGTGTACACTAATGGCTCGTGTTGAGCTTCTCATCCACCATTTAAACAGAAAGTAAACCTAATTAAACATTTCCAGCCCAAAGTCTAAAATTAACTGATGAAATCCTGAGTTCTAAAAATATGAGGCACTGACAGTATAAATACATTCCCTTCTGTGGTGGATCACAGTGACATAGCTGCTTTCCTGTAACAGCCACAGCAAGTAGCATCTGGAAAACAGAGGAAGGGCCCCTATGAAAAATAAAATTGTGAATTATGTAAAAATGCAAAATTGTGGAAGTATATTACTTTAGCTGTAGTGATAAAATACAAAAATACAATCAACATTCATGTGACTGAAATACAGCAGCTCATGAAAGGGTCATCTTCAATGTGAGAAATGGTCATACATTCCTCAAGACACAATGATCTTGAAAAAGAAATCAGGAGTTGAAAGATGCTTGTGAACTTGCAGGCAGTCTCACAAGGAAATTAAAGCCATTTTCCTGAAAATGTTTATGAATTGCTGAACTTTACATTTGAAAGTCATCTTGTATTAATCTGTTGTGAAAACGTATTTAGCAGAGTAATACATTTTCTGCCAGGAGCATGCTGAACTATTGATTTTAAATACATGGTCTGGTGAATTTAGTTTTCCTTTTGTGAATCACCCACAAACAGATCCTGATGTGTCAGAGAAATTGTAGTCCTGAAGAGTAAGCCAAAATTTTAGAATGGTTTTCATCTAATGTCCTATTCCCACAACAGGTGACTGAAATGCTTGGGCTGAGAAAGTAAGGAGTGTGAGTGCTCTTACTCACTGAGCAGCACTGGTAGTAAAAACTCCTGCTCCTCTCAGTGGCTGGCAAAGAAAGAAGCAGCAGCAAGACATGAGCCAGTCACCAGAGGCAGCGATAACTGCCACCACTTTGACAAGCTAAAACTCTCAAAGGAGCCTTCAGCACAGAGGGAGGGGGAGAGAGCAAAGCACATCGTCAGATGCTCTCTGCAGCAGCTGTAATGCAGTGGCCTCATGCACTCTGCTCTGGGCACACCAGAGTTGTGTGTGGATGCTGCCTGCTTCCATGCTGGTATTGGGGGAAGTTCGTTAATTAATTTGAAGAGCTATGGAAACATTTGATTGCATCCTGCATAAATAATTCCCTTGTGCTCACCTTACCAGCAGTGACAGTAAGCAGCTTTATAGCCAAATTGCAAGTGAAACAGAGAGTGTTAACAGAGGAAAGAGGTGGTTGTGGTAGTCACCAGACAAGACTTCACCTCTTTCTAAATGCTGCTTTTTGAATAAGGCTCTCCTACTCCCATCTTATCAGATACATCAGCTTCTTTCTATCGGTGCCATCTGTGAGGGAGCACAAGCTACTTCCTCTCCATGCTGCAGAAGCTCTCTGGACGGTGAGTATTTTAGGCCCAACTTTTTGAGAATCTGAATAAGAGTAAATCCCTTGAATGTCCCAAGAATCACTTCCGTTTCCCAAGAAAACAATTGTCCTACTGAGAAAATAATCCTGGAGGGTCAACCTGATGCCAAGTCCAAACCATATAAAAATTACAAGTTCTTTATATGTACAGATACATATACATTTGTATATAAAGTACATCAGTTAAAACCGCCTGACCAACAAAATGTCTAATGTGTATTTGTTTCACTAACAAATTAGTCTGTTATCTGGAATCAATAAGTAATTTGAGAGTGGAAGGCTCATCACACTCACAAAATTGATTTGTAACCAGGAACAAGGTTTCTGTTTCTCAGAAGTCAGGAGCACCAGGGCACCTCAGAAATTCAGTCAAAAAGCCAAGAGCCTTGACAGCTTTTTAGAAAACAAGACAAAAAAGCTTTTTAATGCAAGATTTTGAGAGGTTCTCTCCTGTGTGAACCTCTACTTAAAGAGCACGTGGCAGAGTTCCAGGTATTTAAGTGCCAAAGTTTAGCCCTGGGCACTGTAATTCTGACCAAGCTGATGCTTTCTGATGATTAAGTATTACTGACATTTTTCACTGAACTCAGGCCAGCTGTTCCTCACTTGGCTAGAAGTAAGCATGGATTGTCATCTATGGCTCCATAAGGATCCATAAGGACCCACATAACCTGCTCAGATTGGGGTTCACTAAACCATTTTGATTTCTATGTCCTCAAATGCTCCTTACCAAGGCCAGCTGATGACTGTGAATATTATGACTATTTTATCTTTATTTCAATTCATGAAAGTTTTTTGCTGCCTTCAGAGATATTGTGCCTCCTTATTCTCCATTTTTTTTCTTTAGCAAAGGAGAGGACATTCATCAAGTAGTAACTGTTTAAATAAATGTGTATCTCTCCCACAAGACCAAAATATTGCAGGAACTGGGAGCAGAGAAATAAGATGTCATCTGCACAAATACTTATTTCCTGCTATGACTGGTTCACAGGCCTTAAGATTTCTGATTTCTTTGCTGCTGCTGCTGCACGCGTGCATAGCACTTTCTACCATTGCACTTCTGGTAAGGCATTCCTAAGGTGCAGAAGTCTTCTTGTGTTTTGTTTCCTCTTTTTCCTCTGTAAGGCTGGTTCTTTTTGTAGTGCACAATAAAGCCAGGTTTCCCTCATTCACAGTTGATCAAACTCTTCAATCACACTCTACAGTAAAACAGATCCTAAGGCAAAAAGTTTGTTCATGAGCATACTGTGCAACGTGTTTCCTCATCTTTGCTTTCTCTCATTTATACAATGCAAAGTCCTAAGCCTCTCATCCTGATTTACACAACTGTGAGCAAGCCATTGCCACCCACAGCAACTGTGTCTGCGCATAATCCACAGAGGATAAAAGGACAGAGGACAAAAGCCAATTCAGAAGAACCTTTCAAGTTTAGTTTGCCTGAACCCTGCTGCCTCCTTTGTGGACCCGATATTATCCCACTCTGCTTGTCATGCAAGTGAAAACTGAGGGGTGAATCGATATTGTCTGAATAATATCCCCTAGAATTCATACAAGGTGTGTGATGTGCTCTTCCCTGCAGCACCCCTCTCCCCAGCAAGGCATAAGAGCAGAGCTCTGCAGGACCCTGTAGAGTCCCAAAAAGGCTATGAGAATGCTGTGCTGGCTAAGGATATCCAGCATTTGAGAAAGCTTTTACCGTGGCAAGTCATCAGGATGGGTCCATCTTCATCTGTGAGGTCAAATGGGTCAATAACTAAGTTAGCAAGATGGAGAATCTGGTCTTACTTGTGTGGTCTACCCCAGGAGCTCGAAGACAAAGGGGGCTCATGGGTTTCACATGGTCTCATCTATCACTCAGCTGAATGCAAGATTCTCTCAAGCCCCAGCAATGTGGAGATAGCAGGAGGATATTCTACCCTTAAACCTACCTCATATGGTCTATATTTCACCTTCAAATATAACATCCAAAGTTTACAGGATGAAGAGCATTAGCTTAAAACAACATGGAGAATATTGCCACTATGAGGCCAAAAGTACTTCTAAAACTTTCACCTTCCAACATCCGAAATACCTCTCCCTGAGACGGTTTTTCTGGTTTAGCTGATATTTGTGAAGTAGAAATCACTTGCTGCTGTTGTATTTCAGAAAAGACAGCAGTAAAGCATGCAAAGGACTCCTGGACTGTTAAGAAATACATTATGTTTCTAGAAATCATCCCTTTACATCCTTGAAACATCACCACAGTGATTCATCAGAAAAAAAGCAAGTCTAAAAAATTGAAATTATTCTTTAGCAGCTTAGCATACATTTTGCTAGCATGCATTAGAGTCTTTCTAATTAAAGCAGATCTGACTCACAACTTTGCAGTACAGGAATAGGTTGGAGTTTACTGGAAATTAACAATATCAATAAACAGCAACAGTCATATTAAGGCTTTGTGATACGTCTCATTTAGCATGCTGGTTTTATTAAATGTGATGTAGTCTACATTATACACCATGCAAGGGGAATCAGGCATAATTTTTCAGGTTTTAAACAGGTGCATATATAAAAAAAAAAAAAACCAAGAAATAAGAAAAGAACAGTTTTCTACATAAACAGTGATGATTTTTTTCTCTGAAGAACCTTCTCTTCATAGCTCTGGCAAGCTGTGGAAATCCAAATGCTATTTGCACTTACTAGGCATAATTGTGCTTTCAACACATTCCTGCTTTGACTGAAAAGCTCAGATTTCCCACCCTGAGAAAAAATTCTAGCTTCCAATTTTGACTGAAGATATGTCAATTTTCTCACTCTCAGTAAAAGTCCTCGTTTTCAGGGTGAGATGGAGCCAAAACATCAGTGGAAAGCTGTGGCACAGAGCAGTTGTCTCATGACACAAACCAGTGTTCACACTTCAGCAGCCAATGCAAAAGAGGGAGAGACAGTCAAGAAAGCAGGGAATATTTCTGCACATTTCCATAAAATAAGCAGTTGGACTAAAGGATGGTTTCACTAGTAACGGTGCATCACTAAATTTCCACTTGACGGTTTACTTGAACGCAATCAGTCTTTTCCAGCTACAAAATAGTAAAATATTACTGCTCAAGTGAGATGGGAATGCTTAACAGATCTTGGAGAACCTCTAGATGTGACTGACAAATGCAAAGCGAGATTTTATTTCAAGTTTACAAAGAGGGCACTGAGGAAGGTGCCTGGCTGACAGTGAGGGTGTGCAGAGCAGAAGCACAAGCATCAGGATTTGATTGTTGCACCACAAAAGAAGACATGAAAGCAAACGCTGCCCCAGAGCCATATTAATGCACCCAGTGAACAGGATGGTCATTTCTCTTTCTCAGCAAAACCACCTAGTCAGGTCTGCCAGAGCTGCTTGCCTAGCCTGTAGTTATTGGTATAAATCTGGTGGCTTTGTGCACAACAATCTAATTACCTCATCACTTTTATGTTTGCTTCCCCATTGCTTTGCCATTTTTTCTAAATATCTCTTTGCAAACTTGGGCAGGTGAAAAATTAAAGGACAGTATTGGGGTTTACCAAAGCAGCTCCACTTGTGCCATGGCCTTGCCCCATCTCCATAGTCAGGTACAGATGACAGTGTTGTGCCCTGGTGTTTCTGAAGCAAATGTCCCAGCTAATGGAAATTGCTCTTTTCTTTCCCTACTCTCTGCACTTCCATCAAGAGCTGCTGATGCTTGGGGGTTAGCAGATGGGTTTGTAGGTCATTCTTGGTTTGGAGGGTGCTATGGCCCTGCTCTGCAGAGCTGGAAGACATGGGTGTAAACATCCACAATCCAAGAAGCAAAATTAAGCTGCAGCAGCAGTATATCCTTTTGTGCTCCACCTTCAGGCTGACCCAGCACTGTGGGGAAGCCAATCAGCTCTGGAAGGGTCAAGAAGCTCAACCATCATGGGGGTAGATGCATCTGAAACAACCACACTCTATGTGCCTAACTGAGGGAATCCCTGGGGCACAGGGAACAGGGTGGGTTGCAGAGTCAAAGGAGCATGTTACTAAGGGAGAAGGGAAACAATGGCACCACATCAGAGGGTTGCTGGCACTCATATTTCTGGTCCAGGTAATGGGATTCCCAGCCCCATGGCTGCGAACACTGGTGCAAAAACACTGGAAGGTTTAGTGTGAAAGAAGTAAACAGAGCACTAGGGAAGAGGTGGTGAGTTTTGAGGCTGCATCTCTGATAGCCTGCTGAGGGATCACTTAGGTGAAAGTGCTGGTCTCTAGACCCACCCCTTTCTAGATTTCATAGAATCATAGAAT
>VZZY01004911.1:1457-18750 GCA_013400335.1 Eurystomus gularis | reverse complement strand
GCTATTAAAGACCAAGGCAAAAGTGANACACTAAGTACCTCAGCCTTTTCCTTGTCCTCAGTGAAAATGTTCCCCCTCTCATCCAATAAAGGATGGAGATTCTCTCTGAACCTTTTTTGTTATTAGTGTATTTGTAAAATTGCTTTTTATTATCTCTTGCCACAGAGGCCAGACTGATTTCTAGCTGAGCTTTTGCCTCTCTCATATTCTTGCTACATGACCTAACTAAATCCCTGCATTCTTCTTGAGTAGCCTGCCCCTTCTTCCACAAGTAGCAGATTCCTCTTTCTCCTAAGTCCCAGAAAAAGGTCCCTGTTCAGCCAGGCCAGTCTTTTCCCCCGCCAGTTCGTCTTGCAGCACATGGGGACAGTCTGCTTCTGTGCCTTTAAGACTTCCTTCTTGAACAAGGTCCAGTCTTCCTGGGCCCCTTTGCCTTTTAGGACTATCTCCCAAGGAACTTGCTCAACCAGTGTCTCAAACAGGCCAAAGTCCATGGAAATGGTTTTGCTGTCCCTCCTCCTTACTTTACCTAGAACTGAAAACCTTATCATTTTGTGGTCACCAAACCCAAGATGGCCTCTGACCACCACATCTCCCACTAGTCCTTCTCTGTTAGTAAAGAGCAGGTCTAGGAAGGCACCATCCCTGGTGGGCTCACTTATCAGCTGAGTCAGGAAGTTGTCTTAATACTGAGCACCTTGTAATTATTAGGTGAGGATTTATAGGCAGAGCAACCAAAACACCTCAGCAAGACTTTAATGCCTGAAACAAAAGGCGTATCTATTTAGCAGCTTTCAGCCATGCCCAACAAGGAACAAAGACTGGCCAAAATCACATTAAAAAGCAGAGCAGCACTTCTGTGACTGGGTGGTCTAGGATCAGACCAATACAAACCTAACAGAATCTTCCAGTAGACATACCACTATTCATCTTTCCTGCATATTTTATCTCGCTCTGGAGATCATCTAGTCCAACCATGTAACAACTTCCAGATTCCCTCCATACTATAAGCCAGGAAGCGTCCCTCATGAGATAATGGAGAAGATAAACCTACAGTTGTGCCAAATCCTCTCTTTGCCTTAGATGTAGTCAGAATTTTCTTTTTTCCTACTTTTAAATCACACTTTATTCTGTATTTGAGACTTTGTGGATTTGGCTCAGAAGATGGAATTTAATGTTTTAAAATTCATTCTATGTTCTCAGATTTCTACCAAACTATTCTAATTTTCTAGACTGCAAGAAAATACTGTCTTTGTACATTCAGTTCTTTACTGTATTAGAAATTGCGTCTGTAATTAGGAAGTTCAGACACTGCACGCCAGAACGATCAGAGTATATTGTTTACAGCAGACTCAATAAAAGTCTTCAGGAGATTTCTCCACGGCATTATACTACATTATGGCAGTCACACTTCCAATAACTTAGAAATCTGATATTGCCTGCATTCACAATACTTAGTCAGAACTGGAGATCTCTAGACAATTAAAGCGGATCTCTGGTCCTTCGAGTATCACAGCAGCTCCTTTGGCCACCTTGCATGGTCTCTCCTTCTATAGCTCATACAATATTTAGGCTGCAAGGTATACAGAACTTTTCTCTATCAAAACAAGGATTTCTAGAATAAAGGTGTTAAAACACCTTCCGCTCTTCATGTTGCTAGCCATAAGCGTTCATGTTCCAACCATCTTCTTCAGAAGAAACACAGTCCCAATGAGGGGAACCTGCAGCATTTGTCCTCAACTTAAGGTATATCAAGGGGACTTTTCTGAGACAAGAACATGAGGAACAAGACAGAAATTCAACTTCCTTCACCTACTTTTGTGTATTTTACTGAACTTCTGGATAGTAAATACTTCATAATTTACTTCTCTTGATAATAAAAGTGTCTTCAGCTGACAAATACCAACAAACTGTAAATCAAGACAAGCACTGCATCATCCATTTATCAAAAAAAACCCCAAACAGATAGAAAGGACAAATGGGACATTCAAGTCACAAGTAAACAAAGTTGGTAAGAAACTGGGTTATAGTTTCCCTGGTGCAGGATGGACACTGCTCCCTGCCTCCTACCCCCAAATCCTATTCACAAGATCTAAGTGCAAGGATTCATGGGAGCTTCAGTGAAGGTCTAAGAGTAGCTATTTCAGCTATGGAACTGCTGAATATTTAAATGAAGCAGTTAACATAAAAGCATGGCACATCATACCGTGTTCATGAGAGTTGATTCAGAATTGGCCACCAAGACAAACACGTCAGCATCTAAGCAGAATTTGTCAATCCATCTGTCCAGTTCCATAGTGATATCTGTGCCAGGGCTGTTGAGGATAAAACCACAAACTTGTATTTACACAGTGAAAGAGTATTTGATATTTATAAATTGATAAAAATAGAATGGGATTGAACAAGGATGTTGAAAGAAGATGCAAAGATATCATTAGGCTGTTGCCTACCTCGAGCTTAAGGCAAACACAGCAACAGCCAATTACCATTTAGCATTTATCGGTCACTTGCTCATTGCATCATCTGCTCACTCAAAAATGCAATTTCTAATGGGTAAGTACACAGATCATAATTGCCAAGAAAAGTGACAGGCAGTCTGTCAGAAATACAGGCAGTCTCACAGAATGGTCCCCCACCCATAGCTCAGGTTTTAGACAGTTGTTCATATAATATTTTTTCCATTGATAAAGATCTACTTTAAAGTGATATGCTATGCAAGCTGTGCAGAGACTTAATAAGAAACTAAAATGAAGTTAAAACTGTGGTGCTGTCAGTTTTTTAAAAACATAAGTGGAATATGAGCATTAGGTCATGTTTGCAACACATCAATTATCGCTGGTTCAAGTTTTCTCTATTTAATAGTAAAAAGATTGTCTCCTACCAAGTACTTGTTCTCTCAGAATCCAGGCTGTTTTCTTTTCCCTTTACATTTCACCTCTAGTAACTGAGATTGCACAGATCAAACCATGCCTTACACCATACCCACGCAAGGATCCCTTATGGGGGGGGGATAGCACCCTTGTGCTACACATGTCCCCAAGAAGACAGCACAACTGCACAAGCTTAGGAGCACAACAGTGCATCAAAGCAGACAGCTCACCCTGCCAGGCAGGCTGGCTTTATCTGTGACCAACACAGCACTTAGGTTTGCATTCAAGGAAATAATTACAAACTCCCAGTGATTTCAAAGGTGCGAGATTAGAGATGTCACAAAAAGTACTATAATTTAGCAGAATACACTGGGTGTTAATTGGCTGGATATGAAGAAGTCATACTTAAAAATCCACTCGAGTGCATTACTTTCAATCTATAATTGAGTCATGCATCAGGTATACATCACCTCATAGTTTGAAAAATATTACCTCCGTGGCCAGAAATATGGGTAATATAACAACGCAACAGCTTTCAGAATTCTTTCAATATAGAAACTGTAGGAAATGCTAGCCCAACACACAGGCACACACAGCTGACAGCCACTATTATGTTTTGAAGTCATCCATTACTTTATACGTAGGCACTGCAATGCTTGTCAGAAGCTTTTAAAATGAAGTCCAAATTGTTTACACTTCACACGATCAGTCTGAAGCATTTAAAGACAGGAGATGGGCGAAAGGTTGTTGATGCAATAACTATTCACACTTCCATCCTGTTTGCTTTAAAGGTAGAAGTACCCTCAGCCAAAAGCTAGTCCCTTATTCAGGCCAATCACAAGACACTTGTATGTTCCAACTGTTCCAAGGCCAAAATCAATGGAGTGATGACAGGCAGCAGTATACACAAAAGAAAAAACTCTGTGCTCTCAGAAAAAAAAAGCCTTTCAATTGTTTTGCAACCTAACAAACAACACAATCAATCAGTAAACCAGACTCTTTTCTAAACATTATAGTGGCTAAGTTATTTAAGAAAACATTTACAAAAACAGAAAACATACCTGTCCACTAAAACCAAATCATCTCTCAGCAGGGCACACTTTGACTTGGGCCAGAAGACATGGACGAGGCACCCAGCTTTCAAATCTTTATCCATGTGAAGTGCATGCGCAAGCTGGTTGACTGTCTACAAAGAGCATAAAGAGAAGACAAACATGAATATGCACCACAAACAAGTCTGTAAACCTGGACAGGATCTATCTTGAACATGATAATGGAGTTCATACTTCCTTCTGGTGAATATTTGCAATTTTTAATGGTTTTTTTCAAGCTTTTTGATTCAGCAGCATCTAAAGAACAAGTTGTGCCTTGAAACTAAGACAGGAATTTTGAGTCCACAAAGTGCTATTCTCTACAGGGCTAGAGCGCATGATAGTGAGTGCCACCATGAATTTACTTCAGAGGTTTAACATATCAACATGAGCAGTTAAACTAAGGACCATATGGCCAAATCAGATGTACCATCCAAATCCTTAAGAAGTAACAGAACTTACTCTCCATCTTATAAAAAGAAATCACTCAGCACATGCTATGCTGCAGTGAGACACACAGTTGTTTCTCTGAAATATCCAAGAAAATGGGACCATTTTAGTCCTTTTGTTATTCTCTCCTAAATAAGAACTTAAATGCAGAATGAGTTAGCCTTACTCTTTGACTTGAAATCATTGTTAAAAGATAGATATTTTGAGGAATAGTTACTTTGAAAAGTAGCATTAATCATTCAAAAAAAGTACCTTGACACTCTTCTTTTCATCTGATCCTTCTGTCATAAGATAAGCTTTATCTCCATCTGTCCCCTCCACACTGAGAAAGCAGTTAGTTGTATGACCGATCCCACTAGGAAGGACCTTATCCCACAGCATTGCATTAATGACCGAACTTTTCCCACTGCTCGTTCTAGAGGGATAGAAAATAAGAGCACTTTGAGGACAGTACAGCAGCACTTAACGTACCTTTTTCTTGAACTGAACACACCCCGATCTAACTTCATCAGATCCACATACAGCAAGCTGGTTTGGGTGACAGAGCTTCAAGACAATACAGCACAGCGTGCCAGAAAAGAGTAGGGAGTGCAGGAAAAGTTCATCTGAACAACAGTTCCAAGCATTTTTCTTGGTATCAACATTGCCTATCCACCTGAGAAAATGAATTTTCATTTGCTTAACACATAGTGGCTCAACAAGCCCAATCTGTACTGGTAAGAATGTTTTAGCGGGTATGCCTCAGTCTGCATAAGAAATTTGTAAAAGATGTCAGCTCAACTCTGCTACACTGGAAAAAGCATAAAAAGATGCCTTAGATCAACTTAAAGCAGTTGCTAAATCACAGTAGGCTGTCCCACAGATGGGGGTGGGCAGCCTGCCCTCTTTGTGCCAGCCTTAGCAGTCCTGGAGAAAGAAAAACCTGACTGAAAAGATAAGTAACATTCTGGGCAGAATTATGTTCTGATCAGACAACAAATCCACATTCTTCCTCAGCAAAGCTAGAGGAATTACAGTGATGCTGGAGGACATGAAGAGAATGCAGCATGACTGGGGCAGTAAAGGACTACTCTCTATGGTGGCAATCAATGGTGACTCCTTAAAATGCTGATGAAATTGCCACCTCAGCAACTTCACCTTTCTTTAGAGAAACATCTAATCATTACCATTCAGAAAGGAACTGCTGCTTCTGATAGAGTCCTCTAGGCATCAGATGAGGTACAACAGGAGCATCATTGTACTACTGCCTTTGGATACATTTCAAAGCATTGCTTTCTGGGAATTCTCATCACAGCCGGCCGTGAGAACTCAGAACAATTTAATGGATAATAATCTCAATGGAATTAAGATTCCCAGAGTAAGATTTGAAACAATGTGCAAAAACACCTCAAATTTATTTCTTGTACATAATCCTTAAAATGCAAATGTTGTCTTTAATAATGGAATTTAGTCTTGTTCTTATTAGGAAGAAGCACATAAATTAACCCAAACCCCGTTGGTTAAAAGGAACTGCTCACTATTCTAGATTCTGCAAGAACTTGAAGTTCTCACCAATGTCCTACTTCATGTTAACCCTCTACCCCTCACCTATAAATCTCTGAGGTTTAACTATTACACAACAGTATGAAGTTATAGACTATGTTGAGTTGCTACTTCTAGAAAAGGTTCTGTGCTTGCAGTGCAACAGTTTACAAAAGTATTCACAATGTCAGAGGGAGAGAAATTTTTCAGAAACTTTTCTCTGAACTTCTGCCCTTTACAAAAGCAAATTTCATCACACAGCTTGTAAATGTACTCAACTTTTAACTTTGTGAAATAACAAGGCTGAGATATAACTAATTTCTTTATCTTTACTTTTTTTTAAATAGCTGGATTATTTTTAGTGAAGGGAAGATCACTGATGTACATGTTTTCCAATACCACCAGAGAATTTTTAGAACTGAACCACAAAGATTCATACACCAGAAAAAAAAAAAAGTAGCCACATACTTAAATTTAAGCACAGAAAAGCTGCCTGAAGCCAAGTGCTGAAGCCAAGTGCACTAACAGCCCTCAGACTAACTAGGAACATAAAAGCATCTGAAAGTATTGCAACTGTAGTCTTTCAGAAGGACTTCACTATTTTACATTTGACTTCATATTTGGTAAGGCTGATTTTCATCATCTTTCTACACCCTCCAATTTTTATAGGAGCAGAATAGCACAGCACTTGGAATGCAGACATTTATTGGAAGTGTTAAGACCCAATCAAAATTTTTCACTGAAAAGACTTTTCTACTAAAATGAGACTGAAATGCAAAGCACACAAAAGCACAAAACATAGAAGCAGAGGCACATAAAGCCTCAGTACTTTGTGTCTATACACCTGAGGGCATCTCTTTAGAGTACTCCTTATGTAGTAATACATTTCAGGTGCAACGAATACCATTCCAACTCCTTTTTTTCCTGCTGCAAAAATAAATAATATAGCTGAGATGATCTCAAGCTGACCAAAGTTAAAAATTTTCTAATACTGAATATACATCTTTTTTTAGAACAGAAGTGAACTTAAATCACCCATAACTTCAGAAATGCTATCAAAATATGCAGAAGATTTGACACTTTTGGTCTGCAGTAACACCACCACACAGACTGTGAACCAGAACTTTTCCTAATTAGTGATTTGGAAAAGTAAAAATTCATAGCTTCATTCAGATTGATTTGTAAACCATATAGTACATTGGTACTGTTACCCCTTAATAATCACGCAGATCTATCAGACTAATGATACAACCAACAAGGCAACCATCTCTAACTGTTTTTCTTCAGCTGCTGATATACATAAACAGCTCAAAGTTTAGGTTTTCAGTACTTGTGATCAAACACACAAAAAAGTTCTCAACAGTTAACAGTCCAGTAAAACAAAGATACTAAACAAACAAAACCACCACTTTAAGAAAAGCCCTTCTAGAGAAGATGGTGACAAACTCAGACCATGCCTAAGTCAAGTAATCGATCTATATAGGATAATAATTTTTCAAAGTTTAGCAATGAAAACCACGTAATAAAACATACATAATTAATCTACAGTTACAAAGCAAGGCAGCATCAAAGAAACAATCAGCATCAATTAGATTAAGAACAAGCATGGTTTTTTGTGTTGTACTTCAAACAACAGTTCCACGATGAAACACTCATTTCAGTGCATTTAAGTTAGAAGTACGGACACTAAGGCTTACAAGAAAAAAACAGATTAAATTAAGCTTTGGTAATGCCATTCATTACCTGCCAAAAAACGCCACTTTCATGTGTCTCCGTGAAAGCACCTCACCGATGACTGATAACTTATTTTTATATACCTGTATTTTTGCTAGTTCATCTTCTGTTGCTATGTGTTCAAGCTTTGGGTTCCTGTACGTTGCTACATACAGAAAAAGAATAACATAAAAGCAATTGTGTACAGAGTACCTGCTCCAGGATACAATTAATACATTATCAGTAGTTTACATTCCAACAAAAATCTGTGTAAATTTAATTATACAGTGGCAAGAAAACAAAACCTCACTACTGATACAAGCCCTTATTATTTGATAGCTCCACCACAATCACTTGTGAAATCATGACATAAATGCCTGCTGGATTCACTAACCCTGTGAGCACAGCATGGTGTGCTGATCTGCCCTGCTCTCTGCACCACCAGCCTGTTTCACAAAGGAAAGCCAGGACCTCTCGGGGATAGCCTGGGCTGTCTTCTCCCTGCTGAGCTCACCGGGTTGATAAGCAACCAACTCCACCTGTGGACACACATTGCCAAAACTTCTGAGGGTGTAATGAGTAGTTCTTTGCATTACATCATGTTGATCTACTTTCCTACAGAATAATAGGAGAACCTGTGTTTCCTTTCCTCTATGCAAAAGAAACTGCACGATTACTGTAAACAGCTGGAGTGGTTAAGCTTTCACCCTCAGGGAAAGAAGGCCAGGCCACTAGCCCAAGTGATGCAATCAGCTTTTCATACGTGTAACCATCTCAGGCATTCCTGCTAGCCTAAGTCGAAAAAAAAAAAACCAAACCAAAAAATCAATGTCAAATTTAAAAAGTGACTATTTCTCAAAGTGTATGTTTACACAAACAGCACACTGATACATAGCACAATGTGTACTGAGCTGCTATAAAACATATTCAAAGCAACAGACAAGGCCCTTTTACTGAAGATGAAAGCTAACCTTCCACAAAAGTTGCTCCCTCAGAGACATAGTCCAGCAGCTGGTCAAAGATGGCAGTGATTGTCTTTTTAGCCAGCACAAAGTGCTTCAGTGGAGAGACTGTAGCTTCTGCCATTACGCAACTGCAACGAAAGTTAATAAAAGTGACCAAAACACTCGGTACACCTGTGTACATGATAAGACCCACACTTCTCACACAGTCGTTTAATAAAAGCAAACCAGAAAACCCAGCCTGAAACCTCAAGGCACAACAATACCAATAAGCTTAGTTTAGGCTGGTTTTATCACCCTGACAAACTCGTCTCTTTTCACCTCACTACACACGCCGACAGCGAGGACAGGTTTAAAACAATCTAGTGTGGTCTGTCCTCGAAACACGACTCCTCCCCTCCTAAAACACGGTTCACAACGTCCCCACCGCCCCGGAGGTCAGCACTAACCCTCGGCCCAGCAAGGGCTGCCCCGCGGCTTCCCCCGGCCGCCCCAGCAAGCCCTGTCCTCACTACTAAGCGTTGGAGGTGCCGCGGAGCCCGCCCACCGCTGAGGGTACGGTGAGGACCCGAGGCGGGCGCGTCGCCCNCCCCCCCCCGGTCACTCACGGAGCCCTGGATCGCTCCGCCGTTACCCGGCAACCGCCGCGCCGCCGCCACTGCCTTCTCCTAGCCCGCCGCCGCCGGGACGGGGGTGGACATCACTTCCGCTTCTGCCTCGCCCCGCTCCCGGATCCGCCGGGGTGGGGGAAGGGAGCCGCCATTTTTACTGAAGGCACAGGGACTGTGGCGGCCGCCATCTTCAGCGAGGGCAGCGCAGGGGCGAGGAGAGGCGGTGCCGCTGGTCATGAAATGGAGACGGCCTCCCACGCCCTGACCCGCTGCCCCTCGGCCCTGGGGTGGGGGGTGGCTGGCGTAGCTCTGCACGCTCCTGCCAGGCTCTCTGCAGGCCCCCCAGGGTGGAAGGCCTTCAACATTCTCATGGGGATCTAAAACAAAGACAAGGAAGCATGACTTTGGGTTCCTGCGTACTGTCAGCATCATGGTTTAATGTCAACTAAAACGACAAGCGCCAAGTACTTTCAAGAGTTAAAAAGCACTGATAATTTATACATTTGATACAAGAGTGTAAGAAAGTGAGAACAACCACAAATGATTAAAATTGAAAACACTAGTATTCTAGAGAATGCATCATTTGAGAATTACTAATCTGCTGTATTTTAAATGCTTGCAATAATTGGTGGGATTTCAATTTTGTTTTGAAGTCAGGCTCTTTAATATAAAAAAGCTTTTTGTTCAATAACAAACATTATCAGGGAAGCTGAAACATAATACACATCCAACCTAAAGGCTCAAAGAATCAAATACAAATTGCTCCCAAACACAAAACCAATCCCATGATTTTGTATAGCTTATAGTCAGAATGCTGTTCCTTAAGTATACAAACCTTGCAGGTATCAGTGTAATAAAAAAAACAACTGAATTTTATACACTTAATGAGCGTCTCAGAAAAATAATACTGGAATAATTCTGATTACTACAGTTAATTTCTCTCATTGAAGACAGATGAATTGCTGAGGCTATAGGGTTAAAGACAACTGAAGTCTCTAGCAGTGTCAGACCAGCTGCATTCGTGCTCTCAGTTCACCTCTGCACAGCAATGTCAGAGCACTGACCTTCCACTCACATATTCCACATAAATAAACCACATTGTCTTCGCTTTGACAGGAACAACATAACTGTCCTTGGCATGTACAGTCATTCCTTCCAGCCTTCCAACTTCTAGACAGAAGTTTTTCTTCTACAGCTTTTATCCCTTGTTTTCGCATGCTGATCATGTGGAAGCTGATATCCTACTTGTGTTCCTGCTATAGTAAAATTAGACTAGCTACTCTTCTCATTCCCAGTTTTGAGATTAGAAATAACAGAAGTCAAAGATAGACATGAAGTTATACAGGAGTCACCAAGCAAGTTTTCTGTATTACAGGGCTCTGTGTTTTTCCAAGAGACCACCTTTCCCATACCAGACAATGCTGGTTGACACAAACCTACACACTTCTTAAGCCCACTTTTTTTTTTTTTTTGTCTTTTTTGCACTTCTTGTCACTGTTGCCTGGAGCAGCTTTCTCTCCGGAGCACAACCAGCCATTCCATCAGTGTGCCAGCACTAAGAGCAGGATTTTAGGAGAACAAGCATTTCCCCCTCTCAGCTATACCCAGAGGAACAAAATTAAGTTTCCATATATAAGAATCCTTATTAATGCTTTGTTAACTAAATTATTGCTACCATTTAAAGCCAGCCAGGATGAATGTATTCAAAATAGGAAATCAGCAATTCTACCACAGACATTGCCATTCTCTATACAATGGACTAATAAAATACAGTCAGAACACCATCAGGTTGCTCTTTTCAAAGACAACACAGAAGATTTAGTAGTAAATCAGCATTTCAAAATGACAAAAATGGCCTTGCCTCCTACAAAGAAATACAAGCTAACTGGTTTATAGCAAGACTTTCCAGAAATACTTCTTTAGAAATTAAAACTTCCATAAACTGACTATACTCAGCCAATTTTTATGCTTAGCTTTAAAAATAAAATGCCAAGACCCTTGCATACACTGAAGCTGATATCCCCAAATCTCACTAATCAAGAAATGTTTTATACATTAATTGTATCTATACAAAGCTTGCATTAGACAATCTTACATTACAAATTTACAATCAATGCAGGAAGAAATGTAAACTCCGCCACTGATTTATGGGTAATTTCACCCTGATAAAGAATACAATCAAAGTGACCTCACTTTTATTTTACCTGTCCAAGTATCAGCTCAGAAATACAGCTACAGAATGAATTGTAAAAATTCACTTCTAATGATTATAAAAGCAGGACAGCACTACCTAATCTAATTAAAGTTAATAAAAGCTTTTGTACTGTACCAGTGTTTTTTAAGCCAGTATATAAGAAAAGTTTAAAATTTAGCATTATAAAGTAACAGTTCTCAAATTACTAGCAGTGGAAAGCTAATGCTGAACATACAAGATTATAGTAATACAGCTTAATAGAGGCTGGCTCTAAATAAGGTTGGTGACATACATGATTAGTGAGCACCAAATTAGGATTTTAGGTAAGAAAAAAAAAAATAAAAAATCACACTTTGTACATTCTCAGCTGGATCACTGCAAATTCCCTCACAATTACTCCTTAAAATATGACCCAATCTACATACAAGCAATGCATGTCTCCTTGGTGCATTAGAAGATAGGAACTGTAAGAGACAAAAGTCATGTGGGAGGCCTGTAGTAGGGGTGGATGAGAAGGTTGTTGGATAGTCCCACAGACAGGAGTTGAAATTAAATGCTTAAAGTGAATGATGAAGTCAGACAGGTACCCCGAGAGAAAAAACAGGACCATTTTGAAAGCTTATTAACAGTATGAGGTAGCAAATGCAGGCTGGTATGTGAATCTGGAGATATCCATGCCTGGGAGTTTTTGAAACACCCTGACCTTTGCCAAGCTCATGCAATTGGCTGAACATGACCACAACAATCTGCTGCCACAGGGGTAACATGAGCTGGATATGCAACTGAGATCGCTATGGTGTTACCTAAGCGTTGAACTAGTTGTTGGCTTTCTCTTTATCTCCTTTTTAACTCAAGGGAGATGGTCTTGTACAAGAAATGTGAATGTGCAGATGACCATTGCAACTGCTATCGCAACATGCAACTACTCCCACTGGCCCTCCCCCAAATCTGATCTACCACACTGAAAGCATGATTATTCCTACTGAAACCCCTAGGTAAGGAAATTCCCAACACCAAGTTGTTACACATGCTTTGCAATATGAAGATGGAAACATTAGAACTGTACAATTGCTGAAAAAATTGTATTTGATATCAGATTTCTAGTTCTAACAAAATTGATTACAGGTAAAGAAAGTAATCACGCTGTCTCATGTATCTGAAGATGACTTAAAAGATCTTTTTCATTTCCAAACCTCATTAAACAATCAGTACATTTATGAGGCAAATCTGCTGAATGCCTGAAATCCAAGTGAGTTTTAAGGTCTTCAATCTGTCCTGTTGAATATTCACAGTATTGACACAAATAAATCCCTTCAGATAAATGAGAGCTTAAATGCTTGCAATATTCCAACATACCTGAAAAGCCCTTCCCACAGTCATCACAAACGTGAGGGAATATTTTGGTGTGTTCAATAGCTACATGCCTATTGACATTTGTATGCAGCCTGCTCCTAAAGCCACACACTTGACATACAAAGAAGTTTTTGCACTTGTCAAAACTGATTTTGTTGATGAGGCTGTACTGTCCGCGCTCCTTGTTGTTATAGTTGTCACTTAACTCTATCAGTCGACATGCGTGCTCATTCACCACGTGGCTATGTAGGTCTTCCGGGTCATTTGTTTCATGCTCACAGAACTGACACAAATACTGCTCGTCGCAGCTGTGCTCCTGGAAGTGCAGGTACAACTCGCTGCTGGAGGAGAACTGCATATCACACTGCTCACACCAGTAAAGGTGGTCACTGAAGTGAGTATCTGCTATGTGCTGACTCAGGTTCTCAAATATCACCGTTTTGTAATCGCAGTATTTACAGATGTATGGGTCCTCCTCATGTAGTTTTACATGTTCAATTAGCTGCACTTTGCTGGAGAAGCTTTCTTTACAGACTTTACAGACATGAGTGTCTGTACACGTCTTATGCTTCAGGATCATGTGCTGCTTTAAATCAGAAAAGTACTTGCTATTGAACTCGCAGAGCTCACACTTGTACAAGCCACTGCTGTTGGCTCTCAGCAAAGGCCATTTCTGTTGAGCTGTGATATTCAAAGCCTGGTTCTTCTCAAAGATTTTACAGGTTTCCAGATGCATTTCCTCTAGGTCCTCAGCTTCCAGCTTCTCAGGGGACACAGTCTGTGTTTCTATATCATGAACTTCTACAGCATTCACTTCTGTTGTAGAAATCTCTACAGTTTGAATATCGAGAGGTTTCTCTTCTTCTGTAGGGCTGTCACTGAAGATAGGTGAATCACATAAGTCTCTGCACATTCCATTATTAGTACCTTTATCTGCAGGAGGAAACGGATAACAAAAGCAAAAGGTTAAAAACCACTTAGGTCCATATTTAAATTTTCACTTAGTTGTAGCAGCTTACAAATGCAAAAAGCCATTATTTTTCCCCAGCCAGACTATATTTAACTAACAAATAAATAAGGTAAACTAGAAATCCTTCACCTCTCCTGTCAAAGCAAAAAAGTTTCATTCAAAGCCGCTGCAAATACATACTGACCTTTACCTTTATCCTTCTTTTTAGGGTCTGTATAGTGCAAACCCACAATGTTTGAATGGGACCCGCTCCACTGAGAAGTCCCAGCATGCACTGGACTCCCATCATCATCTATGTCTAGGCTCTGCACAGGACTGTGGAATCTACCTAGAGAGATAAAAGGATTTTCTTGTCATTTTCTGTCCATACTAGCGTCAGTGTGATTCTTTAACCATAGATCATGTTTGCTATTTACTTATTCTAGTTGCATGACTTTATATGCTAATCACATCTTAACCTACATTAAAGAAAATAATAAACAACTTAGAAAATTACTTCAACACATACAAAAGACAACAAAAGAATTCAAAAGGTAGTAACTCTGTCTCTAAAATCTCAGCAAAAAAATAGTCAGTTGATTATACTGGAAAAAACTTAAAATCCTTAAATGAAACTTTGCATTTGAAAGACAAAAAATATTCTTAAGTATTTCTGGACATCAGATTTTAAGATATACTACTTTCTGGAGACTTGCTGAATAATTTATTAGCGTGACAAGAAAAATATAACAAAAATCCATCCTTACATTTGCTCTGCTAAACTTCAAGTCCACTAGTGTTTGTTTTATAGAAAGGCATTTTGTTTTCCACAACTACAGTTCAATGCAATTGCTGGCAAATGTCCTCTGACCTCTTACATTATTTACCTCAGCTTTACATTACCTAGGTAGGGTCTATTTAGGTAAGTCAGTCTAATCATCATTATAAATGTTGAAAAACTGAAGAGTCTTTTCGTCATCGTTGTTTCTACTTTGAAAACTGTATTTCAATCATAATGATTAAACAACTTTCCACCAGTCTAAGGTGTATCAGGTCACAAGAAACCACTCATTACGTATTTAGAATTCTATTTACTTCTACAAATAGGAGCATGACATGCTTTGTAAGAATTATGGAACAAGATGCCTAAACAGTCTCACCTCTATTTTCAGAAAACTTTGTATCTGGCTGTTTCATAGAACAGACGCTATAGCAGTGGTCAGAAAAAATTCCATTGTTGTCTATGTATTTGCTTGTGCCTGAAGAATCTAAAACGAACAACAAAAAAGGTAAGTTTTAGTATTAACATAACGATGCAGTTACATCATGTATTTAATGTTCACCAAACTTCTCTTCACCAGACACTTTTACTTCCTGTATTGGGAGAATTCTGTGTTAGCGTGGTAACATTCCTGTTGAGATTTACAACTTTCAGCTGCTGCCCTGATGTTTGGAGTATTAGACGCAGTCATTATCAAACGGCTTCCACTGAAGACAGTGACAGGAGCACAGTGCCATCAGCAATGAACATGTCTGGACAGCCCCATCTCAACTTTTACAAAATTCCTCCCCTTCTGTGTTAGTAGAATCATCTTCATTTTGAGGACTGAAGCATCTGTTATGAGGAAAGGCTGAGAGCCCTGGGGCTGTTTAGCCTCGAGAACATAAGACTGAGAGGGGATCTAATCAATGCTGATCAATAGCTAAAGGGTAGGGGGCAAAAGGATGGGGCCAGACTTTTTTCATTGGTGCTCAGCAATAGGACAAGGGGCAACACACACAAACTACAGAACAGGAAGTTCCAGTTGAACATTCTTTCCTGTGAGGGTGCCAGAGCCCTGGAACAGGCTGCCCACAGATCCTGTGGAGACTCCTTCTCTGGAGACTTTCAAAACCTGCCTGGATGCCACCCCGGGCAATCTGCTCTGGGTGACCCTGCTTTGGCACAGGGGTTGGACTGGATGATCTCCAGAGGTCCCTTCCAACCCCCACCATTCTGTGATTCTGTAGCTTGAGCAATTTCCCCCATTTGCAGGGAGTACAGAATAAAACCATTCAGATGCACTGACGGAAAATTACTTTAACAACAGAAGCACACACAGTGGGTACTCCATATATTCAGACCAAGACTTCTTATCCCACCCTTAGTTACTGATTTTCCATGTGGTCCCTTCTCATACAGTAATTATTCTGAGAAAAAAAAATGAACAAACTTACTAAAGCTCTAGACTGACCTGAATATCGAGAAGGATGTAGAGTCTTCCTTTTCCTCTTTTTAGGATGTTCATTCATTTTTGATAGGCTAAATTAATTGTTAAGTGAAAACATTCAAGAATTAGACTTCTTCACATCTAGTTTATCTTTCATGAAACAGTACAAACATCTGGAAAAACTGCACACTACATACAAGAGGATTTTTCCTACTCCCCTTTCCTGTCCTCCAGCCCATTTTATTACAGTTAAGAACATATTAAATGCACCCAACTACTTAAGTCTGTTTCATATTCCTGCCCTGGAACAAAAGAAGTTTCACCATAAAGACAGACAGGTGAGGACTCCAGGCACTTAAGTACTCAGTGTAACTTACACAGCAGTTTCTCAGCACCCTGCTGCCTCTTGTCAGAGGCCAGATATTCTGAGGCAGAGTCCTACAGATAAAATTTTTATGTTGAAAATACTAACAGAAGTCATGCTCTCTTACCCAAAATCCTAGACTCTTCAGTATTAGCAAGCAGAGCAGCTAAAAAGCTGATGGCTGTACAGCTTCCAAACCTAGTGAAGACATCAGCTTGAGATTTTCACCTATGGAGTGACAGCACTTTTAAAACCTGCACACAACATTTTAAAAATAGAATCAGTTACAATGCAATATAAATTGAAGACAGAAAATAACATTAAAAGTTTGTATTATTTTCGGCTTGCAGTTGCATTTGCTGCACTTAGCAGCTCCTGACAACAGAAGAATATTTGGAGATAACACCAAAAATACTTGAGCTACATATTGGCTCAAGTAGTTGTGAAGAAAGGGCTGCAAACATGCCATCTGATGTGGTTTACCCTAACACTGATGGGCCCAGAATCTTCTAAAGCTAATGCCATCCACCAGAGCTGGAGAAAAAAAAAGGCCCCTCATGAAGTAAATGCTGTTCTCACAAGATGAAATAATTAGTCTTAACTAAAATTTTATTTTAAAAGTAAAATAATATGAAGAAAAGAGGGATTAGACCTCTATCAGGTCTAAAAGTATCAAATACCCTCATCACTTCTTCCAGTTGTGAAGAAAGACTCTACGTTATACTGAAATACCAAGTCTGATCCCAGTTAATGAAGCTCAACCTCTTCCCCACGGATGGGCCTATGGAACGGTAACGCCAGTTACTCTTCTCCAGCTGCTTTCCCCGGTACATCCTTCCAGGCTGCCGGCGCGGATATGGCAAAAGCTCATAAAGGCCCTAGACCCGAGATCCTCGGCCTCCAGAGCTGCTGCCGGAGCGTAGCCGCGGCCTCCGCGGAGGCCGCGGCGAGAAACCGCGGCCGGGAGCACGACGAACGCGCCGCTCCGCCCCAGGAGGGGCGGTG
>VZZY01004889.1:0-19509 GCA_013400335.1 Eurystomus gularis | reverse complement strand
GTTCGTCTTACAACAAATGGGGACAGCTTGTTCCTGGGCCTTTAAGAGTTTGTTTTTGAAAAAAGTCCTGCCTTCCTGGACCCCCTTTGCCCTCCAGGACTGTACTCCAAGGGACTTTATCAACCAGTGCTCNCAGGTTGAAGTCTGCCCTTCGGAAGTCCATGGTAATAGTCTTGCTGCTCCCCCTCCTTGCTTGGGCAAGAATTGAGAACTGTATCATTTCATGGTCACTAAGACCAAGACAGCCTCCAACCACCACATCACCCACCAGTCCCTCTCTGTTCATGAGCAACAAGTCGAGCAAGGCCCCTCCCCTGGTGGGCTCACTTACCAAATGGCCTCAAGTTGCACCAGGGGAGGTTTAGATTGGACATTAGGAAAAATTTCTTAACTTGAAAGGGTTGTAAAGCACTGGAACAGGCTTCCCAGGGAAGTGGTGGATTCACCATCCACGGAGGTATTTCAAAGACATGTAGATATGTTAGGGATGAGCTTAGGGATGTGTTTAGTTATGACCTGGCAGTGCTGGGTTAACAGTTGGACTTGATGATCTTACAGATGTTTTACAGCCTAAATGGTTCTATGGTTCTGTGACACCCACTCTGTCTTCAAGGGCACTCCCGCCACCTGCACAAGCCCTATGATCTGCATCCTCTCTTCAGACTCACTCTGTCTCCATGTGCTGCTCCAGTAAGTGCTGAGGATATCATTTACTGTGGTCCAGCACCACTTGTATGCTGAATGCAGCAGTTTCTGACCCCTTTCCATGCATGCTCCTGCAGAAACTAATGAATCTGTTAGCTGCTTCTGGGAGCTGCTCTCCAGGCTGGGAGACAGTATAGGTTTCTCCCTAGCAACAGCTCAATGAGCCTTATCACTGCCTCTTCACAAGTCGACTGAAGACAGGTTAAAGCACCCTTTGACCAGTAATAGCTGACAGACACTATTAGAAACAGCAACTTTGCTAATAGAAGCAAAAGCCTCTAGGACCTACGTAGCAGCACCAGCAGCTGCACCAGTACACACCAACAGCACCAGTACACACCCTGAGGCTCCCAGAAGATCTGGAAGCAGAGCCCACAAACTGCTATGCAAACCACCATGTCTGCTAGCAAGATCTATTTGCACTGCTGTTTGCTGAATAAGTCTACAACTAAGGATGACTAAAATGCTCAACTTTTCATCAGAACAGACAGTGTATAAAAAATAAAATATTTGGTGGTAACATTGCAATTTTTCAGTGTTTAAAGATCTAAAGGAAACATTTATTTTATCTTTTTAACTCCACTGAATTTTGCCTTCACTTTCAGGTCAAACATTCATTTGAATAAAGTAGTTAATGCTAACAATTTTATTAAATAAGATTATTAGATATTTTCTCATCAACAAAATGTTTAGCAATCTTGTAGAAATGAACTTTCTGGTGCTGAACTTTTGACATACTTTAATTGAATCTTTTATTACTGTTTGCATTTTGTGAATATTTTAACTGTTTGGCTTGATTCTGGACAAAAGGAAATCTTCAAACACTGAACTTTGCTAGTTATCTCTGTATTACAGAACATAGATCATCTTCCCAAAAGTACATAGAGTGGAGTAAAGGAAAGAAAATACAAAGAGCATTACCAAAGCCCAGTACAAAGAGCATTACAAGAGCCCAGCAAGTCTCCAGAAAAATAGTATCACAAAACAACAAGTTTGTCTATGTACCCAAGTTTATAACTATATTGCAAAATGATAAATAAGCACACACAGTGTATGGATCCAGTTAGTGGCCCTTTCATCAGGTAAGTACCTTTTTTTTACAATTACAAATTAGAATCTTTCCTAAATATGGTAAACTATTTTAGTTAACCACTTTGGAATGGATAGTAAGAATGCAACATTTTTTCATGTTGCCAGAAACATGTCTAGAGCATGGACAGACAGTGAAGTACATAAAGGCAAATCTGGAACAAGTGAAAAAAAATATTTTGAAACAAACTACATTTGTGTGACTTTGTTATTTTAGAAAGATATATAGGACATTCCACGAATCGTATTTTCAATTACAATGTACTCCTCAGACTTATCTCAGAAATTTCTGCCTTACATTCTCTTGTACGTCCCCAATCAGTTTAGCTACTGCAAACTAAAACCCTAAGCTATAGCAAGAAGTTTGTTTTTCTCAGATAGCTTGTGCTGAAGTAACATTTCTATACCTTAAAAATAATCCCAAATGACAAAAAGTGCATTCACATCAGTTATTTTACATCATAAATGCCATATCATTTCAACATTATTATCCTCTCCAAAGGTGTTAAATTTCACCTTTCTGAAATTCTGCTGAAATTACTTTTTTCCCCTTAATACATATTGCCATTCCTTTTCAGATATTTCACACTGAGTTTGCCAAATGTGTTACTCACATTATTGTCAGATTTTGCACAAAGTGTTAGAAACAGATCTGTAAAAATGCCAGCTTCGTTTTTCTAAAACAAGATTTGTTTTTTTCTTTCTCGCATCCACTGCCACAAATCTACATATAGCCTTTAACACTAGGCGCTTATATTCACGTTTTCTTCCCATGTTCCTTTTATCCTTTGGCAGAAGTGGTAGATGTCAAGTGTTATAATTAAGCAGCCTGCAAAAATTATTCTTCCTTTATTTTTTTTTTTCTTGTTTCACTAGTAAATTGATACTCTGTTCATTTCATACTGGTATACTTAGCTCTTAACTAATGCTTTCCTTCACAAGACTCAGATAAGATATCTCAGTTCTTCAACTTGTATAGTAATGACACACATATTGCTAGATTTTTGCAAATGTAACATACAAGATTGTTAACAACAGGACTGAAGTATTTAATTTGAAGTGTTTCACTAGAAGGCTTTGTATACAACTAGAACACATAAGTTTAATTTGTTAATTTTAACAACATAGACAGTAATTTTTCTTCTATTAATGGAAATGTTTACTACACATAGAAAAGCCATGTTATATTCACGCAGTAAAGGCTGCAGGAATTGGGCCATTAACACTTTCTGAAGTTTTATCATATTTTCCTACTATAAATCATAATTCAAGTCCACCAAATTAAATTGCAATATACATGTAAACAGGAGTTGAAACAGGTTTTTTGATATACAGGAGGTTCTATGCCCATCATTAAGTACAAACATGACAATTTAACATCAAGTGTCTTTGTGCACAGAAATTACACCTTTTCTCCCCACCACCCCTCACAAGGTATGGCATAGATTTTTAAGTTTATGTACTCCAGCTCTCACCTCAGTATCCTTATATTTTGTAAACTTCTGAGACTGATGCGGAAGCTAGTCTTATGCCATTTTTCTTATGTTTTCATAAACATAAGAAAAGTTAAGTTTTGTAATTTTCATATATGTTATGTTCAAGCTCTGAGCTAGAACTGAATTAATTACAGGGTAATTGCAGTGTAATTCACACATTAGAGTGTAAACTTTATGCACTGTATGTACAGAGACCAAAAAGTCCATGTCCCAAGCAATTTGCCATTTAAACATAGGACAAGAGACAATGTGAGCATATGAAAACACAGCAACATATACAGAAAGAATAGAATAATAATGACCACCAAGATGAGCTTTGGCCACTTTTTCTAGCAGTGTAAATAATTTTACAGATATTTGTAGACATCAGTGAAAGTTTTACAAGACAGGCTAGTCTGTTGTGATAGACTAGGAACGAGGGAAATTTTTAAAAGCAATAAAAGGAGCTTTATACTAATATTCTAGCTAGCTTAGATCTGATCTTCTTTCATTATTTTGACAGTGTGTTGGTTTAGTAAAAGCTGCGGCAGAGGCTGCAGGGTGGCCGAGCCGCGTGGCCACACTGCTGCTCCCCGCCCCCTCCTCTGTCACGGGCAGCAGACAGAGAAAGAAAAAAAAGGTTTGAAAGTGCCTTTTTGAGTTGAGATAAAGAAGGTTTAATGCAGGAACACTTAGGAAACAATTGCAAAGGCAATAACAATAGCAAGAGAGAAGCAATACACAGAAAAAGGCAATACCCGGACAAAAGGGACGAGCCAAGCACATGCGTGCGTAGAACCACCGACCCCGGAACCCGGAACTGCCCCCCCACCGGAACTGGCTCCGGGGCATGACATCAGCATGGTATAGAATAACCTGGCTCCACCAAAATTAACCCTGTCCTGGCCGAACCAGGACAGGCAGCTAAGTTGAATTTGTCAAAAACTTTACTGTTTGCAATTTGCACACCTAAGCTTGGAGTAGCAGATGCTGGTCAGTATAGAGAAAAATAAATGTGTACGTGTTTGCATTGGGGAGGGTCATTGAAACTTGCTTCTTCTGAGCAACAATTTAACACTGTTTGCCTGCCCAAAGGGCACAGGTCATTTGTAACTGTGGAGTGATGAAGTTTTAATCACAGTAGTTTAACACTTTAAAAGACCACTTCTGTTCTCATGCAGATTAATCCAAGACCTAAAGATAGCAACAAACATGAGCAGCTACTGGTGATCTTGATTTGGCAAAGTTAGTTGTAGATTTAATTTGTAATGATACCCATGCTTAGATCCTGAATTTTTTCCAGCTACTTTTACATATATTGGTGCAAAGTCAGTCATACTATTAAGATGATTATGTCTTATCAAACTGAAAATAATTATTTTTTTTGCCCAGAAGGATATTACTGTTAAAATATAGAGAATAATCCTGTGTTTATAATTACTCTTTAGCTACAGCTAAATGTTTATTTCATTCAGAGTATTTTATTAATATCCTTTTTAAAAAAAAAAAAATTGCATACAGGTAATTTGGAGTAAAATTTAAGACATTCACTCTATAAATACATATGCTTATACACATTTTATTTAAATCTCTTTATTTGCAGTTTAACCAGAGGAAAAAAAAAAAAAATGTCCATTTTCATTTTTAATTTGCAATGTTAATCCCAAAGGTTTTCAAACTACAAAAGTAGAGGATAAATTCATGCTTGAGTTTTTGAAGTTATAAATGGAATGTTCAAATAAATTATCCATTGCCAAGGTTGTTAGCAGGGACCTGCAGTATAACTTTTTGACCAGAAATGAAATGCAATGCCGTCAAAACATTTTATTATTGAATTTAAGAGAAGGGCAATCTGTTAGGAGATCCACCAGGACAATTTCCGGGAAGTAGAATATTTGCCTAGACAACACTGTGCAAAAAAAAAGATGTGAAAAAAACCCACCAAAAATCAACAACCCTAAACCCAAGAACACAGAAAAGTTTTCTCAAGGTGCGTATACTTCCAAAAGCCAAAAAATATAGCAAAAACCCCTCCCCTATAAATAGAAAACAAAAGAAAAAAGTGCCAATCACATTAAAATTGGAAGGGAACAAAAGGCTGCAAACTTGTAGTGAAGAATTGAAGAACTCAATGTACATGTTCCCTTAAAGAGCACTGAAATACTCACTATGTAATCTACGCTTGTTTTAGGAAGTCCCCAGTGTTCAGTGGGGCACAACTGGTGGCTCATAGATCAAATCTGGGCACAGAGGTCTTCTCTCCCATCAGCACACTCACTTCTCTTCAGGAAAGGCAGAGAGTACATATTTAAGTTGCCCATGGCATACAAACATTGAAGATCTGCCTCTTGCACACAGCCCGGTTCTCCTGTGGCTGACTGAGGGGAGGAATAAGAGCGGGCAACTCACTGCCTTCAAATGACCCTAATATCCAAGAGTGGGATGGTGGGTTTAGGTGAAGCATTGATACTGGGATATGGTTTTGCAGAAATTGGACCTCTCAGGTCTATTGAGATCTCTTTAGATTTGTTTGTTTGTTTGAAGGATTTCTGAAGATGTAACTTCATCCAGACTGTTGTACTGCAGCTCCATAGTCAGAAATACTAGGGAGCAAACATGAGTGTTATGAGAAAGATTTCTTCTGAACTTTCATATTACACACATTTATGTCTTGACTTCAGAGCTAGGTTTTGAAAAAAGGAAGTCGTATAAAATCTAGCAAGCCTCACAGCCAGCACCCCCAGATCCTTTTCCACCAGGCAGCTCTTCAGCCACTCCTCCCCAAGCCTGTAGCGTTGCTGGGGGTTGTTGTGAGCAAAGTGCATGACCCGGCACTTGGCTTTGTTAAACCTCATATAATTGACCTCAGCCCATCGCTCCAGCCTGTCCAGATCCCGCTGCAGAGCCTTCCTACCCTCAAGCAGATCAACACTTGTGCTTAATTTTGTGTCATCTGCAAATTTACTGAGGGTGCATTCAATTCCCTCATCCAGGTCATTGATGAAGATATTAAACAAGACAGGTCCCAAAACTGAGCCCTGAGGGACACTGCTTGTCGCCAACAGGATTTTACTCCGTTCACTACCACCCTCTGGGCTCATACACAAGCAAACAGAACATTGTGGGTTTGTTTGTTTTCTAAGTGGATGAAACTTCAATAAAAATGATAGCAAATACGTGGAGCAGATTTATGTAACTATGGCTTGAATGTCAGACAATACTATAATCTATAGTATTTAAGTAAGATTAACATTAATGCCAATACATTTATCGCCCTGTTCCCTTAGGATTTTGTTCAGAACTTACGGAAGTCAAGGGAAAGAAATTAATTGACATCAATGAACTCTGAATTAGGTATCGACTGTTTACTTGTTTTGTCTGCTCTGGTACCTAAGAAAGTAATTGTTGTTATTCGAAGCAATAAGATGCTTCCTTCATAGGCTCCAATTCAGCATAGTCAGCATAAGCACTAAGCAGGTGAAAGCATTGCTGAAGTCATATTATACTAATTTCCGATGCAACTGAAAGTAAACTGCATGAACAGAGGATTTGTGCTGTAGATCAACTGTTTGTTTGCAAAGATAATTTTTGTTTTTGCAGCTGATTAGTGTTCTTCATTATAGCTGTTCTGTCAAAGTCGTGTGCCACATGTAAGTGCACCCGTAAGTAGCAAATTCAAGTAAAGTTTTTATGATACAAGTAGTTTGCCTTTTAGAAATGTTAAGTACCCACCTTCTGAAAATCATGGTAGTTTTAAAATTACTTATAATCTGGTCACCAAAAACCCGTAAACAAACCAACAAAGCAATAAAATCCAAGAGTTTTGAATGACAAGTTACTATACATTTCTGCAAGAGACAAAATACGTGTCACAAATATTAATTGCCATTCACCATTTAATTATTTCCAGAAATTATATGAAAAGATCCATCAGCTGAATATAAAGAAGGACGTGTTGACAATATTGGCATTAGAAATGGTGTGGGAGTCCACAGCTGGTCTGAGGACTCAGGGATGGACCTTAGCTTTGAGCAGATAATGATGTTTCCCTGAAAGAGCCTGGGAAGCCCTGAGGCTGAAGAGCCCCAGGGAGTGAAGGAGATAAGAGGCCTAATGAGCAAATTCCACAGAACAGCAACCTGGCAAGAAGTCAGCGGTCACAGTGGGAGGAACAAGAAGAGCACCAACCAATCAGCATGTGTAGGGAGAATGGACTGAGATATCCTACAATAACGACAGCTTGAAGAATATGTGCTACCAATTAGAAATTGTTGCTATGTAAATGATGTGCACAATGTAACCAATAGCGGAATAGCTTGTACTGCGTGCTATGCCAAAGAGATTATAAAAGAGCGATGTTTTATTAAATAAACGGCTTTCACTTGATCATATTGATCATGGCGTGATTGACCCAAACTCCTGCAAAATGGAAACAGCCTGTACAGAGTCTTTGAGGTATAACTCATATATATTATGGAGCATATTATTGTATTTTGTTGTTTACAAGACAGAGAATGGCATGACAAATGAGGTGTGACACAGCAAGTCAACTTTAAAATAAAGCAAAACTCTTCTATTTCTGGATCTGCTACTTTGGATTATGTCTAAACAAAACATATCCATAGGAATGGAATGATAAAATATTCAGTGCATTTGAAATGTCAAGGTTGTGGCAGTTCAGCTAAAGTGAGATGGAGAGAAGTTTGGCTTTCCAGCTAGAGAACAGTTTTTAGCTAGTTGCTCATTATTATTACAGTTTAGAATAGTCTTCAAGAAGGTGAAAACAATTACAACAGTTTATTAAAACAGATTTCAGGTCACTTGTGTTCACTGACTCCTCAATACTGAAGGCTAGGAGTTGTTCTTAAACATATTCCTTTTGTAGAATCAGTTTATGAATCAACAACATATGTAGCTTTAGAGCTGAAAGAAACTCAGCTCTTAACTACTGAAGTGACATATTAAAGCAAAAAATATCAGGAACAAACAACTAGTTTTGGGTGTTTTAAATGATCTGATAAACACTGCCTGTTATGTTTTTAAAATTCTTACAAAAACTGTAACATAAGTGAATACTATCTCCAAAAATGTTTTACGTGAATCCCTCTGATAATGACCAAGATATAAGTTATTCCACTGAAAGTATGACTACACTATTGTAAAACCAGTTTATAGCCACAATCATGCTTTAAGAAATCTCTAAGGTACTTTAGGATAGCTCTACTATATTCCGTTTGATCTGTGAATAGTAATCAGGTTTAAGGGTTTCTTTCTCTGCTCCCTTGTTTTTTGTATTCATAAAAGCAAATATTGAACATTATAACAATGACTACCAGAGCACAATATGTTCCTTCTAATATAAAAATGCCGCAACATAAAATTGTTTTTTAATGATTAAAAGTAGTTGAATCTCTTAGAAGCTTAGTCTCTGCCACACTCCTGTGAAAGCTGTCTGGAAGTCCTGATTGTAGTCTATAGTACCTCTCTCTCATTAGTAATAGTAGCATCCTAGGAAGTGCTTAACCAAGAGGGTATTCAATGAGCCAGAGGTATTCTGTTGAGAATTCTTGAGTCAAGATTCTGACCATACTGAGAGACGTGAAAACAGATCTCCCAGTTTCACAGGTTAGTCTCCTGGCCTTTAGGGAAGATAGACATACCTGTATGCATGCCCTATATGCTCCAAAGTAGTTTTGGTTTTCTGGGTTTCTTTCTCTGTTTTAGTTTTGAGAATAAGGCCAAACTAGCAAGACATCTCAGAGGAAGGTCAGATACATGCCAAGACTTTGGCTGGTTTTATCTCTTCAATAGAAATGCAGACTTTGGCAACAGCAACAATTTTATCACTCCGCTTTCAAAATGTGAAAAGTAGTTACAGAGAAGATGGAGATTCCCTTTCCACAGAAATGGACAGTAACAGGATAAGAGACAATGAGCACAAGCTGATTCAGGGGACATTCTGTTTGCATATAAGAAAAAAAAAATATATATTTACCATGAGAATAATCAAACACAGGGGTGGGTAACCCTGAGGAGTGATGCAATCTCCCCTGCTGGAAATATTCAAGATTTGGCTTGACAGGTCCCTGGATAACCTGATCTAAGGTCCTGCTTTCGTTGGAAGATTGTGCTAAATGATCTCCAGAGGACCTTTCCAGCCTAAACCTCTCTGTAATGTTAGGAAAGGCAACAGTTGCTATTATCCAGATTAGCTAAGTTATTCATAGTGGTGGTTTTTATACTGCCTTTTCAATAGTGGCTAAACTACCATGGCTGCAAGAAACTTCAAAAGTAATTCTATGCCACAAACCTGTTTTAAGGCAGCATCAACTGTACCTTTTGGCATACTGATGAACAGAAGCATCACGGCTTAGCCTTAAAAAAATTACTCGACCAATGCCTTAGAATAATTACTGTTAGGAAGCTGTTATATTTCTTGTGCCTAATTTAAAGCTTTCTCACTGCAGCTTAAGTCTATTACTTCTATTTCCAATCAACTATAGGCACAATTATTCTTTTCTTTTTCTTAATCAGTTTTGAACGTATTTTATAATATGTTGTCTCTGTCTCTTCTTCAAGCTAAGCAACCCCTTCATTCTGCCTTTCTTAATGGATGCTAGACCTAGATGTTTAAAATAGAAAACTCACAATTCTCCCTATGGAGACAGTTATCATAAAAGTCTTGGTGCTTAGTGCCTTCCTCCCTCCCAACCCTTCATCAAATTTATTGGGAATTGAGCACATAAGTACTACTGTGGAAGTCTGCCATAAATTTAGTAATTATCCAATGCAATTATTGCATTTCTTTGTTAACTCAGCCTTTTGTCTTGATATCAGAACCTTGAAAACAGATGGTTTCCTGTAGCAGAATTTGTTTGCTAGTTTTATCTGAATATAATGTAGGAAGTCAAATCTGGCTTATGAAAGCTCTGGATTCTGAAATCAATATGAACTTTTTAATGGTAAGGAAACAAAGGGAAGCTTTAATGAAAGATTACTTGAGTTTTGTTTCAAAATTGTGACCTTTTAAATAACCTGTACACAAATTTATCTTCTTTTCCGTTCTTTTTGTTGCTTGGGATTGGGAATAAGTAAAAAGAAAAAAACCCAACATCTTATGTTCATTCATGTATATAAACACCACCTAATGTAGTGTTAGCAAGCCCAGGATAGAAATATTACCTTAAAGTACTAAGGGTTGCAAATGAGTTAATGTGCTGTAGAAGCCTGAAATCAGAGTCCAGATGTAAATCTTATATTTATAGCTTTAAGCTCAGTAACTATTAAAATTATTTCTAGGTATTTTAAGCTATCACTGATTCTAATCTTGTCTAATTTTTACTGTGCCATGCAGAAAGATACAGAAAGTATGACCTAGATTAAACACTGCAAAGAGAAAGAACACACAAGGGACATAAAGATGTTAGCATCATAATTAGATAATGAAACAGTTAATCACAGAAGAAACATATTTTGCTTTCCTAATACAAAAATTGCTGTAAGTACACATAGTAATGTCATCAATCACTGTCCCTTCCATGGACAAAAGATTATTGGCTTATAGTGTACAAAAATGTTGAAGTTTTTCTTTTCTTAAGAGCAGCATAGGGACATATCTATTAACTTTACTACAGATCAGAAATGGGGGCAGCACAAGGCAGACATTTAAATAAGATTAAAGGTTTGAATTAGGCTGAGAAGGCAGAAGAAAAGCAGTTAAAAATGATACTGAATATTCTGATATGTCAATATAAAATGTTGCTTTATATATAAATTTATTGCTTTTGTAATTTAACAAAACCTGCTGGTATTATATAAACAATATTATTGTTTATGGGAGATTACAAAAATCCTTTTAAAATGTAGCAAATATTTAAAAAGCTTGTTTATTAAAGTGTAGCAGTGACCAGATATCATTTGCAGTGCTTTTATCAAACTGGTAATCTACATATGTTTGGCATCCATTAAGACAACACTCTTGCATCTTATCGTTAGAAAAATTATCAATTACATCTCTGTCTCAACATATAGTTCTGTGGTGAGATAAATATTTTGGGGATTCATTCCTGGAAACTGATGAACATTCGATACAAGTTGATGCAGATTTGGGTGAAACTTTTTAATATTCATGGATAACAGAAAATATTTTCCTCCTAACAATACATTAACAATAGATAAGAGAACCATTTCCTAATGCCAGTTGTGACACAGCAGAGCATACAAGTACTATATCATTAAAACTGAAGCCTGTGGTCCATACACAGCAGAAGATTAAGTCACAGCAGTAGCTGTAGATCAAATCAGGGTAACCATTCCAATCTGTTTTTTTTGCTTCTCTTGAGATTGTTGTAGTAGATCAAAATACTAAAGCAATTACAGTAAAAAGAGTAAAATCAAACAAACAAAACAGTCTTTTAAAGTAGGTGGAAAGAAGGGCTAGTAATAACTAAAAGCAAACCAAACCAAAAGCCACCTAAATGATCTGTCTCTGTTGCATTATGGCAAATGCTCAAAGTTGTAGCTTGACAATGCTGCTGCTCCTCTGCAGTGTGCTGTGCATTACCAATAATACTACTTTAAAGCCTTTTCCAACTGAGATTTCTGTAAAAAACAAATGAGCATTAGATGATGTTCTTCAGATATCTAATTCTCAGTCTGACCATTACTATAAACTGTCACCCTCTTTTCATCCTTATTTCTCAAAGATTTTAACTTATTTTCTTCCCTTAAATCCAACATACCCAGAATGAGCAACAAAAGATTGCAAATGAGCATAAAAAACGTAGCAGTATATTCTTGAAATCCCCATATTAATACATTCGAAAAATCTAAAGCAACATTTCTCAATTGGAGATATAGGTAAGTGATGTCATATAACATACTTGTGCAAGATGGCAGGGATAATGCTTGAAGGTGTACCATATCTTACTTTCTTGAAAACAGGTCAGCATTCAAAAGTTTGGGAACAGTTTTGATGTTAATCATGGTTCAGTGCTTATAAACTAATATTTTCTTAACTGTTAAAGCTATAAAATCTGATGTTTTAAGAACCTTGCACAACCAGGTTTAATTTTAAATTCAGAGTGTTAATTTTCAGTCATTATGAAAAAATTCCTTCTAACGAGGCTACATCACATCTAAGCTATTTGTATAAAATTACGATACAGTTCTGTATGTTTAATGCCTTCTAGAGGGGAAGTAAATAGGGAATATGAGAAGGTCTCCAAAGAGATTGTTTTCCAAGTCATCTAATCCACTAAGAAATATAGTAATCAGCAGGGAAGAGTCTTGCTGTAGTGCTGAAATAATTCAAATATCACGCCTTCCTTCAGCCATACACATTAACCTTCCTAGGGTAATAATTCGAATAGTGGAAAAAGCACAATGTCATGGAAGCAAATGCAGAGCTGGAGAATATTCAGACACAGAAACTGACATTTGGCTAGAAAACAAGCAGTATTGAAACTCAGTAAGAAATGCCAGCAATGATTGTCAAGGCTTATAGGGAGCAATAATTTCTGTAATTAGAAACAAATAGTCCCCATATATTCCACACAAGTATCTCAGCAAAAGATGCTGTCCAGAAGCAAGCTTCAAGATGTCTTTGATCAGCCAGTGATGTTACGAGGATTCATAGTATTAAAAAAAAAACAAAAACAGCTTGTTCAAATTGCTCTTCATGATCAGAAGGTGGAAAGGGTTTAAGAAAGGAAAAATTATTGATCCAGCCCCTCAGTGAAAAATTCTACTGTTATTAGACCGCCAGACACCATACAGCTGAAAAAACACATATTTAATACCCATTACCACATTTTCACAATCTCAATACATTAATCAAATCAATAGTTGATTCTCCCTTCTCTAAGCTGGACATACACTGTGATGGTAAACTTTCTTGGTGACTCATTTCTGCTGCTCTTAATGCATGCACTGAGGAAATGCAGATAATCTCTGGATCTAGCCATCCTGTGATCCTCCAGGAACTGTTGCTTGGAGGTGTTGAGCTAGCAAGTTGCATGGAAAATGCTTTTTCCTCCTCTCTCATGTGTCCATAATCCTTATAGGGCAAAGACACACAGTGAGAATGAAACAGAACTTCATAACTTGACAAAGACAGTAAGAACACTCCCAAAGCGCCACAGAGGCACCCACAAAGCAGACAGAGTAGATACCTAAAATCTAGATTTAGTTAAAAAATTATCCAGCACCCTGACAGACTAAAGTAAATTAGAAGTTTGGATGTCAGGAGGGAATATAATACTACTCAACTAACTTTTATGTATATTCCCTTTTAGGAAGATGATCCTAAATGTGATCATACTCATTCACAAAAGGGTAAAACTTCCAACTCAAGAGTATGCAGAAAAGAGAGCACTCACCCAAAAGGGGACAAGGGCTCACTCAAGGATATGTTCAGAAGTATTTTTCACTCACCAAAGAGGGGGAGGGGATGTGAGGGCTCACTCAATCCCAGGAGGTTTCCTTGGGCAGCATCCTGATCCAAGTGGTGAGTCCCTGACTTCAGACCTGCTGCTCCAAGGAGGAACAACTCAAATTAGCTCTCCAGCAAGGGGACTCGATTTATACCCTAGTTGAATCTGATCTGTGGTTATATATAGTCATATTGGCTCTTATTGGCTGAGGGTGTCAGTCACCCTAAAGGCACAAAAATAAAGGCCCAAGAATAAGAGTATGAAAATAAGGACACAAAAAGAAGCAGCAGCCACTATGTTTCAACAGCCAGAAAGCCCTGTTCTTTGTCAGGGTAGGTGCATCTGTCACAATTCACAGTTGCATTTCCTAGTTTTGAACTTTTATCATATGAAGTTTATTAGTGTGGTACATATACCATTAGAATATTATATGTAAATTGCATGTATATTACTCTAATATGTACAATATTACTTATTCATCTCTTTTAATCAGAGTAAGTTATGGCTACACATGTTCACTTTGTGTTATTTACTTTAAAAGTAAATTATACCAATTAAGTATATCTCTTGTAGTCCAGGAGTTATACCGAGCCCAGTTAACTGATCACTTGTAGCTGAATGGACTACTTAAAAAAAACCGTATCATTAAAGAAATTAAGTCAGAAGAGAAAGAATATTGCATTTGTTCATACATGTAACTTCACCTGAGATTGCTGGAAGTTATCTGGAAATAACCAAAGTCATAACTTCTCTCATCCTGTTCCAGGCAAATTAAAATTTATGTTCTACTGTTTCACCAGGATTACGTCTATAAATACCAGAAAGTTACTTTACTTCATAGTGTCTGATAAACTCACAGCTACATGAAGATTCCTGTATGCTTCTTGAAAAGCTGGTAAGCTATCATGTGCAAAGCAAATTATTTTAATGATCAATTAATCAGCATTGCATAGCTGTATAGTAGACAATGAATTTTTCACCTGAAATTCAAGAAAAAAAATAGTTACCTTTCTGACCAAAAAAGTCCAGGTACAGAACAACAATATGTAGTTCCAGCCCAGAGGTTGCAAAAAAGAAGGAAGGGAAAGAAGTAATACAACTTGTACACTCATAAGACACCCAGAATGAAATTGCTTCCATGGATAAAATTAAACACTGAGTATTTTGCTGAAAATGACTATTCTTTTAATTGCCAATAGTAAATCTATTCTCAATTTTTATCAAGATGTGATGAATTTTGTATTAGGAAACCCAGCTCTCCTTTCTGGAGTTTCTCCTATAGTCTGTCAGTCATACTACATTTAATAGGTTTTCCTTCTCTGCCCTGATTGATATTATCTGTGTACACTAAACTGCACATAACACATTTTACTAATGAACAGGCCACAATCTGGAACCAAAGAAATCTGTAAGATTCAACACAACAGGGGGATGTGACATATATCACACTATCAGAATATTCATTAAACCTTGTCAAAAAGGGCTCCATACAAAGTCAGTAGAGGTTTTTTCATTTCCATGAAAATCCTAATGTCAGGTATTGACCCTGAGAACCTGTGACAAAAATCATCTTCATCAGTGTTTAAGAACAAGTAAATTGCAAATGCATATTCCCAAGGACCTGCCAAGCAGTATTCCCTGGTCACATACAGCAGATGGACTACAGCAGTTTGGCAGGTGTTTTTGTTGTCTAGCAATCATTTCAAGTGTCAAATAATGTTGTAGTATAAGATTGTTCAGCCAGTAACTTCCAAGGTATATAAAGTTTGGGTGGTTTTTTTCTTCCATCTATTGGCATCAGTTTTCTCTTTCCTTTCTACTAGCCCAAACCAAAATAATCTCTATCACATTTTCTTTTTCCTTTTCCAGTGTTATCATGCTCAGAGCATATGAATTATATGAGGAAACATAATATCAAAATACCAATAGGTACTGGAATTTTCACTGAATTTAGAATAGAGCTTTCAATGCTTTTACCTTCATCCATCATCAATATAACTGTTTGTTATTTACTTACTTTTGAAGTTTCAGTGAAAGAACACTGATGTAGCAATATTTTTACCATCTTCATTACACACAAACAGCAATACTGAGCATAGAAAATAGTATTACCTCATACAAATGAAAGCTTTTCCCCACTGTGCTTCTGCTTACCAGAATCAATCATTGATTTGTTTTGATCACTGTCTTTATAAATACAAAATACTATTGATCTTGGACAGCAAAAAAAGAGAGAAAACTACTCATGAGAAGCAATGCAAATGACCTTATAATTTAGAAACCTTTAAAAAGCTCAGAAGACACCAAACAAGTAAGGTGGTTGAATCACTATAGAGTTGGATAGCTGAATGGTTTCTAGCCTTCATTTAACATGGATGAAGCTAGACACAATGTTGAAACTCTAACAATCCCAACTAACATAATGAGAAACAGTATCATCTCATATTATATTCATGTTATTCTGTTTAATGAAATAACTCATACATTAGGAAGGGATCTGCAAGACTAGTACTACTCATTCTAATTTTAGGCTTCTTGAGTAGGCTAAGGGTAAAGAAATGATTACACACAATTTTTTTCATAATTTATTTTTCCAAATGTTTATGTGTAAATGCAGCACGTACTGAAAAGATAAAAAAATTTAAAATATAACCTGAGATTGTTCATAAGGTATGAGCAGTTTAAAAAATAAGAGGAGATTTCTGGATGTTCTTCTAAAATAAATGTGTCAACAATAGTTTCCACCAACCATCAGCTGTTACACATAATATTAAATATTTGGAACCAAATTTATTTAGCAAGATATCTATTTATCTATTAACCCAAGAGTTCCAGATACATCATATATTCTATAAGTTGTTACCAATACAATGAATAAGGTTAGGTTAGAGGTATATCAAATATGTTACACACTCCTGCAATCAGAATAAGGAAAAGGTGCATTTCTTCTGAAGTATTTTGTAATTCTTCTCCAAGCCTCTCTCTGTTTGCAGAGAAGCACTCATTTGGTATATGACATGCTTTAATAAAAATGAAATATAGCCTTATTATCAAAAGGAAGTGAATGAATTTTCCTTTAATAAAGAAGGTCATGCATAAGATTTTTCAACAATTGTTTTCGTAATGACAGTCTTTATGTTCCTTGCAAAACTAAACCTTTTTGTGGATTTATTGTTCTTCTGAAGGGCCTCTGGCTCATGAAAATTAAAGGCAATTTCCACTGGTAATAAAATTTACTATAAAAATACAGTAGATGTCATTGGTACTTCAAGGTAAGAGCCAAAGTCCAAGTCACAGTACTGTCTTACATAAACTTTCTTGCTTTGCCTTCTGTGGCTTCAGATACCATTCAGTTTGAGACAAAAGCCTGACAAACAGAAGTATACTATTAACATTACCTGTTATGGCAACTTGTATGAGCTTTTATTCTTAAAACAATAACAACAAAACCACCATCAACAAAAAAATAGTCACCCCAATTAATTTAAGAGTATTTTCAGCATGAAGATGACATTCTATTTTGAGATAGCATTGGTGGGATTCACTTGCCTGAACATAGTACCCAAGTGCCTTTTTAGACACACTAAAGGTTGAATGTATTCACATTCGACTGACAAGAACTATATTTTCAATATGAAGTACCATTTTTCTTTTTAAATTATAAAGGAAAAAAGGTTGTGTGAAATTCTGTTGCCAGAATGCAGAAGTCCAGCACCACTTCAGGATAACCCACCTGGCTTTCAGTTCTTTGAAAAAGGTGTAAGTTGTTTGTCATATCTCTCAGCTCATTCAGATGTCTCAGAAGCTTGTTGCTAGAAGCCAATATCTCAGTGACATGATTTTTCTAAATCTTCATGAAAATTTTTTTAAAAAAGTCTTCACAAAAAATAAAAAATGAATCCTACACTATTTAAAGTATTAACTAATGAAAAATTAGAGTGTAAATGAAATGTATTGCATTTTTTAAACTTTGGTGAGTATTAAATAAGCATAGATTTCATGCTTTCACTCCTTGTTGTTTTGATAATGTATTAGCAGCAGAAATGACAAAGGAGAAAGTAGAACTTTAGGCTGTGCAATTCCAATCTACCAAAACTGAGAAATAGCAATTCTATAGCTCTCTCTCTGAGCCACTGATTTTCTGAGAAAGCTGTAATGTCTCTTCTTTCTAGCTGTACACTTGAAAATACAATTTCCTGTTAGTATTTCAACGTTTTCTACTTATTATCTGTTTTTCTTGATCATTAACTTAACCAATATCCCTTACAGCACTTTTCCACTTCCTTTACTGATGCTAGGTGTAGAATCTAACATATTTCCTTTATTTTACTCCTCATACTTCCATCTGTATATATATTCACATCTTTCCCACTGTTTTCATGAAAGTAGAAGAGCTGCTGTGAGTATCCTGAATAAGAAAACCTAATAAGGATGAAAAAAAAGAGTCATTTTTGGCAATGAATAAGATGCAATAAAAGATTACAGCATGTAAAACCAAAGTCAAGACTGGAGAAAACCTAATGACAAGGATTTGAAAAAAATGCATATTTAAGACTGACAGAGATTAGGACAGCTTTATCTTTACTGCAGCTTTATTAACTTCAATGAAGTTACAGCAGAGACTCAACTATTGTAAAACAAGGAATGCACATTTATTGCTTTTTAAATTATTGGGTTTTTTAAAGGTGCAATTTTTTAGCCTACTGTGACTGTCAACCCTGAAAGATGAATCCTTATGGGAATGTACCAGTGATCCATCTACCCAACATGCTTCAGTATGAATCATTCCTAACCTGACAACTCACACTGCTGCCTAGAATTTAGTAGTTTATTTTTTACCTTTGCTGCTATTTTTAAGTAGCTAAGTGAAGCAATTTATCTCTTTATAACTTCATTAATAACTCCTTTGCCTTTTTCTGACTCCCTACTATTTGCGAAATAAAATACTGATAACGAGATTACTAAAATTCAGTACAATATTCCAGGTACAACTGAAAATGAGCAATGTAAATGAAGCACAAGTACAAAACTTTGTTCTCTATTCCAGTCTTCTGTTTAGGCTAAAAATGAAAAGGAAGCTTTCAGCCAGTAGAAACGCAGGATTCTTCCAAAGTCTTCCAATAGCAAATTAAAATAAACAACTATCCAACCACTTCAGAAACAGAACTTGATCATTTAATGGAAAGGCTTATGAACCAATCACTGTAGTGTGGACAACCCTATAGAAGACACAAATAGTATTGTTTTCAGGCCACGTGAACAGAAAAACAATAATAATCACTGTATAAAACCCAGTAAATATAATATAACTTGTCTATACCTTTCTCCTTCTTTCATTTCAAGGAACGTGTCATGATGACATATCCACAGTCTTCTAAACATGTTAAAAAATTGTAGGCTATACTTTGTACATATACGACTGATCTGTCACAAGTTGTAGTTTTGTTCTTTGCACTTCTGTTTGCAGAGAAGAATGTCCATAAATAAATCATTCCTAGGATGAATTTACATTACAAAAATCTTCAGCTCATTTAAATTCAGAAATACATCCTAATATGTCAAGCTTGCAGATGTTTAGTTTTGAAATGAAGCCATTTGCTCATATAGTGTGATCAGTTTACATGTGTTATAGTTTAGTCATTGTTTGAGTTGATATCTGACACAAATGAGTCTTTTTTCCTCCTCTAACATTTAGATTTTATTTTTTACGATTTACATGATAATACCACCATGACCTGCTCATGCAATCCTTTCCTTTCGTTGGTGTATTGAGAAGCATTAACACTTGCATTTTCCTTTTTTTTTAA
>VZZY01004877.1:0-16544 GCA_013400335.1 Eurystomus gularis | reverse complement strand
TCTGTGTGGTTTCACAGTGCAAGGCACGTTAGTTGGGAATATGATATATATGGATAGTGCATCCTCAGCTGATCTCAGGCACATCAATTCTCTGCAGGACAGCACATGCAGGGAAAACTGGGTGGAACACATATCACATGAAGGGATATAGCAGTAGTTTGATTCTTCTGTCCTCTCTCACAGCAAGAGTGAATCTCTTTGGATAACATGAGTCTTTGCAAAAGGGTTCCAGTTGTTTCAAGGCCCGTGGAAGGTGATTTCTGCCCTTGCTTTTCCACCCATTTGCCCGGTCTCCTGACTAGCTATTCACGTTAACCATTGAATGGAGTACTTGTTCTGTCAGAATAACAGCTGTTTTCTTCACCACTACTGTCTACTGTGGTAGGAGACTCCCCTGCTATTCAAAGTGCCTGTATGAATGGATTGGGAAGGACAAAAATAGTACTGACCTTCCTTCAAGAGGATTTCTTCTAAGCAAGTCTAGTTGGTTGGATTTGTGTACTTTAGTGACCATACTGGTAATAAAAGTAAGTTGAAACTGTTTAGAGTCAGACATCTGGTTGCAAATCTCATAGAAATCTGCAATATGGGGGTGTAATCTGCACTTTCCAAAAACTGTTTGAAACTTAGACGTTTTGGGATAAGTAGAAGGAAAACTACTGCAACCTAGACGTTAGAGGCCCAGTCCTTTCACCCTGGACTGTGTAACAGCTCTGTCATTGACTTCAGTGAGTGCAGAATTCAGACTTCTAATCAGCAGGAACTATTAATTAAACGTCGTTTCACTTGGGCAGCCAGTAGGCTGTGTTTCCCTGGCCCCCATAGTTACCATGTAGTAACAAAGGTGCCAAAGACGTTTGGATCTTCTGTGAGTGATCACAAATTCTCTTTGGTTGTGTAAGTTTCAGAAAAACCCATCTGAAATATTCCCTTTCGCTCCTTTTTTTAGCCACAATGAGAAAGAGTATGAATATCTGCCAGGGCTAGAGTAAATGTGTATTTATTTGTGTAGTTTAGTTACCATCATGAAAGTAAATGGAAATGAAAACTCTCAAGAGAATCCTGTTATTAGCAGCCAATATGAACAGGGACTTTCTTTTTATTATTGAGACACTGGATAATACAGTCTTCATAAATGTGGAATGATTTTCTGGTAGTGTTGCTAAGGCTCATGAGGTCCTGGTAGCCTTGTCAACAGCCCATTTGAGTAGACTGCATACATGATATCATCTCCATGACCGATAGCCAAAAATAGTAGCACTGGCATCTGATGTTGGAAGCTCCTGAGTGCTGCAAATCCTTCATGAAGAAATTTCAGTTGGGCAGTTTGGAGACGGCTGCCATTTTAAACAACCTAGAGCTCTGAATTGTTGAAAAAAAAAAAAAAAAAAAAAAAAAAAAAAAAAGAACAAAAGAGGAAAGGCATTTGCAAAAACATAGATGAACTGTACTTTCATGTGTTTTCTTAATTGAAAGAAATAATTCAACTAGCTTTGTTACGGCCACCACATGGAAGAAAAAGTCCTTGTATTTTTTCAGTTGTTTTTCATCAGTTCAAAATACTTTGTTAGTTTCAATCAGGGCCTTTCGTGGTCTGCTGTAGGCTGGGATCATCTGAAACTCTCTTTGCAACAAGCCAGGCAGGGCAGCCCAGGTCTAAAATAAATAGGTGTAATGACGTAAATGATATTGTATTACTGTTATAGAAGGTCACTTTAAAATATCTCATTAAATCCGTAGTCCGTGAGCTAAATCCAGAGGTAAACTGACCCAGGAAAGAGAGTATATTGACCCAATGGTATTCTGGTGTTGGGTCTAGAACACCCTTTTGCTTTTAATCCACTGGTTTTTCTAGTTAGTTTTAAGCAATATCAGGTCTTCCATGGCACTCCACCATTTTTTATCCCTCTGATCATCTTGCTCATTAGTTCTGTGGTTTTTTTCGTGCTTGTGAAGCATGCTGTTGTCAGATTCACAGCTGAAACTGAATTGAGCTTAGCTAATGATTCTGCTGTTTAAAACATCTCTTTCAATTTGTAATGAGCTGCTGGGAGCTTAAGTGTTATTAAATAGTGTAGGAAGTGTACACTCCAATATTAAGGTGCTTAAACACTAAGACATCCTTTTTAAAGTATCATGTCTGTGTAATTCTATGGCATACAACAAACACTTGCTGTTTAACTTTTTCATAGATAGACATTTTATCATTCTTTGATTCCGGCAAATCTGTGAAGCTGTAAAGCAAGACTTGCTGCAGTTATCAGCTCAATAGAGGACAAATTAAAGCAGATAAGTAAAGTGAGGTTATGGGGCAGGGGAAGATATCCTGGAGGGAAATGACCGTTTGCAGGAAGACCTAGATTTGTTCTACTGACTTCGATACCTAATGCTGCTAGTTTCAAAACTAATTTCAGCCTCGTGTATCTATTTTTATCTGTTTCAGCTCTGTTTAAAAGGAAAGACTAAGAGACTATCGACTGAATCAGAAACTCCCTTGTAGAAAGAGAAGAGCCTTGCCTTATTAGAGCTAACATGAGTACAAGTTAGATAGGAAACCTTTTTCCGCAGATTTCCTGATATTTTCAGCCTTCCCTCATGGGGTGTGTTCGTTTTATCCAAGATCTGAGGTTTTATGATTTTTTTTCCCCCTAGGGAAATGTTTTCCTATGAAAATACAACTGCTTAACAATGCAACTGAGCATTATTCTGTTCAATGAACGTTTGTCTTAAACATCACATTTTTTGTCTTTTACATTTTTTAATTCCTTCTCTTGCTTATATTAAATTGCACACAATAAGACATATACTTGGAATATAAAATTACAGCCAGGCCTTGATCCTGGTTTTTTTTTTTTTTCAGAGGTGAAGTTAAGTTTCTGTAAGCAAAGAATACACCCCAAATTTTCATGACTCCTAAATTTTTGTGATCTGTACAACCCTGGAAGCACTTGTCACATTATGCCAGACTACCTGGGAAGTAAAGTTTTAAGAAAGCTGCTGAACTGAACCATGAATTTCTAGTATGTGTTATGTTTAAGGTTAAGTGTGCTTGTATTACAAATGTATGTTCTGAGCATAATTTAGTGTGAATTAGCATAAGGTAAATATTTAGGTCAAATTACTTTTAATTTGAAGTGTGAGCAAGAAGCCTAAGTAAAGAGAGTGCAGCAGTGAATGAGGCATCTGCCAACGCAGCAGAGCTGAAAATCCAGGCAGACACAGGCACAGCCTTGCTGTCTTGCAAGGAATGGTTTGGAAAGCCCTGGGGGAGAAAGAGCTGGAGGTGGGAAGCAGAACTGAAGCCATTGTGGAGAGGAAGAAGTTACACTCTTCCTGTTATGACAGGAAATGCAGACAAATGTGCTTCCTGACCATTTGCTCGGCAGGGAATGAAATATTCTTTGACCTTTACCTTATGAACATTTTAGCAGCACAGAACTAGTAAACATGTTTTTTACCCTAAACATCTATTTGTACCTGCCAGAACTGGTGATAGCTTACCAAAAAAAAAAAAAAAAGAACTCGGCTTTCTTGTGTGTTGTATTAGCCACTGTGTTTTTGACAGAGATTATGTTTTTTGCCTAGAATACATACGTATCTGTATATCTATATATAATGGACTTAATCTTATCTCTCTGTTTCCACAAAAGGAACAAAAGGAAATGAAGTATCAGAGATTAACCATTATTATTCTTGCTTTCCTGTCTTGTTTTAGATCTTAATTTGTAAGTTAAAGTGGGAAGCATATTGCTACTGCCTTGCCTACTCATTTCTGAGTTGCTGTATCATCTGTTAATTAATGCCTCTTCCAGTTATTCCTCCTCTCTTTACTTACACAGAAGAAATTCATATGAGACATCCACCATCATGTGTTGGATTTGGGCAGACTGAATAATATCACTAAAATACTAAAAATGAGGCATAACACACAAGAACAAAACCTTCTTTTTTATACGGATTAATCATGAACATTTTATTTGTTATAGCTATAATTTTAGGGCATCCTGCTTAGAACTTCTCTTTATCTGGACTGTTCAGCAAGTTGTAGCTCAGTACGCTTGAGGCTTTCCAGGACAATAGCTCTTTTAGCAGCATAAATCACTGCTGTCTCATCCCTGTAAGTTATGCTGGAGGGTTCTAAGAACATGGAAGCAGGCTGCTGAAGGTCCTTCACTGCTCTTTAAAGAGTCTTTCATTTAGTATGGCATGCCTAGCTATTGCATAAAGGAAGGTTTGTCTAGAGCGACTCCTGCACTGGTGCTGCTTCCCAGCCTTGCAGAGGGTTACTGTAGAGATTGTTGCAGCCAGGCCTCATCATATGACAACCAGATCTAAACAAAAAAATCAAATAGGAGGAATGGGAACAGAGAATAGGACAAGAGCTGTTGTCTCTCCAGCAGTTATTTGGGGTTTCAACATCTGGCAGGCTTAGGTGCTTGGCGTGATGCTTGGTTTACATATGGCCAACTTGACTTTATATTGTTTGAAGTTAGGTAAATTGCTCATGTAGTACCTCCTATTTGTAATATACATCATGTGACATGCTTACTCTAGCCCCTGTGTCAGAAATTTAGAGGAAATAAGGACAATCAGAACAACATTTCTTCTTGACAAATATATGTATCGGATACTTCTGTGCATCAGAGGTCCCAGTTTTTCGCTAGTCACTCATACATTTTTAATGGCAGGCAACATATGTGGGAAGGATTATGTGCAGATTCCCTGTTTCTCTCTTTTTGCTGTGTCAGCAGCTGTATACCTTTATAATCAGGATAGGAAGAAGTCAGGGGAACACTGATATTTTGCCACTGGCTGGACTGAATTGCTTGAAAGATCACAGGACTGTGACTTTGAAAACATAAAACACATATGCTGTGACTTAGCGACAGAAACAAAGTGTTGTTATGGCACAGCTTCTCGGAGTGTGTGAGACTTCAGGAAAAGTACTGGAAGGACCTGAATTAGAAACAAAAATAAAATAAAATAATCCCAAACCAACTCCCACGAAAAAAATACAGAAAGAAACAAAGACTACATTGTGACAAAGATAAATAATGTATCATGTTCATTAAATGGGTGTATTTATGGCTGCTTCTGTTCCTCCACTGATGTATCAACATCTGTAAGAAGCATATAACTGATATCACAAATTGAGGTAAAGAAAGACTATTACCAGTGGCCAGTATCACCATTTCTGTGCACACACATATACATTTCAGCACATGAAAGAATTTGTACTGTCAACCAAGCAACATTACCTTCTGGCTTATTTAGTTTAATTCTTACTTGCTAGTGATCAAACCAAGTCTTCTCTGGGCCAAATTACCCTCTAAATGGAGCATATCACAGTGTGTGATGCGCACACTTGAATTCAGGCCATCTACAGCCCCCGCTTGCAGACACTGCAATGACTAGTCCATGAACCACCTTTCAGAAAGACTCTTGCAGCTTTATGTATGAAGAGCTAGCTGAGAGGTGTTTCCATGGTATTGAGACAGAGTTGAAGTGGAAAAATGTCCTTTTTAAAATCCTCTTTTGTCAATGCCGTTCCTTTAGCACATACAGTGGGTTTCACCTTTAGTTAGAATTTCATCCAAAATGCATAAAAATCTTGCCTTGGTTTATATCAAGGAAGTTGGAAGTTGGCTACTTCACTGTGTGGGCTTTTCTTTAGTTTTCCCAGTACCTGCAGCAGCATCTGATTTCCTCACAGCCTATAAGTTCATCATCATTTATACTTCTTCATACACAAAATTGCTGCAGGCTTTAGTAACCTGCCTTCTCGGTACCACCATTCCTGTTATGAGGGCGGTTTGACTCTTAAATTTTTAAAAATAACCTTTAAAGACATAAAATAACCATAGGGCCAAGACAAATGTAGTAGATTAATGGGTTTTCAGTTAATGTGAAGAGATGGAATTAGGTTATTTTTTGGTATGTTTCAGAGATAAATATGGTGCTTTCTGCATACTGCTCTTTTTGCAATACGTATAAAACTATGCATAAAAGCACCTCAAAACAGTATTTAGAAATTGTGTCGGTGTTTCAAACCTTATGTGTCATACACGTATGCTTAAAAAGGTTTTAAAGACAGTTGAATGCTGCCCTCTTATCTGTTCCACTTCCTCCCTCCACTCCACTTTCATCCTCCTGAGTTCTCACACTGCCATCATAAAATATTATATTCCTCAAAGAGAAGGACTTTCTAAATTGCCTCCCATTCTCCTAAACAGAGAATTTGTCAACTGAGAAACACCTACAAATTAGCAGTGGTTTAGACAGCGGGGATAATTAATCTCATTTTGACTAATATTGTCAGGAAAGAACAGGTAGTGATTTGATTCTTGCGGCTGAAAAAAAGTTAAATATTAAACAGATGCTGAAATGCATGCACTTTTTCGAATGTCCTTTTTTAAATATGTTGATCAATTGTCTTGTGTGTAATCTTTCAGTCTCACTAGTGTTCTTTATGTCAAAGGATAAAGTAACTATCCCTTGTTATATGATGCTGTCAGGACTGACAGCTTTGAACACAGCATATGATGATAAAACTATGTGACCACCTGGATTTTTTGGTACTGCAAACTCAAAAGTTTGTGTTCCTACGGATTGCGAGCACCTCGTTCATTCTCAGCACTAAACCAGTCCGAGTGTAGTCAGAGGCTCTTAAGCGTAGGTTGCAGGCTGCCTTCCACCTCAACAAAAGAGACCAAATATTTTTTGAAATTTATGCCTGTTTTTACCACTCAGCAAAATTTCTGCAATACTAGAATATTATCTGTTACTTTAGGCAGTATTTATTAAATACTTTTAGTTTGGATAATAATGGATAGTATAACAAAAGGCTGAGAAATTAAGACCCCAAAAAAGTTAAGTAATAAAGATGCCGTCTACTTATATTGCTCACAAAAATATTTTAGCATATGGAAGAGAAGTACATTGATCTTCCTTATGCAGCCAATAGAAGAATATATGCAAAAAGATCATTTCTTTTTTAATGTCTTGAAGAATATTCTTCATCTTTTCTGAGGTTACCGAACTTCCTCTGTGCGTTTGAAAATACAAGTTCACCTCTGCTATAAACTGTTGTAAAAGCATGATAAATTTACTTATATATGTCATAGATATGTAAAGATAAGCCACAGTGAATAGCATACTTAAAAAGAAAAGTAATATTCCATATCACCATAGAAACAGTAGTAGATAAAATTTTTCTTAATGCATTTATCAGCAGTGGCAGAAAACATTATCTGATAGATTTTTAAAGTGTTAGAAAGATGAAGGAGTTAAAAACAAATCAAATGCAGAACCATTAAGATTATATCTTAAAGAAAGAAAAGAAAAAAAAAAAAAAAAGAGCTAGCTGATTTATTGTTCTTTTTTCACTTTCCACAAAAAGGAACTCTAACCAGTATCATTCTGGTGATAAGTATTACGAAATAAGTATGTGCTATGCAGCACGGCTGTGTGGTTATTCTAAATGTTCAGGAGTACCTAACAGTAAACACAAACAGTGGCTTTAAAGATATTTCTGTACTGGAGTGCACTTTGATGGTAAGAAGCTGTGCATGCTGAATTCTGAGGTTTCTGTGCAACAGAAACCGTACTGTACAGAGACACTCCACCTACTGCACTGTGGTCAAAAAGTTGATCGAAAGGCATTTTAGATACAGAAACATATGTTGAGTTGGTACATTTTATTTTCTGTACATTTAGCTTTTTCTAAAACATGCTTTTATATATATATGGTTTCCAACAAATGCATTGCAATTTTCTGCAATCAGAGAAAATATTAAAGGAACATTTGAAAGACTAGGGGTTTTTTTCAGAATTTGAGTGAGGTAACAAAACCTCGTTACTCATTCCAAATACATTCCTCACTCGTTACTCATTCCAAATATCAAAAGCCATCGAGACAGACAAACTTAGAAAGGACTTGCTGTCAATTATGCATACTTCAGACCAGTGCTGTGGAAAGTGCTGGTTTTTTAAATGCTTGAATAATTGTATTTAGTGGCAATCTGTCTTTTCCTAACAGCACGTTGACAGGGGCTAAAGATATTGAAATGACAACAAGAGGAATAACATTCAATATACATTTGGGAGAATAAATGTTCGTAGTACTGGCAGAGAGCCTCATCTCTCTGAGATGGACTAGCAAATAAGGATCAGCAATACTTAAAGGTCACGTTTTCTGTGACCTGACGTGCTGGGATTTTAAGGTAGTCGAGGTTGCAGTTAGCATTAACTTGCATTAGGAGTGTGACAAGGTAAAACAGCAGCCATAGGAACCATGTACAGACAAATCTTCTTGCCTCGGCATTAAAGTGCAGAGGTGTGACTGCTTATGGCTATTAAGGAACAGTAGCAACTAGTGCAGGATTAGGCAGACTCACAAACTTGGTTGCGTGCCTGTCCTTGACATATCAAATACCTTGACCACATGTTAAATTTGATTAACAAAAGCCTTAACAAAATGGTATTTTCATCTTAGAAATTCCTGCCACTGAAAATTGTTAGAGTAAAAGATGTAAAAAAAAAAGTTGCAGCCATTGTATGCACTTAGTTTAAATTGCGTACATGAAGCAAGGGACGAAGGAGAAAATTTCAACCGTACAATCATCTTAAACAGCTCATGGTAATTTCTTATTCTGAGTCACATGTCTTACTGGAACTTGTGAGCTAGCACAGAAAAGAAAAAAAAAAAAAGAAAAAGCCATTTGCTTGATGTGCAGGTCTTTCGTTGTCAAAACAGCCCCTGTGGAAAATTATGGTTTTGTACAGAATAATGGTATTTTTCATGCTGCCTAGGTTTTACATGATGTCAGGGCATTAGCTGGCCTATGAGAACTTAAAAGCACATCCCCATTTTTCCCTATGTAATATGACCCAACGTCCTTTGTACTGAAAATTGCCAGTTCATATTTCTAAGAACCTAATTTGAAATGAAAGTAAGCGTGCTACATCTGTGTTTAGAAAAGACCTTGTTCCAAAGGTGGTATTTGTTGTTGGCCAGCTATTGTTTGTTCTTCATTCATGCTTTATAATTCTCATTTCTCACATGAGCATTTTGATTTTTAACAGTAGATATTTCTTCAAAACTATTGTAAGAGTGTTTTATGAACAATATATCTCTTTAACACAAATGCTGTGTGAAATAATTTCTTCACTAAAAATGTAGCAGGAGTTGGGGGGCATGGAATCAAAGTCCATCAGTATCAAAAATAAGAATTGGCTGCACATGCTCAGACAGCTGAACAATGTTGTCTGAACACAGCTGCCAATCAGAGGTGCATTTTTAAAATATTGATGGGAAAGATGCATGCAGTATAAAGAGAAGTATGCAGAATTTAAAAGTTTTAGAGAAAAGTGGAGTATCACCACTTCATAGCTCTACGTAATGAAAATGTCCCATGCTCTTTTCCTGTACCTTGAGTCTCGTGCAGTGAGAATTAGATAAACTTCCTATCTAATATATGTGTCTGCTACTTATGTAACACACACACGCTCTCCTATCCTATTTTGGAACTGTATATTTATACATTTACGCCTGAACGTGTCCAATTCAAAGACTACAGCATTCACACATTTTGTTTCCAAAAAAAGAAAAACCAGGTAGGACAACAAAGACTAGCCTGGGGATTTTTGATGGGCCCTTTTTTTTTTTCTCTGTTTTTCCAGGTGACATTTACGAAGAGGAAATTTGGGTTAATGAAGAAGGCTTATGAGCTGAGTGTTTTGTGCGACTGTGAGATTGCTCTGATCATCTTCAACAGCACCAACAAACTGTTCCAGTATGCCAGCACTGACATGGACAAAGTGTTGCTGAAATATACCGAGTACAATGAGCCGCATGAGAGTCGAACGAATTCGGATATTGTTGAGGTAAGATTTTGTGTTCTGTGAGGATTCTTTTTTCACTTCGCTCTCAGATGGAGGTACCCAAAGCAAGAGGCTTGACCATCTCTCTCAAGGGTTGTAGAACATATCTTGGAGGTGACATAGTGGCTGGAGAGCAGAACAGGGACAACAGAGTATTGGTTTGGGGGTTGGAGAGGGTGTGGCAGAGACCGGAGGGAATTCATGTCTTTTCTGAGTGCTGCACGCTCAGCAGAAACTCCTGCAATGGGAGCTCCAGCTCCTCGTCATCCAGCTTTCTGTGGTGCTTTATCCCTTTGTCCCATTAGTCCTCTCCACACCTTGACCACTACCTCCCAGCTGAATCTCCCCCTTGTCTCCTGTATTCACTCCTGGTGACATGCTCTCCAGAATACCTTGTGTGCCTTGTCTCTTCACTCCAAAACTTATAATGTCCCTCATCCAAGAGGAACTAAAACATACCTTGTAGAAGATGTGGAAGAAAAAAGTTTAGAAACACTGCTTTAAGGCTTTCAACTCACTTGTTTAGCTTTTTGATTATTTGCAGAGGAAGGAGATTTAATGCAAGAAAAATTTACTTATGAGCTGGACAATAACAAATGTTTCAGCTACCTCACGTAGAAGCTGTTACTACAATAATAACAGTATCAAAGCAATACTATCAGAATGCTAGAGAGATCTTAAATTATTTTTTTAAAATAGGGCAAGTTTTATTTACAATTACTGAAAATCATTAATTAAAATTAAAGATTTTCAGTTTTAATTTCCTAATATTTGCAGAAAAGTCCATTTACTTTATAATCTTATCAGGATTCAAGCCATGCAAAACAAATGAAGCTTTCAATGATTTTGTTGTAATGGAAAAACATTCCTAGTGATAGCTAAAAAACTGGTTATGTGACTTATGCAGCTCCTGCTTTCAGAGCACCTAAGTGAGCGTCTAATGGTATAATTATAAAAAGTATTGGAAGGATGAGGTCCTGTCTTAAGGATCAGTGAAAATTTATCATAAATGCTACTGAATGCCTTGGCCTATACACTGTGATTACTTCAGATCTTTTGAAAGGTGCTAGTTTCAGATTTCTAAGTAGTCTGGATATTTTCTAAAATGAGACTTGGGTGCTTTTGGAACCTTCGCCTGCATTTGAGACTAGTAATTGAAGAAAGTTAAGTGTGCGAAGTACCTACAAAATGGTTTAGATGGAGAAAAAGATACTATCTAATAGATATCATTACACTTGTGACAAGATCTCACAGTCACCCCACTACAGATTAGCAAAGACGGCAACCCAGGAATATATATTACTTTTCTGTCTATCCTTATGTCAACATATAGGTTGCTACTGTGTTGCTTCCTTCATGATCTTCCCGCAGATTTTCTCCCCCCTTTAAGAGAGGATGAGGTTCTGACAGCAAACAAAAATTTATTTGAGTTAAGACTAAGAGGAAAGCACATAATTTCTTCCTCCTCTCCATCATCTCTCTTCCTCTCTTACTTCAAATCTCCTATGTAGACATGAAGCCTTTCCTGTCACCTAGCTCTGTTAAGCCCATGTCCTGTCCAGCCGAATTCAAATTCTGTCCCCAAAATAATGCCCTGTCCTCTTTCAGTGGCAAAAAGCCAGAATATTCTTAGCAGGAAAAGTTTCCTGTGATATCTGTACTTCTTCCTGCAGCCTTTCTTGTGGGAATAGGCGAGTAAGCCAGTAGTTAGGGATTTATTACTTGCTTCACGGTGAATGAATACTGTTGATTGTGAGGACTGTGCTTTTTCAAGAAACTCGAATGAAAACTGTAAAACTTAAGATAATGTCTTTTTTGTTGTAACTTTGAGATTTTCAGAAAGGGCACTCTTTGCACCAGCAAAGTTTTGCAAAAATAGCGGGCCAGTTTAGATAGGCTGACGGGCAGTTTTGCTTGCAGACACGTGATTTTCTGGCTGCACCCAGAATTTGGTGGGCATCCCTTTTCACTCCTCTAAAAGGAGCCAAATAAAAGTAGGCAATTGAAATAGACATTATATTTAAATAGAGTAATATCTAACAATAGGCAGAAAAGGGGAAATGAAGTGCATGTTTATAGTTTTTCCACATGTTCTGTCAGCTCTGAATTCAGTCACTTGATCGCTGTGCTGTTACGTTTTTCAACGCTCTGCTTGTAATGCGAAATACTTAAGCCACACCAATGCCCAGGCTGTTTCAGGATTAAAGGAGTCCTTGTGCGGGGGGTAGGTTTTGAACAAGGGTTTCATATTGTCATGTCTTTACTTGGTAATTAACATCACGGTTACGAGTACAATAGAAGAACGGAGCCCATGAAAGTACGCAATCTGAGAAATGGCTTGACTCTTAGTGTAGTTTGAATATATTTTTAGATACAGGATATAAATCTGCCACACATTTAAATATTTAAATTGATCAGTTAAACCGACTACATTACAGATATTTTCCTTGTAAGGATTCCATTTTTTTTCTATTTCAGACAGCTAGATTTCACACTTACAAGTTTTTAATCTTGTTCTTCCAGAGCAATCAACAGCAGCTGAGAATCAGACAGTATTATTAAACCTGATCATTCTCAACTAAATGACTGTTCAATAACTATATTTCAGCAGAAGTAAAGGGCATAGCTGTGCTCACTGATTCCTGCACAATATTAGAGAAAGAAAACTTTTTTAGGTAGACTTATCAAAATTTGAAATATAACTGTCAACCGTATAGAGGTCTTTAATTTAGAATCCAATTCTGTTCACATTCAGCATAATATTAACTATTTAGGTACTTTTTGGTTATGGTAGAACTGTGTTATCAGTCATTAGAATGTGGTATAACTTCTTTGAACAACCTATATTCAAAGAAAATCAAAGGAGTATGTCTCTAATATGTAGTTAATTACTTTTGAGTTAAACCACTGCTATTCAAATGGAAAAATTACATGAATTTTCATTTAGGTCTGGCTGAAGCTGTTAATTTTATTAAGCAAGTGTTTTCAGTTTAATTACTAGGATTAATTATACTTTGTATTTCTGAAAGATTGAATCTCCAGGCCATAATTTGTTATTTGAACTATCAGAAGGCACCAAGTGTCGTACATCTAACAAATATTACGTTGTTTTTCAAGGCAAAAATTATCTGACATTCATTTTAATACTTATGTTACTGCAAATTAAGCACTTTGGTCCTCACCAACTTATAGGTATGTGATCTAATTACGTCTGTCATGGTGTAAGATGGAATGGCCAATACTAAGATAATTGTTCTGTTACTGTTGTTCTTTGAGTTTTTTTAATGATTTAAGTAGCTTATGCTTTCTTTACACATGTAGTAATTTTATTTACATGCAACAAATATAACTGAGATGGTCTTTTCCAGTTGCCACATTCAAGACGGAGTTGATTAACATGTGATTTGTTATATTTGAGTTCTTTAGACCACAAAATCTATCTACCAGCTGCCTGTGTTTCAGTTATTACACAGTAAATGTATTTACTACATCCACAGGTAACTAAAAGTCAGTGTGTACGCATGATGGAGAAAATGTTTGCATTCAGCAGTCAAGCTTATCCATTTTTAAGCAACAGTGGCAATTATTGTGAGTCTTACCAAAAGCTGTGTGGAGGTTTTATGATATGTATTAGTTCTGCAAAAAAATATGTTCATTCTGACACTTCTGTTTAGAGTTAACTGGATTCTTAAAACTGAAGCCTTTATGTCCTCACCCACCAAACCACTCACACCACAGTCGTTCATTCAATTTTGCTTCAGTTAAAAAGTGCATGTCCGTTGCTGGATATAGTAACTTATTTTAAGGAATAGCAGAACCTGTGCAGGGTTCCTTCAATGCAGAGGGAAAAAAAGATTAATTTAATCTTTATGCTGACTTCCAAGTGCTGTATGTAAATACCAACAACAATATATTCAGCATCTGTCATTTAAAATCCTGTAATATAATTACTAGAAGATTTGTAATTCTTTACCTTAAAATGGGATTACATTTTCTCTCATTACGAAATCCTGTGGCATTTGGTAAACAGTCTTTGGTACAAAAGTACCGTTTTTACAACTAGAGTCCCAATCTGTCCTTAGAAGTTTGTCAATACAAAATAGAGTAGTTCCAATCTACTCTATCAGAAAAAAAAAAAAACCTGCTTTCTGAGTTTGTTGTTTAACACTATCAGCACAGTTGTACAGGGCTAGGCAATAATTTTCTTATGGCAATGAGGAAATGAGGAAGAGTAAATATAGAGTTTTGCAACTGACAAGTTCATGCATTATGCATTTTTTGCACCTATCTAAAATGAGGCCAGATCTTCTTGTTTCTGTAAAACAGAAGAGGATGTAACGCGACGTATTTCAGTGATACTTCACTGCTGCACTACTGTGAATAATGCAAATCCAGTGCCAAGGCACTGCAAGCCTAGGAGCTCAGAAAGGACATTGCCCTTGGATTGCAGGGGCATATTTCAGGGTAGGAATACAGGGAAATGTTTTGCATCTTGGCTGCAACTGTAATTACAGTCCTTAGCGTATTACAGAAATCTGCTGTGGTTCTTCAGCCAAACCATCAAGCCTTTGCTGATTTGAGATAAAACTTCCTGCCTGATTTCTCTCTCACTGCCCCTTCTTCCTTGTCACTTCTTTCATGTCAAAGCATCAGCTACCTTCTCAGTACCTTTAGCAGACCTCTAGTGAGTTTTTATTAAGCCCTGGTTTTGATTCTGTTTCTTAGACATTGAGTCTAATAGGCTGATCCTTGCTCTGTGTGCACATAAATCATTCCTCCACAAATCACTAACCACTTCATCTTTCAGCTCTTTTTAAGCCTACAAGATTTCTTTGACTCTACTGCTCATATTGTCCCTCTTTCTCCAACTGGGTTCCATTCCTCCGATGATTCAGTGGTCACTGCCTTTAACTTCAGTTCTCCTACTATGTCAGCCCTTTCGATTTCATCCCATTAAGCATTTCTTCCGTTTTCTGGCCAACATACATCCACCTCCTCAGTTCCCCTCTGCCATACCACTAATGACTGGTAGAGAAAAAAGAGGAACAATGCAAACTTCCTCCATTTTTCTCTTTGCTAACTGAGGTTGTGTGTTATCAATGCTGATCACCCACCAAATCTTCTTTGAGCTTTGTAAAGTTCACTGCTTAAAACTGCTGCTTTGCATGCATGCACGCACATCTGTCTGATCTTTGCAGCTGTCTTCTATCTGACAAGAAACTCTTCCATGACCTCAGTGTCTTTTCCTTTCCTGAAATATCTCTCTTGCTATCTGCTTTTGGCTCTATCTTTACTAGCATCTGGCCTCAACTACTCCTTTTTTTCCCTTTTTTTTTTTTTTTACACTTCAGAGTTCAGGATCCTCGACATAGGCTTTAACATATAGGAAGATGTCAGCTCCTGCAATACACTGTCATATCCTTCTGCTTCACTAAAACGTTATCCTCGTTTGGCTTCTCAGCCATACGTTGTCTTATTCTGTGGGGGTTTTTTCACCTGAATATTTATCAAGCATACTGTGCCCCTTCACCCACCTCTCCACTTACTCTTGCAGTTTTGCTGTACTCAGCAGGTCCTACCTCAAAGGATTTACAGCCCTATTTTAGACATGGCACAATAACAACAGGTAGCAAAGCAAGGTGATGATGACTCTCCATGTAAGGTACATCAAGCCTGTCTACATCAATGTTTATCACTCTCGTACCATCTTTCGACCATTTCTGAAAGTCTTCTCATCTTCAACTCATCCTCAGTTTTATCTTTCTCAATCTCTTGCCAGTTGCACTCCAGTACATACTTCTTTTTCTGTCTTCCTGTCTCCAGGAGTGCCATTCAGTTGTGATCTGCTTCATCTCTTGTCTCACCAGCTGCTCCTTCAGTCTGCCTGTTAGGAATCACTTTTCCATTACACTAGATGCCCCTCCTTCTTCTTTTCCCTCTCCTTTCTCACTGAAATGGGGTGAGTTTGGAGAAACTCATATCGGGTGAACTCTTGCTTTTTCTTTCTGCATAAAGTCATACATCTTCATTGCTGTGGTAAGTGCTGATGAATTGACCTTTTGAGGAGCATATTTCCTTCCCCCATGGACTCCTGTATTTGGTGAGGGAGAATGAGCTGAACATAGCAACAGAGACAAGTGCCATTTGCAGCAGCATTTTCCCCCAAAGGGAAGAAGTGAGCTTGTGGACATTGTCCCTGCAGATTGCACATCCTTGTGTTTTACAACAGACAGAGACATCTTTACAGACCTTAATGTTAAGAGGGTAGGGCATGAAATAGTACTAAATCTCCTACAGGCTTGAGGGACTTGAGACTTAAAGCTTAGTACAAGCTTTAGCCCATTAGAAGGCTGGAGCTGATGAGGATGGCATTCAGGCAGCAGAAGGTGCATGCATGTGACGCACTACATGGGCAGTATATTGTGCCACAGGCCTGTTTTGCTGTGGACTTCCTGCACATTAACCCATCAACTGTGGTGTGGCCGACACACTGGAGGGAAGGGGTGCCATCCAGAGGGACTTGGACAGGCTTGAGGGGTGGGCCCATCCCAACCTCATGACATTCAACAAGGCCAAGTCCAAGGTCCTGCACCTGGGTTGGGGCAATCCCAAGCACAAATACGGGCTCGGTAGAGAACAGATGGAGAGCAGCCCTGCAGAGA